>CM056388.1:27009028-27219774 GCA_029718625.1 Synaphobranchus kaupii | reverse complement strand
CTGTGAATAGCGGGTAGATGGCACAATTTTCTAACATTTAGAGAGAGTGAGGCACAAACCCAGCGAGTAGCAAGTCAATTTAAAAGCACTTTATTTAAAATAACAAAGATAGCTGACAGTCAGTCCAAATGTATACATTTCAATGCAACTTCTTGAACGGAAGGAGCTGCCAATCGGTCGGTGACGTGGTTTTCTTGTCCAATGACAGATTCAGCGAAAGTCTTCATTTTAAGCAATCGATACGCATAAATATACATTTGTTGCAAGTATTGTTAAAATGTAGTAGCAGTAGTAATAATAATAATAATAATAATAATAATAATAATAATAATAATAATAATAATAATAATAATGTGCCTAATAGTAGCTAATTTATAAATCGGTCTCATTGAGGATAGTGTGTGGTAGGCCTATGCGAGTATTATTCGATTCCGATATGATATAGGACCATGTAGACATGCTTTTTTCTACACCGGGTCAACTGTTCGACTTGATGGGAGAGGTCACGACTTCCAGTCTTTTCAGTTGCACCTGACAGCTCGTGATTGGCAGAGAACAAGTGACGGTTTTCAAATCTGGGTAGACAAGAGGGACAGCAGCCGAAAAAAGGAGCAGGGACAGTCCAAGCTTCACGCCCAATGGCACACCCATTTCCCTTTTCCTTTAAAGACAAACGGTTTGGCAGAATAGTTCTGATGGTTTAAGGTGAAACCGCCATTGTAATCGCAAAAGGGCCCAAAACGCACCCTCCTGTGTGAAATCTACTAAAATATATTGTTTCTGATAATATAGGCCTACTTATTGTTCACGTCCTCATTCGTTGTCTTAAATATATAATAGACATTACCCATATTACGTCATTACGTCAAAACGCAGGTACTACTGTATACGAGGATTAAACGTGACACCTAATCAGACCTGTTGATGTACCATAATATAGATAGCACGTGATACCTCATCAAACCCTATATATATATATACACACACACAGTATGTGTGTGTAGGCATATGACGGCATACGTCAGTACATTAATACGATTTTTTAAAAATAGAAAAAGGAACACCATTTAGATATTAAAAACAACAATTGCTGGTGTTGTCATCTGAAACATATACATCTAATCTAATCATATACATTTAAACCAAAATGCGCCCAAACGTCCAAGAAATAAAATATCTATTACAACCAGTCGTTCAAAATATAACTAAACAACAATGGCAGCACTGACCATGTCATAAACTCTACTAAAATAGATTATATTATAATTTCCAGTTGTTGTTATCATTAGGCCAAAATGAACGTGTATACCAAACATTTATTGATTTTCTTGATAAATAGTCCACACGGATAAAGTCAGACACATTACACAATGGATATCTTAATGGCCTTTCGGCCATGGGATAACTAAAGTGACTCTAGTAGCTTTCAATATTATATACAAGGAAAAAAAAGAGAAATAAAGACGCGGTTACATTAGCCTATATGTTCATCGGGTTATCAACGTGTAGCTATACACGCTCTCACACACAAATCTCACATGACGGTGTTACAAGAAAATCCACTTTCACGTTTCTCAAATATGTCCCAGAGTTTATGTGTGTTTTCCCCCTATAGAAAATAAATACAAGTGACATGGTACGGCGGGGGGGGGGGGGGGGGGGGCTCATTAGTTCAATGTCCAGCGCTAATAAAAAACAGAAGTGCAAAATTATAGTGTTCAGTCTCAACACACGCTCTGTCAACTAAAATCAACCCAGTCTGGCTGTGATCCAAATTACTGCAAACTTACTCCAGCCGGTCTCTTGATATAGAAGCGCTTCATAAAATAAAAAGAACATTAAGTAAACACAGAAAAGTGTTATTACCCGTTTAAATAGCACTCAACGTGTAGCCAAAGGGCATATTTTCCTTTTAATTGACGTTAAAACTTGCTTGTATCCTAACAGCAAAAATTACACATACGCAGAGATGATGTAGCCTATTATTATTATTATTATTATTATTATTATTATTATTAGTAGTAGTAGTATTATTATTACTGCACTTTCTATACTGGATGGGACAGTTAGCATGAAAGTTTCATGAGCGAAAATGGAACTTATTTACAGTACCCATTTAACACTGAGATGGATTGATGAGATGATGAATTGTTGCGGAATGTCGCTCAGAAAATCGTCGCTGATACAATTCTGTCGTCATGAACAACCATATATCACCCCCCCCCCCCCCCCCCCCCCCCCCCCATCTTGTTACAGCAACGCCCAATACAAACTGCTAAGACTCACTGCGGAATTATATTCCGACGACTTTCACCACTAATTAAACAGATGCATCGCGGGGCGCCTCTGAAATCAGAGAACTGAAGCGGGGGAGGAAACAGTCTAATGCGAGATTTACTTAAATAAATAAATCCTGACACTCTGAGTAGGAGCAAGCCCATGAGAACCATGGGATTAATGCGGGCGCTATTGCATGCTTATTTGCAGGGGAACACCTTTTTTGATGATGATGATTATTATTATTATTACTTAAAAAATAAAACAACAATAGGCTAATAATAATAATAAAAGGAAAGTGTTATTTTACAAAGGTCTTAACATTTCAGATGACAAAAAGGTATGAAATCATGTAGCCTATATAAACCGGCTGAACTGTTCTCCGGTTGCACAGGAGCCCGAGTCTTGCCTACATTGACAAAGGCCTGTTGTGTGACAGGTGATGGTTACATATGCTTCTTTAATTATAGTAAGTATGGACTAAAATACCTGCTCTTGCAGTAATTGTTTTACTCAGGGCTTGTGTTTGAATGGAGGGAGGTCTATGTCTTTAGCAATGTGGTTTCTATTACGAAGAACCGCTTTGCTCCGGGGAACCGTCACTCGCGTTGCAATGGAAGACGCCATATTGACTCAACTAATAGGACGCAAGTCAAAAGCAAGCTTCGAGGCATACACTCACACGCCTGATCTCCCATTACAAACAATTCGGGGTTCACCTGCAGGTCTGGGTGGGAAACTATAACCGAGAGGTTGTACAGCTGGAGGACCACAGCACAATTATTATTAATATTTTCATTCGGTTTGTTGAAACCATGTTTCTCACATAAATAAGGCGGGGGAAGCTTTCCTTTGTAATCAATTTCGCCCACTGCGAAAAAGAGATATAGGTCTATCAGCTAACAACAGTTAACGGCGACGCATGCGAAAACTACACAAACCAATGTCCAAAGGCTCGGAGTTGTAACCTACCCCTTGAATTCGGGGGTCACTGGACACAACACATTAGCGTGCTTTCAGTGAATCACCAGCAGCAGCCAATATAATATGACTGTTTTTTGTAATCATTTTAGCAAAAACACAAAACTCCAGTTGTAATTCCACCCTTCTCCACTATTTAATTTTAAATATATACATCTCCCGTCACACACACACACACACACACACACACACACACACACACACACACACACACACACACACACACACACACACACACACACACACACACACACACACACACACACACACACACCATGAGTCCAGACGCCACACATTCTCTAGCACCCCCAACCCATAGCCTCCCCCCCCCCCCCCCCCCCACACACACATAGTAAAACACACATTTGTGTCTTGCAAAGAGGCACTATTGTTTTAAGGATAAACACAGAATAATAAATGGCAAAACCATTTGAATTCAAATTCATAAATTATAATTTAATACCAAGAACAAATTTACAGCAGAATGCTTGTTTACAATAAGCTAACACAAACAAACAAGAATTGTTTTCAACTATAAACTTCCACACACACTCACGTATATCACTTGCAATTAATAATAATAATAATAATTAATAATAATAATAATAATAATTAATAATAATAAAAAAGTATCTATACGTTATCAATACCCTGCAGTAATATATTTTTATATATTTATATATAAAAACGTGGGTCAGTTGTTTAAACTGTTCATAATTACAATCATGTATCATTCTCTGGTCCATAAGTGGCTTAGAAACAGCCAAAGATCACGGTTCAATCAGCTATATAATGATCCCTTTTATCCAATCACAACATGGAGTCTTAAGTGTTGAAGAGAAGCCCCAAATCAAGGCCAGAATTGCAAGCTTTCACGCACACAAGGCGCCTGTCACTGATCGAAAAGGAGCGAAACACTAAAAAAAAAGCTACCCCTTTCCATACCACCTCACCCTGTTAAGTCTTATTATTGAATGCTTTGTTTCTTTTTAAATACAAGGGCTATTGTACTGAATGCACAGATTATATCTATACAGTCAAAAAAAATACATTTACATATATATACCAAATGTAAAATAGGTTAGCGACCTGTGGCCATGCATTCACAGTCTAAATACATATAGAAAAAACAAAAGGAAAAAAAGAAAAAAAAAAACAAACAAAACATTTTTTTAATATGTATATACATTAAAAACAGAACTTTCAGTGCTACTAGCTAAGTCTGTCACTCAGTTTGAAGACATTTTGAATTACCGAAAAAATGGCAACCACAGATTTTCTTAATCACATGTACTCTGTAGAAAATAAAAAATAAAACTCGTTGAAAAGAAATTGACCTATATTTACAACAATACTGCTTCTAATTGCTGTCATTTTAAATGTGACACATATAATCATAAGACTGACGTTTCAAACCTAACAGTGTTCCCAAGGTATTTTTTTCTTTTTTTTTTGACATTTTTATTACAAATTGATAATTTCCCGCTTCACAGGCACTTAATGCTCGACATGTACTGGGCATTACTCTACGTAATACATTTTGACATTTCAGGGGACATAATACTGTTACTAAGAATGTTTTAGCTTCAAAATTAAAAGATAAAGTGACCCTTGACGTCAACGCTTTTTTCTTCGAGATGCAGAATTGTATATGGGCGTTAGATCCAAGGCTATAGGCAAATAACAAAATAAAACCGCACCGTATCACTCTACTAAAGCCGAAATCATTTCTTATTGCAATTCACATTTTCCTTATCGCTTACTTCAGTCGGATTTTCGTGAAATTCACGCTAACTGTTGGATAATACCCTTGATTAAACCTAAAAAAATACCTAAAACATCAGTCCTTGACAACAAATTTTTCAGCAGGACTACTCAACGACAGTTAACTGTAAGTGCCAACATTATCTCAAAGTTTTCAAAAGCTACATAATGATCGTAGCCTACAGTACAAACGCATTGCAAGAACAAAATTAGAAATGAACAACGATCAGTCTGCACGGTTGTCTCCTTAAAAGTTTGTCGTGGAAGGGTCTCGAGTCTCTTAGGCCCAATGCCCTAAATAGCGAAATTGACGAGGAATCCCTTATCATTATGCAAATGCTTATAGCGACTGTTACAGTAGCCTGTTTTTATTTTTTGGGTCACAAACTGTCATTCAAAACGGAGCTCCCCTAATTTCGCCTTCATCAGTAAATTTATGGGTCACCATTACAGTTAGTAACGCAGCATTAAGCGTGGTATAACGTTTTTCTATACTGTTTTTGGATTTAGTTTTAATTCTTGAAGAACATATTTTTACATTATTTTACTGTTTCATAAGAATTCATGGTTATATTAAATACTGCATACTACAGAATCACATTAGCCGGTTTGGAACCAGAAGAGAGAGAGAGAAAAAAATACAAAACAGCTATAGATACATGGACACAGGACAATATCATTTGGAAAATAAAACTTTTTTCCTATATTTCTCCAAATTTGCCTTTTTTAAATGCATTGTATTGTTTCATTTTCATCGAAGGTTTACCAAAAATCCTCTTTTTTTTTTTTTTTATTAACAAAAATGATAAGTAGCAAGTTGTCCAGAATGATACGAGAGCTTTTTTATGTGGATTGCGAAAGTTCACTGAATGTCTTACTTTTTTTAAATTCACAGTCACTTTTGAAAACGTCTTTCTTCCAATACGTAAACTTCGTGTAACAGTCTTTTCCCTTCTAAAAGAAGCGCTATTCTAACTATTGTAGCCTCGGTCTCCTCGTCCCCCTCCTCGTGCTTATTGGATTGACATGTAAGGCCAGTTGAAACTGCTTCCAGAAAGCAACATGTCTCTGATGAGGGTTTCAATAGGGGTTTTACCTACCAAACGGACGAAAAATAATTGCTCTATGACTGAAGACGAGACTGTGCGGAGGGAGGGCAGGCGCAGTAAAAAGCTTCCCAAATCGAGTTGGCTGGTTGGGGTACTGGCTCCGGACATACTCCTCGAGCGCACACTGGGACTTTTCCTGCAAACTTTCGACATGGGCCACATCTGAGAGACCACAAGCATCTAGAAACGGGAGAAAAGATGAAATTGTCAGGCCAGACACTGAAGCCAATTCTGAAGCAGCAATAACATATCACTCACACACACACACACACACACACACACACACACACACACACACACACAGCGCGTATAATTCCACGGGTTTAATTTCCTATACCATCCGTAGTATTTTCCTTCCTAGACACCATAATTTTCTTCAAGATGAATTAGAACACAATGCATTTTCAGTATTACGATTTAACATATTGATAAACAGTTTTCAATTACATAATGTTTACCGTGATTGATTGGTTGTGAGCTCACTACAATTACACCATGTCTATATAATTACACTGCGGATGCCTTTATTCGCCTATTTATAACTAATAACATAATGTTTTTTTAAGCGACATGTATCGTTTTAATTCATAAATAAGCATATATACATTAATAATTATTACGATTATTCTTTATACATGTTGTTTAAAGCAGAGTGCGGGTTATGTTGTAATTAGGTTATTTTTTCATGAATGCAGTGACGATCATGTTGACAACAGTAGCCTACAATTGATATCGTTTAAATAATACCAAAACGGCAGCAGTATTCTGACGCGACCATTGGGTTAATTCAGAAACAACCAGGCAGACATCTATCTCCCTCTCTTAGATCTTTGGTCATTATTTTGAAGAGATCTGGAAACGGTGTGTCCAAGATCCAAATTAATAACATGTTCGATGTTGCTGGAGCAGGACGTAGGCTATACGAGGTTGCGACCTGACCTCTGCTCTGCATTTTCATTTCGCTTAAACGACTATACGACAAAACCCCAGGCAAACCTCCTTTCAGAGAGAACGTTCAGCGGTGGTCTGGCACACTCATATGAATAGCTGTAATCACCACTAAATATGGCCGACGCATATTTGTAGCAGAGCATGCCATTTTTCATGTTTTCATTCACATTATTTTCGCAACGCTTAATAGAAAGGTTTTATGCCTTAAAGCATCTCTCTCTCCCTCTCTGTCTCTCTCTGTCTCTCTCTCCCTCTCTCTCTCTCTCTCTCTATAATATATATATATATATATATATATATATATATATATATCTGTCACACACACACACACACACACACACACACACACACACACACACACACACACACACACACACACACACACACACACGTATATACACGCACACAATGGAGTAGCTAACCTAAGTTTAAAACTAAATAACAGTCAGTCATTTAGTGCAGTTGTAGCCTATACGTTAAACGGCAACACGAAAAATAATTAATGAACCTAGCAAAAACATGAGGCTATTCTATGAACATCCACATTGAAAATAGTAATTATATAAAATATAAAATACGTATATTATAATTGACCGGTTGAACTTGAACTTGCAAAGCAGCACATTATCAATTCAACGTCGACCCGTATCCTATAGGCTATAGGCTATACTTATACACAAACACATACACGCTCGCGCACACGTGTCTATATTCTGTGGTAGCCTATATGTGGTCATTTGCGGTTCTATTTTGGATTATATTCCCATCTTTGATTTTGTAATGCAATAATGAAAAGGGGAAGCTCGGGTCATGACCCATTTCTGGAGCGAGTCCAGGAAATGTCTTGGATCCCCAGATCACCATAACATAACAAGGACGGGATTGTAAGACCTTTTTTCCACATTTACTGTGGAACATTGTAAATGTGGAAACATTGAACATTGAAACTCTGACGAGTAGATACTTTATTAATCTTCATATACTTCAATGAGATTTGTTTGATGTACAATTTGAGGCCCTCATCGGCTGTCGCACTTATGGTAACGAGGCACGCTTTAAATACATAGGAAACCGAGCATTAGGCCAAAGTCCTTTCCCTCGTCCTATCTCTTTCTCCTCCCCCAAACATGACATCATTTATAACTGTCATTTCGGATATATAAAAATGAATTGATCGCATATAAAGAAAATGCCATACAATATGAAAAGTGCATTTGATGTTAACTCAAATAATTTTCAAGTGTTCCATCTTGCAACCCTGAATAACGACTATCTTTGACCCTATGTCAGACCAAATTTGACAGGCCTGGATTCTTTGTCGAACCGTACGGAGAAACATTTTCAATATAGCACAGACACAATTGTAGCATCTCTTAACAGTCACCATACACGGTTTTCTCTGCTCATTTAAAATTATATTTTAACTTCTCATAAAATAAATTATCAGTTGGTGAACCGAAGTAGTGTTGTTGCAGAATATAAAAACAGGCAACCACTGAACTATTTTATTTTTGTAAGGTGCTACACTTGGAACTTCGGCTTAGAAATGTAAATAAATGCGTCTTGTTATTAAATTGTAACACGTTTTTCTCAGCACCCACCATGTAGGCGAAACACTTGTCAGCACCGTTGGTATCACAAGACAAAGTTACTAATTTACATTTATACGTAGCCTATAGCCTAGTGTATTACATATTCTACTGCATTTTTTGCGTGTAATGAAGAATGATACACACCGGAATACCTACGCCTTTGATAAATTTGTCAACAACAGCACGCCATGTCAGGACACTGGTCAACCTCATATGTATTTATTTATGTGTTGATTTATGAAGGGGTACACAATTCCACTGCTTACCTGAGGTGAAAAGCACAATGGCTTTTAAGCAGCTGTATTCGGCGGAGTCGACGTGCAAAGCTTTCAGCTTCTCCACTTGTTCCTGGAAGATCCTTATGTGGTCCATGAAGGCGACAACTCGATCCGCGGACATGGGGGAGGCGTGTAGGCCCGCCGCCGCCAAGAGTGGAGCCACATGGAGCGGCATGGAGCACTGAGCAGCGTTGAGCACAAACAGCTCGCTCCAGGTCAGCCTCAGAAGGGCCACCTGGTCCGTAATTTGCAGGTCGGGAAAGAAGGGGATATTCCTAGCCCACTCCACGGCACTAAAGAGCATCCGGGCCGCCAGTTCGCAAATGTTCTCGATGCCCATGATGTTGTTTGGCTGCATACACTGACTGCCATATCGGGACGTCGGGTAGGGCTCCGCTCGCAGAAGAAGAGAGATATATCCGGATAGGTAGGAATGGCAGTGCAGGGGGGTCCCCGTTCGTCAAGGCGAACTGACCGTGGTGTGGCTGCGTTGGTGGCATCCGTCCTCTTTGAACAGCTGCAGTAAAAAGAGAGACTGCAGATATTGATGCCTGAATTCTACACATTAAACATTTATTCAAGACTCCTAATTACAGTATCGCCAATATATGCATATATATATATATATATATATATGTATATATATATGCTATATGTGCGTGCGTGCCTGTGTGTATTAAGTTAAAATCTGTTTAAATTAGTTGCCATTTTAGTAGCCTAAATAGGAAACGTTTATCAACGTGTCCTACTTAAGTTATTTTTATTATGAATAAACATCACGTTCCAAACAAAAGATTACATTACAAGTTTAGTTTTGTGTGATTTGTTTTTGAGTTTGATAAGGGTTTTGTACTTATATAAATTATTTTATTACGATAAACTATTGCAATCAGTGCTCAACATTTAGCCTATAGTAGAATTGCAATTGGTGCTCACTGAACGCTAGCACAAAGAAAGCAAGGCAGTTCCTGCAAGCTAACCCTTAACCCACTTAGCTAGCTAGCTATTCCGTCAATTCTATACTCCAAATCTGCACCTCTGTGACTATTTTATAAAGCATTTTAAACAAAGCATTACTGTATGTGATTTACCGTGGCTCTTTTTACTTCGGCGACTACAAAGACGAAACAATACGACTCCGAGATCACTGTGTGAATTGAAACACGATGTCTCCTTATTGCTTCGCCATAACAGCGCGGCATATCTGTACTTGTGTTATTCAAATCCAGATGCACATATCTACGTCCCCATTAACATGACCGGGAAACTGACTGGACAGTAAATTACATCACTATAGCTGCACGTTCACAATGAAACAATAATACAATTTAGAAAGAAAATGCCTTTTAAAAGCAAAATACTTCATTCAAACGATTAAAGGCGGAATTTATATGTTCCATGTCGTCCGCACATGTAGCTATAACGAAGGCGGTTCCTTGCGTGTTTCAGCCCGGGCGCCTGGAGTGGAGTCGGGAGGGGAAGGGAGACACAGTAGCGGAAATAATACACGACTAGTTCGGCACGAAACACGGACAAATACACCAACAAGAAAACAAAAATCCCAATACCTTCCCGTCGCATGCCGACTTTGAGGCATTTTTTCAGGCGACAGTACTGACACTGATTGCGGTGGTGCTGGTCGATAGGACAGTTCCTGTTGGCACGACATGTGTAGCTGAGGTTCCTCCGTACGCTCCGTTTGAAGAAGCTTTTGCACCCTTCGCATGTGAACTGGCCATAATGTTTACCACTCGATTTGTCCCCACAAACCACGCATTCGATGTGCTGGGGCTGCTGTTTTTCCACCTGGCTCGTCTGGTTCGTCGGCGTCGACTGTGCCGTATTGCTCGGGGGTCCGCCTTGGACCGGCGTCTGAGGGGTCGGCGGGGCGACCTGCGAGCCTGCAAGGTTCAGCTGGCCTGGTTGAGGAGTAGGGAGTGATAGAGGTCCTACTTGCGGGGCTTGCGAAGAGAGGGAGCCCTGGGTTTCGGCCACATCGTCCTGGGAACCTCTCCACACTACCATTGCCATATCTATCAGTCAACGTTAAGAAACTTTTTGTCTCCCGTTTTTGGATTCGCGATGCCTTGATTGTTATTCAGAAAGAATGGAGTAGCCGTTGGTAAGAAAAGCAAAGATGAAAAATCGGTAAACTGTAGCTAGATTGTCAGTTGAAACTTGCGCAAAATAACTCAAAACGCCCGTATTTCTGTCTTATGAAAGAAAAGTAGCCTAAGTACACGTTTTAAATCTGATGCGATAATGAGCCGAATCGCAGCCGTGCGCTAAGAGGCCAAGCCCAGGGGCGCTTGCAGTCAGCCATTCAGAAACCAAACAAGGAAAAAATGAAGAAAATAATAAAATTATAATAAGATAATATAGATGGACTGCACTGGACGAAAACGTTCACGTTTAGCGATGCACCAGATGCACAAAAAAGAAACAAAATATAATAAGAATAGTAATAAGGGAAACGCTTAAAAGATACCAGGAACGAGCGATCCCAAATTCCACAAAAAGTCCTGAAGGAAACCATCAACTGTAAAAAATAATATTGCTGCTTCTTCCTTTTCTTCTTATTGAGGTAGCTAGCTTGCACTAGCAGCCGCACGCAGCTGAAGCCTGTGCTGTAGTCAGATATGAAGTCAACTCTCCGGCAAGCAAGAGAAGCGCACTATAATAATAGTAATAATAACAATAAAAGATCACAACCTACAGAACCTCCTTCATGCGCGTAAAAATAATAAGAAATAGAGTACAGAATCAAAGTGATCAAATATGTTAAAAGGGGAGGCTAGGAAATGATTGCGATTTGTAGGAGCTGGGCTGGCGGAATGCTTTCTCTGTGATCAGCTCACTGAGCTCTCTATATAGTGAACTTTGACACGACTGCTGCAACTTAGCACACGTTACCATGGAGATAGGCTGCCATATAAGGAAAGTGACTGTGTTTGACTGGTCAGAGCACACGGACCGCCCCTTGAACCTCATTGGTTGGTCGGCACTTGTGCTACTTGGTGCTTTGCCAAAGCGGGGGGAGGGCGGATTCTGCTTGGTCCTAAAGATAATTTTTTTTAAGCCATACAGAATAAACAATAAAGAAATCCCAGCCCATATTGAATATTTGTAGCCTACTTCACTAACATATCTGTTCAAATAAAGGGAAATAAACACTAGGCATCTACAATATTATTTTGAAAGCTGTATTTTAGTAAAGAAAGGCTTACTAGAAATTATAATGGAAGAAATTAATGGTATTGCCATAAATTCTACGTTTTTTTTATTTTACATTCCACATGTAGCTCTACTGTATACATAAGGATAGTGCTTACTAATTATTCGACTTAGTTACTAACAGAGTTTATGCTATGCACTAAGTTTTACAATTTTAATAACAAGATACTACAGGTCTATTTATGCAAACTATAGTATTTAACACCAGACTTATTTTGTATTTTATGTTGACACATGCCAGTGTTTGGAACTATGCATATTAAGTATTTTAATTATTAAACAATGTAATATGCTATACTTTATGCCCCATTACTGATATGTCATGGTCAAATTATAGGCCTTGTTGAACTATAACCTACACAATATATTTGTATGGTTTTATGAAATAATTTGCCATTGGATTTTATCTCCATTGGTCAATCATTATATGTTATGGTAAACACATATGGCTTAAATTAGGCTACATCATATCTTTTTAATACAAAAAAAACTAACAATAGTATGTAATTTAGCAGTGGGGAATGCACGCAGGCGCTCGCTCATCTGACATTGTAATTTGTTGAATGACTTAAAGCCGTTTTGATAAACATATATCCAGTGATATATTCAACCTGTACTAACAACTGGTTGATATATCGTCCTTTGCTTTATCCACAGACAAACAAATGTAACAGTCCGTATGTATTATGCATGCATCTTGTTTTGTCAGTAAATCTGGAACTGAACATAAAAGGTTGAACTGAAAATATAATGAATAATGGCATTGCAAGCAGATGATCACATTCAGCAGTTTGTAACTTGTGCTGCTTAAAAGGAAATATTTAAAACCAAACTGATAGTTCGGAGGGCTGTATGTCCGAAGCCAAATATTCTGAAAACGTTTATTTGAGCACAACGCGCATAATTCTGACATACATGCAGTGATTGTACAGTAACATTGTCCTAGAGTAGCCTACGATTCTGGGTAAAATGCACCTCATGACACTTAAGCTATAGATAAAGGAAATATAGATTTTCATTGCGAGTAAGTGCGTGTGATATAACAGCGGTGCAAGAAGGTAATATGCTATAATTACAATTGTATTCTTTTAAAACGTGCAATATTAGCTACTACCGACTACCATTGTGGTTGAAGCAAAATAAATATATAATATACATGTACAAATACTTTAATACATCCCTTCTAGGCGTGGTGGCCATGCACATATCTGAAATGTCTGTTTCCTCAGTTTTAGTTTGTTTGGTGAATGGATATTCTTCCTTTCGGGGACTAAGGATTTCCCCGGTGAGGAGCGAGTGTCTCCTCCCGCGCTACTGGAGCTCCAAGTCTGTGCAAGTTTCAAGCACTGGCTTGCGGTACTTTGAAAATCACCGGGGGTTGTCAAGGGTTTCGACCACTGAAAAATTTAGAGGCAAATCAGAGCATATGCTACCAATGAACGGAAAAAATACCGAAGACGGGATCTATTACAGTATCTGGGTGCCCCCTAGCGTATGAATAATTTCTGCCTGGATTCCAGCTATAATATAGAAAAGCCATCTTAAAGGCAAACGGGCTTCGATGTCTCATCGGTCGCCAACACAAAAGTAACGTGTGCCCATTTTATCTGATTACTGCTTTAGGATTTTATTGTATTTGGCTCGGACGCCGCTGAACTACTCGGGTGGGTCTTCGTCATACCTTTTCGTCTATGTATTTGGATGCTCACCGGAGTGCTTTTTTGTGTTATCAGCCTATTGTTCTAGATAGCCTAAGCAGTGACTCGTTCAGCCTGAGCGCTGCACTTTTTCATCTGGCCATGTCCCCGTTCCTTCCCCCTTTAACCCAAAATAACTGGCTGTCAATAGAAACATGTGCTTTCCTTTAATTAAACATTCTTCTTCTGGATTCTAAGTTTGCTATGATACCAGCGGTGAGTATGGAGATTTTGTACCACTTGTTAGATACATGCAAGCATGCTTGTCGTCATTGTTTTCGTACCCGCATGATCATAGGCTAGGTTGTAAATAATGCTATTTGGCGCAGGACGCAACCTACGCTGCACATCAAACTAAAAGTTATAGAATTATGAAACCAAGTAGGCTAACTATGATTTTGCAAAATGCTGTTTAATATACTTTTCCCCGGCCTTACCTTGTTGGGAGACATCTCGATGGAGAAAAATCGGCGCACAAAACGTATCCCCTATGGAGACGTTTGCATGTAAGGAATGTGGTTCAAACATTATTAAACTCATTACGTTAATGCCTTGCAGGAACAATGTAAAAAACAAATCACATTGCACCCCACCTGTGTTCGACTCCAACGAAATCGATTGCTTGGAAACATTGTAGGCTGTGTGTGTGTGTGTGTGTGTGTGTGTATGTGTGTGTGTGTGTAGTAAACTTTGATTTGCTTACAAACGTACCAAAAGCATATGCTGCCGACTCATCTTCTGCACGATACATCTTCTCTACGCAGACAATATAATACAGGTCTTCCTTGCTTTTTAATCGTTTGTTTGGTTGGAGAATCTGTGTTGTTTTTTTCCACTTGACGTAGGCTATTTATACAAGAAAACGCTTCATATTTTTTTAAAAAAGAGAAAGAAAATCGAGCAAAGACACGGGGTTACTGTAGGCTACACCATCATTGCCAACTGAAAAATTATACATCAGCGTAAGGTTTTTTTATTGCTCAGTTCTTCGCGACTTTTCAGAAGTGGTGGTTCATTGTTGTCCTTCAAAGCAGAGATAAAATAAAAATATGTATATATTTTGCTTAGGGAGACAAAGTCCAGAGAAATGTTTAAAAAAAAGAAATGGATAGTAAAAGGGACTGATCACTCTGTTGCGTTTTCCTGCTCAGCAAGTCGCGCTACTCCGCGCTACAGCTATGCATGTGCTAAATATGGGGGGGAGGGAGGGCGTGCAGTCATAGCAGACACTTGTCAGTATATAAGAAAACCCATCATGTTAGCTTTTATGCTTTATTGCCTGCTGGGTTTTAATAAATAAAAAAATCCCGGGACAGAATGTTAAATATAGGTTTCTACTGCACATTACTGAGGTAAATCCCGAGTCGTGGGTGTTGAAAGATATTTGTTTCTGGGAAAGTACATAAAACAACGTAAGTAACCCAATCAACCATAGTTTTTAAATTAGGAAAGGCCTGATTAAATCAATTCGCTGGTAATGCCATTATGTAGCCTATTTGTGATAATTAAGCACACAAGACAAACGTAGCCTGTTATAAACATCAGCCATATTAAAGTAAGAAATGAGAGGACTACATGTCATATTACAAAGCAAGATGTGTCAGTTTACATTTGATAATGGATTGATTGTGGTTTTTCTTGATTGCAGTTTACTCACAATAGTAAGTGTGTTTTAAAAGATCAAAAATACGTAGGCCTATCTGTTTATCTTGAAAAGGGTTTTTGCGCGGGTTAAATTGTATTTCAATATATAAACATTCATGGATATGGCCAGAACAGGGGAGTGGTATGGTCACGCACGCACGCACGCGCGCACACACACACACACACACACACACACACACACACACACACACACACTTGTATGTCCCTTATTTGGACATACCCATGAGTGAATTCAGAATTCCAGGTGTTTCCACGTGCTTGCCGGGTTTTCTGTTGGGTAAATGTTCTAAACATGGCAATATTGCCAAGAGGTCGACTTTTGCCCGTGAAGATTCGGGCTTTGGATGGAGAAAGGGGCACTGGGGGTCATTTAAAAATCGATTTTTATTTGTCTCGCTCGCCTCGTCTTTTCGCATCAGCGCCTTTCAAAGGACACAGAGGTGCTCCCTCAACCTAAAACATATTTTTTTAAACTCGTTTTCTGACCCAAGTTGTTGCTAATAGGGTTCGGACTGCAAATCCACATGTGAAAAATGAGAAACTAAATTTAATATTAGCGATAACTGCACACGAATATGCGACACTGCAAGTTGAGGGATACTCGAACATTGGTTGGATTGGATTTAAAGTTTGCATAACCGTGAAGTGAGAACTGGACCTGAAAAAACCCACACAATTCTAATTAAATTACCAAGCAATTCATTGCTTGTAAGACATGGCTATTCTGTATGTTGCACATATAAATAAAATATGCTGATGATCCAGTATTATGATCATAGTAATTATAATAATATTATCAAAGAAAGAACACTCGAATATAGTGCTCAACGTGTATGGGGAATCTAATAAATTAGTTTGATTTAATTAAACTCTATTTTCACTCGAGTGCGAAAATAACTCATCTCATTTTCCCTGGGCCCTGTAAGGGTTATAGAGAGCTCTGCAAGCAGCCACACAAAATAGCGCATCCCCATTGATGTCTCCATCGATTAGAACTAGAGTCAGGCATGTCACTACACTAAATATTTACTGATCACATTCAAATAGCAAGAATTTTAACGATTTTTCACGTTCAGAGTGCAGAGAGAGGGAAAGCGCTTTTTTATTGTTTGTAAAGCAAAGCGCGCACTCAAGACCACGGTGCTCAAAGATGTGCTCTAATCGGGATAAATGGAGTTAGGCGAATCGATAGCCAGTGATTAGGAGAGCCAGTTGTTGACAGCAAGGGGGTGCTTCAACAATGAGCCGCGTGCACTCAAGGGGTTCCGCTAAGGTGCAGGTAACGGAATTTGGGACAAGGAAAAAACCCGAACGTATAAATCCATAAACCCACATAAAAGAAAAATGGATAAAAATGTATCCATTAAGTTACTGACATGAAACACATTTCTCATGTCATTACGTATATTTTCAGGAACGAGGACAAATAATGCACAACCTGAAGAATTTCACTTCAAATGCAATTATAAAATACTTTACAGGTATCCAACATGTGGGATGTGCAGACTACTTCCACAACAGGATATCGTGCTTCTGTATCACCAGTGGCAGACGCGCGGGCGATACAAGTGGCATGGTCCATGACTGACAGGACTGTAAGGCGTGCAGGGAACGCTGAGTTAATTAAGAACGTCGACCATCTACTGAGCAGACAGTTAGTATCGATTAATTGGATATATGCAGGTGAGCCTAGAAGTATCGGGCGAATGAGAGGAAAGTTCACTTACACTCTCAATACTCCGCTTACTCGGTCCTCCAAGCAGAGACCTGACCACAGGACCGCTGAGATTCTGGCCTGATTAACCCTTCCAGGCCCACACCAGAGCAAAGGTTAACCAGTCTAATCAACTTTAAGAGACTGATTGAGTCAGAAGACAAGAGGGGGAAAAACAGTCAACGAGGAATGAATTATCCGTTCTACACCCAACATCGCCTAACCAATTGGTTTAGCGTAATTGACCATATAAATCTATCGCGTTTTCTCTGTCTGTCCATTCTGGCAGGCACATCTAAGCCTAGACCTGTTTATGAGGATATTGCATCCAGACGACGCATATTCATTTGAGGCAAAAATGCGTAGACGCTCAGTCTGTCCGTCTCTGTCAATTGCAACTGGATCATTTTTGATGCACTATGTTGCTTAAATTAAAATCAGATGTTGTGTGTGTGTGAGAGAGAGAGAGAGAGAGAGAGAGGGGGAGAGAGAGATAGAGAGAGAAAGAGACCCATCGATACTACTACAACTTCTGTCATTGCCAATTAATATGTTTTAAATACAGTAATAACAATGTGAACATCAGATGCAATTTGAATAATGGCAAGCGTTTAGTAGGCCTAAATGCATATTTGAAGTTTAGGCTATAGTGAAACTATGACTATGAATATTCCAATGCTTAGTATTAGCATTTAGTACTTATCGAATTAGCATTTAGTACTTATTCTTCTTATGATTAAAAAAACAACAACAAAAAAAAAACGTTACAACCATGCCAGCCTTATAAAGTACCATATAGCTGTATATTATAACTGAACCATGAATTCATTAATCCCTGGAAATACACATAAATGAGACATAAGGCATGCAAACTGCGGTGAAGTATAATTATAGATCCAAGGTAATTCTATTTTAGAACCATTGAAAAGCGACTGGTCCCTGAGGACAAAGGAAGAACGTAGCCTAAACATCATTAATGCCACGGTCTATCTTTCGAGTCGCTGTGCATGCAAGCAGTTCGATTGGCGTGCAGAAATCTCCAAAAACTGGGGATCTCAAAGTAATCGGCAGCTATCTGGTCTCCATGTGAAGCAATTTTACGTTGATCAGACTGTTTGCTTTTTAGAGCGGTCGGTTCGGACTGTCCAGGAACATGTAAGCGCGTCTGTGGCGATCTCTGGATCCCTGGCAAGTACTGAAGTGCATTTTGAAGTGCCCCCAGAGTATTACACAACAAAACTCGCACAGTGAGTAGGCTAATGGGAAAAGCCGGGCTGAGAATCATGTTTGGACATCTTGAACCCAAAATTGTTAAAACGGACTTTATATAGCCTGTATAGTAGGCCTAATTCTATATTAGCTTAACTCGTATTACCCGAATTTGCATTATATTTTCTTGTCCTTTACCTTTTGCATAGCATAGCCTACAACCTTCCATGCACTGTATCATAGGTTTGTCAAAAACTGTCTTCATTAGTTGACCTTGGGCAAGTGTAATATGACACAATATAGCTACGCGATAAGTAACTTCATCATTAAGAAACGAAACAGAAATGCAATGTGACTAGGCTATAGCTTGTCTTCCTATATTAATGAGAGCAACGTAATCAATTAATATTTATTTGACTCGGCACAAGACATGCAAGGTGAGGAGTAAAAGATCTTTCGAAAAGGTCGCTCGGAGGTTTAGTTTCCTTTATTGTCTCCGTCGTCTGTAACATAGGCCATGCCAATCAGAGCGCTCACATAGTTTTGGATGTCTAAATTCAACATGTAGTAGAGGTGTAAACACATATTACATATTAGGCTGGGTAAAGGAAGAAAAAAAATGCAATCGTCCGCTAAACAATTTCAGCTCTGTTGTCAAATCCATTCCCAGAGCCATACCCCACAGGCCTATCTTTTGCTGAAGAATATTGTTAAGTTAAGGCAATGTAATTCCCACTCACTAATCGATGGAGACATATATTATTTTTTTAATGAGCTCACATATTACAATGTGATGTTTGTATTTAAGGCAATGATTATATAGCTCATGCATTGATGATATTTTAATACAGCATCAATAAAAAACGTCACATCTGAAGTCTCTACTCAGAATTCAACTTTAACCCTAGTAAACAGCCAACACAACCCCTTCACATGTCAAAAAACAAAACACTAGACAAAACAAAAAACACAAGGACACAGATTGTACGTACAACAGAATGGTGCATTGTTCCAGTAACTTTGGTACAGTAAAGCACACATATTTATTACACACATTATTATTATTATTATTATTATAATTATTATTATTAATAATAATAATAATAATAATAATAATAATAATAATAATAATAAAAATATTAATAATACTGAAAGGTAGTATTTAATCTATGATCTATTTAAACTATGTTATGTAAATATTTTCTCCATTGCGGTTATATACTGATCTTTGAAAAGTTGGATTCAAGCTGTTCCTTTCAAAGTAAGGCAATAGTAAATGTGGAAATATTAAAAGATGGTAATTATAGAGGAGTTTAACACCCCCCCCCCCCCCCCCCCCCCCCCCCACACACACACACACACACACACAATGAACTTTAAAAAAAAAAAAAAAAAAAAGATCACTCCCTCAACTGAAATCTCTAGGCTATGCTTAGAGTCTCCAATATCATTTACAAGCAAATTGAACAGGATTATGGTTTTATTCCACACAGAACCCTGGCGCTTTGCCCAAATATGTTGTAATTTGTTCGACATTATGTGCAGCCTTTTAAAAAAAGGTGCCTGGGTGTGTTCTTTTGAGGCTGCACAACACTTGAGGAGACGTCTCCCTGACATAACAGCATAGAGGCTGACGAGAACCGCCGGTCTTTCAGTGAAGAGAACTGCAGGTATTTTACTGAAGAGAACCACAGGCCTTTTATGCGTTCATCTCGAGGTTCCCTGTCAAAAGATTAGGTTTCTCACTGCTGTCAGTGTAACAATAATATATTCATTACCCCATATAGCATAACCCTCACCGTTCACTTTTCTATTCCCCCCTTTAAAATCGTTTTGTGATACTACACATGTGCACTGTGATACTACCAATTTATATGCACATAAGTATATCTGCCATTAATAGCATGTGGTTGTAGCCCATACTACACTACTACAATATTACATTATTTCTAACTAATCTATGTCCAGAGGATATTAGCAGACTAATGCAAAGTATTACAGCAGGAATATCCACAATTTATTTTATTTATATCTTTGCTCGATGTCAACCTCCGATGTGGGATGTCTGACTTGATCCAATAAATATGTCAGAGAATAATTACTGCTTTGATTTTCATAGAACTACATATTAATTCCCAAAATTAAAGGATTGAAAATTATTTGTAAGGGGTCACGAGAGAACAACACCTATCATCCTTTCGTCTCTGTCTTCATAGGAGAATAAATATTGAGGGTAACAGTGGCCGTATTAGCAGTAGTTGGAATGGTTATTGTTGTCGCTGAAGTCTGTTTTTTTGTGTCTGACTTGACTTTTTCAAAATTAATGTTTAATGCTAGGGCTCGCTACTACAATAAAGTTTTTATTTTCTTTGCATGCTCAGCATAAACAAACCATCAAATGAGATATACACCTGTTTTACACACTACAGCCTGAAACCAGACACTGTTTGTAGAATAATTATTATATTTGATTAATATATACAATTTTCCCCTGACTCAATTTTCCATGTTAACTCTTATGTATGTATGTATATACTGTGTGTAAGTATATATATATATATATATATATATATATACATTTTGTTGTTGCAGTAATAACCGTTCTTTGCCAGCTGCATCAGTCTTCTTAAATTAGCAGAGGTAAATTGGCTTTGGATAAATTTTTGATAAACAGACCATAAATTCTTAAACTAGATAGATGTCTGTGTACTTTGGTGAAGCTCCATGTGTGTTTATTTCCAAAATGAATTCTAAACCTGACTGGTCCAGCACACCGGAGAATTAAGTGATGTTTATTACAGTGGATAAGTTGTTGATACTTGGATTTCCATTTCAATCTCTGTGTGTAATGAGATGCGATGTTGTGTTTACCTTTAAATAGGACTTGTTTTGGAATCAGATTAAAAAGAAGTACCTATTTGTTTTTGAAATGGTCAAGATCTTTACATATTAACCCTTTATGAAAAATGGGTTGGGACGGTCCATGAAGCAGAAAGCTGGTCGGTTATTATTTCATTATTTGAAGAATAAAACATTTGCTCAAAGCAAACTGGCAATGCACACAATGATCAAGGCAGGTTTAGCCGTCATTTATGTTCCCTGTTAAAATAAAAATCCCAGTAGATAGGGGCTGTGAGTGTGAATATGTGCGTGTGGTAATGCTCTTATTTCTGTTGTGTTGTCAGTTACACAGTAGATAGTTTTTTTAATGATGTGCACGAGGGGTCCACGGCAGTGTTTCTGTTCTGCAGTGTAAGGATTTCGATTTTTACAGGCCAAAATAAATAAATAAGTAATTTTTCTTTTTTTCTACTATTTTGTTTTCAATAGCTGGCTACTGTAGTTGGGCACTTACAAAATAAGTATGCCTTACAAAATGTGCCATAAAAGCTTCCCTGCCTACCATATTGAAAGGCAAATGTCAATAGGGAGAAAAAGCACAAAGCCAAACTCATGGTAAACTGTTTTTTTGTTTTTTTTGTTTTGTATAGTAGAGTACAGTCAGTGACTATTTCTACATAAGAAAGGTTTTCATTTGCATGTTCCCAATTAATATTTCTTTCATATCCATTCATATGCCAAGGTACATTTTTGAATATGTATACACTATACTGTATATCGCAGAGTTGAATTGCTTATTACCCTAATGTATCAAACTACATAACAGAGCTGGGTATCACAATCCAACTGCAATATTAAGCTTTTGCTGGTCAGCTATAGGATAACAATAACCAGATGATGAAAGGTAAAGAAGTACATGATTCCCAAGTGATAAAACATTGTTGCGATGTCGCAATTCAGCACATACGCACACACGCACACACACACACACACACACACACACACACACACACACTAGCACAGCGATGGGCACTACAAAAATATAAAACTGGATAATGCTGCAAATTTAGTAAGAGTGAATAAATAAGGGGTCTTTAAAAAAAAAAAAATAGCCTACATTTTGGAAATGGCTTATCAATTTCACTTGCTCATAAGGGGATTACTCTTGCTGATACTGCAAATATCTCATGGGAAATCCATGCCACACCCATCTGATTTCCTTCCAAAGGCCTTAGCAAACCTCATGTCTGAACAAACGGTTAAGCCTTAACTCAGTCAGTCATTTCATCTGTCCATCAAATTAAAATTTTTATAATTTCGCTCAGTTAAAGAAAGGTTACAGGGCACAGTTTAAGACAGAGCAAAATGAGTTGTTAGTGAAAGCCAAAGATGCAATCAGATGCGATAAATCTGTGTTCGTTTTGAGTCAGAGAATTGTCCCAGAGGAATCGTCTGCACTCCTGTTTAATAAGGAATATATATACAGTATATTATATATATATATATATATATATATTATATATATATATATATATATATATATATATATATATATATATATATATATATATATATTATATATATACAGTGCCCTCCACTATTATTGGCACCCCTGGTAAAGATGAGTAAAAAGGGTTATAAAAAATTCAACGTTTGGTGAATTAGCTTAATGTCACATTGAAAAAATTAGAAAAATCCAACCTTTAATTGAAGTAAATTTACAATTTATTATGAGAAAAAAAAATCCCTTATCAAGAAATCATTATTTTTTAACAAAACCACATGTGCCACAATTATTGGCACCCCTGCATTAATATATAGATCTCTATGGGAATTGGGGGGTGGGACTAGATTTAGCTGTTAATTATGCTGGAACAGCATGGAATACATGGTTGGTAAATGGCTGTAAGTCATCAAGAGCCTGAGGTATCAAACAAGCCTGAAACCATCACTCTGCTGCCAGATATGCAGTAGTTATGGATGGATCACTTTAAGGATTGTTTCTCCTGACAAATTTTCCTATTGAAATCTATGGAAGAATAAGTCAGGAGAAGAAACCCTTTAAGTTATCCATCCATATCTACTGTATTTCTGGCAGCAGAGTGATGGTTTACAGCTTGTTTGATACATCAGACCCTTGATGACTTAGAGCCATTTAGCCAATCATGTGTTCCATACTGTTCCAGTGTAATGTACAGCTAAATCCAGTCCCACCCCACAATTCCCATAGAGATACATTCAAATGCAGAGACATTATAGTATCGCTTGTAAGAGTACCAGAAACTAAGATATCAAGAGTCTTTTGATGTTGTTGGGTCACAGACATCAGGAAGTCATGGCATGCAAAGGATATGTGACCAAATATTAAAAATGATTACTTTATTCTATATATGAATGCAGGGGTGCCAATAATTGTGGCACACATGGTTTTGTTAAAAATAATTAATTCTTGATGAGGGATTTTTTTTCTCATAATAAATTTACTTCAATTAAAGGTTGAATTTTTCTCATTTTTGCAGTGTGAGATTAAGCTAATTCACCAAACGGTGGATTTTTTATAACCATTTTTACTCATCTTTACCAGGGGTGCCAATAATAGTGGAGAGTACTATAGATATACTATAATATATACAGTATATAAGCCAACTATTCTTGACAGCAGCGAAACCCAACAAAAAAATAAAATCCCTCAAACTTTACTGAAGCTGGACTAAAACTGTAAAAGTGGAATAATTTACCCTCTGTCTCAGAAGGGCAATCAAGAATAAACCCAAAGAGAAAATCCAATTTGTCTGGTTTGGTAGATTGTCTAGTTAACTTGGAAAAAACATAGATGCAACATATTCAGAGGTTCACAGAGGGCTTTTACTTTTAAAATGTTCATCCACCGAAAGCTTGGAAATCTGCTCACATAAATATGAAAAAAAAAAAAAACATTTCTGGAACAAAACATAATGCAATTTTGTCAGACAGTGATGCCCGAGATCTCAGATTTCCTGTTTGTGAGAAAATATGTGCTCTGTGAGAAAGCCAAAGCTCATTGAGAAAGACTTAAGTTCTGTGAGCGGTATATGAACTAAGAACCTTTAACGTATATCATGAGTACGCAGAGCTGCTGCTGCCGGCTGTGGCAATTATCTAAACTGTTATTTCTTTCAAATTTCGAGTTCAAATTTCCTCCTTGCTCCCTCGGCAAACAGGTGATATCATATCAGCATAGTGGTGATCAGTGTGCAGTTTTAAATCTCGTCAAACAGTTATGATCACATGCTTATATCTGTGCTCACTTTGCGTGTTTTTGCGATTCGTTTTAATCAAAATGTGAAAATCTGCATGCGTGATTCCTCTTTCCACAATGTGTATGTATGAAAAATGTGTGTGTCAGTTTGTGCGTATCTAGTCATATGTGTATGCAGGATGTTTGAATGTGTGTGTGTGTGTGCAAGCCTGTTTCCCCTCCTCTCTTAGTGTCTGCATGGCCCCAGGCCTTCTCTCAGAAGGCAACAGATCTGAGATAGCTCAGAGTTCGATTCAGCCATGATGGATTATGGTGTCAATTTAAACAGCAAAGGATTAATTTGTTTCAATGATTTCTCTTCAGGCTGAGTGCCAGGCTCTCTTCTGCAGTCTTCACACTCAATGTTTCTTGTATAATGCAGTGTACACTTTAAACTGACGATAATGGAGAGAGGCAGGACAGGTGTACGGTTGCATGCTTACAGTTCCTGCAGGTTTTCTTTCCGATTTTACGTCCTTTGAAGTTATGGCAGTTCCCGCGTCCTGTGTGGAAGCCTAAGCCAGACTGCTTAGGTTTTTGTTAATGTGTGGTATGCGTCGCACAACATCTCCAGAACAAACTCAGGCAAAGCAGCCACCACATGGCTTCAACCCGATAAGCAAAACCGTTTGGCCTTATATAATATTTATATACTGTGCATCTGAAGAGCCACAGTGAGTATAACAGCAAGAGGGTGAGAAATATTTATGGCTGTCGCTTTTTATTGTCAGGGCTTGCCATTTCTATGCATTTATTTCTGCTCAAGTTGTGCTATAACAAGAGGTACAGAGGCAGTAACAGCAACGAAAATGACATAGAGAAACTCAGCAAAAAAGGCATCGCGGCTCAAAACTCACGTTAGACAGTTACGGCTGTTTTTGAAAAGCTGATTTGAAAGAAGGACAGAATTGGGTCACAAGACTTACTTGCTGCCCAGGATGCCGATTGCTGAATATAAGAACCTGCCCTTGGCATGAATAGCTCTTCAGCATTATTTCGTTGGAAAAGTATGTAAGCCACTCTGAATACGAGTGCCTGTTAAATGCCCAAATGTAATAGAAATGTAAAAGTCTCGTGAAATGTCCTTTGTCTATTGTCTTTGGTATACATGGCAATAGGACAAAATGTTTTTTTGTTTTTTTTTGTTTTGAAGTGAGAACTAGATTTGCCACTGAGGATCTATTAAACAACGGAATGTAATGAATCTAATTCGCTGTCAGCTATTGCTGACCGTGGCTTTGTCCGCGGCCGCTTCCTGTTTGGTTTTGTGTGCTGAAATTATTTTTAGGAGAATGATGTCAGCGTGTCAGTACGTGATTCCCTGTTTTGACAGAAACTTTTGTATGTTTGGTGTGGAGTACAGTCTGTACACATTACAGGACAAAAAGCGAGAGTGCTTACAGTACAGATTTTTTTCAGAACTCAAGGTCTCTGTTTGTTTCTTAAACTGCTGTAATAATGTAACTGGTCGAAATTTTCTGGCCAAACCATAAACTAAATTTCTTCAGATATGTGTTAATCTTTCACGAGGATTCCTAATTATGTACCACAAAGTACAACAGCTCATGCAGCAGCTAATAACACAATCTCATTCCCTTGATTTAGCAGCGGAATAAAACTATGAAATTTCCCATAGAAATTGCTGGCTCTGTACGATCAGACGGGTATGTGTGGCTTATGTGTGCAGCCCATTAATATGCCTCAAATGTAAAAAAAATAAAATAAAATAATCAAGGGCTTCACAAATTTAACGCGAGTACAGCACATTCTATAATAATTTTATTCACGGCAAAATGCAGATGTCCAATAATGAACCATGCTTAAATACACAACAAACTGAGTTATCTACTTGCTGTCAGAACTCTCTGGAATGGAATCTGTGCTGAATCCAGTGGTGAGGGCAAACAGGGCAGGGGGGTGTTGCCTGAGAAAAAAAGAGAGTGAGAGAGAGAACGAGAGAGATTGACTACAAGCACTAATTATATATTGTATTGACTTGCCAGCTAGCTACCTACCGAGTTAGCATATTCACCGACTATAACATAACTGGTTGTAATTATTGTGTTTTCCTTGCTAAGTAGCTGTAAAAGTTTGAAAATCTGTTTTGCTCGCAGGCAAAACCTTTGACAGATCCAAGGAAAGTGATGGTATTGGCTTATAACTGAAGACCCAGTGCAGGGCCGGGGAATTTTAAGAAGCCCAAGGGGCTTCGGGCACGGACAGCAGGGCCGCAGAAGTGCGCATCTCTAGGCTCATGGGGAATATTCTGCTCCTTCTCTTTCTCACCCTCTTGCTCTTATACTCACTGCGGCTCTGCAGATCTAAATCTGCCCTTTCAATGTCTTCATCAAATGTCTTCAGTATTTATGAAGTTGTGATGCAACGTAGCATTCATTATAACATTTTGATATTTCAGATTTGTACATTTTTAACGAATCCTACACGCGCATTCACACCCACCCACCCACCCAACACACACACACCTACTGAATGTGTAAAATACCTTACATTCAAATCAATAGTTTTACAAATATAAAACACATTTTGTACACGTCAAATACATAAATTAAGGATTTTAGTTGCACATTAAAATGCAATTACCATGATTTGCCGCGCTAATTCTGTGTGTGCAGTGGACTATACACGTGTGTTTTGCACATTGCATTGTTGTCGTTGTGTCTTTCTTTTCCTCAGCAGTTGTTTGGGAGATACCACCCTGTTGTACGACACTGGCGGCTCAGCGCGGTAGCGAGGCACAGTAGTGCGCGCACCCGCTCCCCGGCTCTCCTGGACGCCGAGGCGTCGAGACAGGAGGTGCCTCGCGGAGCGGGGTGGAGCCACCTATTGAAATGCGCGTGTGATGAAGATTAATAGGACACGTCTGCGTTGGGAAAAGCTCCACTCCACTGTAAATTTGTCCTTCGACGCCATACGAACGACGTCGCTAGTGCTCAGTCATCGGTCTACCAGGGACTTCAGATGGCTCTTCAAACAAAACATTATTTTGAACTGATAAGAAATGTCTTTTTTATGCACAGACAAATAAATGCTAAATTATGGAAGGAAGGTATTACTCTCTGACATGATACATTACTCTGATGGTGATAATATTTATTTGATTAAAATAATCTATTGAGGCGATGATAATAAAACAGGTTTTGCAGTGAAAGAAGAAAAGGTAGTACTTGATGATTTTATGAATATGAAGAGGGTTTATAAACAATGATTAAAGAAAGTCAACTCATATTTTTTAGCATTTAATAAAGCATGCAGTTATGCATTTAGCGTTCCAGTGTATTTTTTGTGTCTTGTTTTCCTTTTCATTAATTGTTCGCTGCATAAATTTTGCACGCTAATTTCAGTCCATGGTGCTATGATCAATAATATTTTCATAAGACATCCTTATGCCATCATAATTTTTTAAAACAATTATATGTTGATCAAAAATATAGAACAGCAAACAAGCAATTGTGTTGTCTCTTTAAAAGAGAGTGAACAATTGATTTGAATCGTTGCCATGAAGCAACAAAAATATGAAATTCATTTTACTTGGAAACTCTAAATCTTTGTATTTATTACAAAATTAAATCTGACATTTTTACAGCTACGGGTGGCCAGGGTTTCCATTTTTCCTGCAACAGTGGGGCACAATGAAACGCATTATTTTCCAACCCGCCCCTCCCATGCACAGTCCAGTCTGGGTTTAATCAGTGCGCGCTGGACTACATTTGAGTTATTAGGGAATATAAATATTTTCAAAAGTAATCACAGAACGGAGCATGCGATTGATTCGGCCTTAGGACCAGATCTAATTGGAACCAGTTTGTTGCTAATGACAACCACAAGGAGGAAACAGATTGCCATTTGGTGTGTCTTGGTATTTAGCGGACTACATACCAACCTCATCTTTAAATACTATTACTACTACTACTAATAATAATAAAAAGTTGATGCACCAAAATAAAATAAATTGTTGCCAGCTGGAGAAGAGACAATTATCACACCAAACCGCTCTGGAATTCTTGGCCACTGGAAGACACTAATGCATCTGAATCAGAGGCTTTAGCCATCATTCAAAAACCATGTGCAGAAAAGGTTGTCCGGCTCCCAGTTACCCAGGGTGCTAAAGTGGTGAAAGGTTCTTTCTCTGACCTCTGGGGCAGTCGTCAGCTTGGCCTGCTTCTCTGCACAGGCCAATGCGGTACTGCAGATAGCAACAAATACACAGGCAGAGGCGCGTGAGTCTGGCAAAGCGAATGGTAGGCTATATCTGCTATCATTCTTCAGCACTTGAGTCTAAGTGATAAACTACTTAGTGTCTGCAACCCATTCAGATTTGCAGACAACACACAACGCACATTGAGACCAATTTGTGGATCAATACTATTATTAATACCTACAATCACCACAAAGACAGAAAATGATGTAGAATAAAGGACATATTAATTCCTGTAAAGCGCAGTGTAGTTCCAAATATGTATTTCCAAATGGCTGCCCTTTTTGAGAGTGACCACCACATTACGCCAAACAATTAATGAGCGGGCATACTGCAACATGCTATAATAGTGTAATGTATAGCTTTGCTAAAAAAAGAAATCTTCTGATATTCTAAGTTAATTAAAAAAATGTAATTTTTTTACTAAACTGTAAGGGAATGCTCTCTGTGGCAAAGGTAAAAAATAAAATAAAAAATCCTCTGTGGACAAAGGTCACTTCTCTGCCCATGTTCATAATTTGTCTTCTCTCTGTATTGCTAATTCAAGGATTGCTTGCATTAGGCCTGCAAAGGGTCGCCTAACTTCTACTCACTTTGTTTGTTATACGCATAAAGCAGGAGAGTAGAGTGGCAAATATATATAATACATGTCAGAAATATAAAAAATGTAAAAATATATAATTATTTCACCTTCATGCTTGTCTCCAAAATAAATGCATTGGTTTGTTTGTTTTGGGTTGAATGTTTAAATTTTTTGAGATGAACACAGTGATGAACACAAGCCATAATGAAGGCTGAGTTGTTGCGGTATACATACGGTTGCCAAAAAAAAAATTTCAGTTCACATGTGAAGTGTCTGCTCTGAAAACCATTGTCAAACAAGATTTGGGATCAATTCCCAGATGGAGAGCAGCGCTTACAAGATGCTTCCAAAAACCCACCTGAAAAGCACTAGCTATCAGCCTACATAAACTCCCACCTCCACATTATGAGGAGAGCTTTCATAAACCATCCAGTACAGAGAATATACTGTATCATGCTTGTCAATCAAGGGTGGGGGGTGGGTGTGGTTGGGTGGCATGAGCATTTCTGTTCAGACAAAACCCAGACTGCAATCCACCTACTACATTCCTCCCAAGCCATATCAATTAGGTTTTCACCATTGTAATCTTCAGTGACATGCATATGACACTTTCATGACTTTGAAATTTTAAATGCAACTGTTCATTTTGGTGACTGCTTACAAGTCATATTATAGCTTTGATAACTGGCTAATCTCTTTTTTTTTTATAACTGAAAGCCATTTCATTTCAACATTTTAAAGTGCCCTTGCTTTGGTTAATATAGGTTTCCCCAGGCTCTGGGGAAATATTCCAACATTTATTTCCATAATTATTGGAAATTAGATTTGGAACATCGTTTAAACAACCTTTGGTGAGCTGTCACCTGTCTCCTGTTTGAAAAACAAAACTGTTGCCCTAAACGTAGTGTAGGCAGAGCACACGTTGGGTAGCCATCATTGGGTTGTGGTAATAAGCCAACTGTTTCAGTGCTCAAATGATTTATTTAATTTGGATGTGCTCAAATGTCTGGGACATTGTTTCACATGGGCCTCACTGCACATATTTTAAGTGTACACCACCATTTTTGCTGTGCAGAGTAAAAAGGAAATATGCAGAGACATTCAGGCAAAAAAAAACTAAACAAAACAAAAAAGCCAACAGACCTTTCTGAGGGTTTGGTCACAGGCCCATAGTGACCAATAAAGAGAAACAAAACTCACAAGACTGTTGTGTACCACTGTAATAAAGCCTACACCATTTTCACTATCATATTCACCACAGGCATATTGCATGACAAGCGGACGGTAATCAGAGGATTTTCTGAATCCCATTCAAGACATTCACAAAACTATCCACATTCCCACAAAAGACCATGTTTAGTAGTGCATTTGCTTAAGCAGAATAAAATGAATAAAATTCAATGGCAAAAAAAAGAAAAAAGAAATGTGTGAATGAAGACCATTGTTTTATCGCCTATATGTATGCATGTAATGTTTCTTAACGCACTGATATCCCTCAGTGCTCAATGTTTGGAGGCTGTCCAGCAGTTCATTAAAAATGCTTACAGGCTTAATTTGACTTTATCCTGCTAAGGAGATTAATGATATCAGGCGCAGTCTTAAACCGCTCCTGAAAGGCTCTTATTGCAGGTCTGATTTTGCACTTAACTTTTACTTCAAAGCCTGCAGCCGCATGAAAAAAAAAATAACGTTATGTTGTGCCAAAATAATTCCAGCATTTGTAATAGGAGAGAGAGAGAGATGCTATAAGGCATAAAACTGTTCTGTTAATCGTTGTGAAAATATTTGAAACGTGAATGAATACATGATACGTAACATGCTAAGATGACTGATCTGATGAAGTCTGTCTGTTTTGTAATGGGGATCCTCCTTTTTTAAAAGACTCTCTCTCTCTCTCTCTCTCTCTCTCTCTCCCTCCCTCCCTATCCCTTCCTCCCCTCTCACTCTCTCTCTCATGTTCCGATTCAAATATGCTATATTTGCATGCCCACACATTGGAATAGTATTGATGAAGCAATCTTTTACGTGAAAATATAAATCTGCAAAAACAATAATAACTCAATTCAATATGCTGCATCGGCGTGACATATCACCACAGGAACAATAATCAATGACGATTATTAATAAAAATTACATTCTGTAAAATAGACAATTTCTCTCTGTCTCACTGTCACACATACATACAGTATGTTTGTGCATATGTATTACGCAATGCTCTTCAGCACCAATTCCACTTGAAATACATTTCTACAACTAAGCTTAAAGGATGCCCTCAAATACAGTTCGCTCTGGAAACACCTGCATGGCGAATGGGAGTGGCCCTGGCGCAGACTGCCAGAAATCTGTGTACTGTCAATAGGTCAAAAGACACAGATCAAAAGACACAAAAACACACATTATGAAAACATCTGTCATGTTTCCTGAATGTGATAAATGTAAAGCTTCGAAGCCATCCCACAATTAAATGATAGGTACATACTGGGAAACAACTGATAGCACAGCATAGACCTCCTAGATCTGTCATATGAGTGAAATGCCAGGAAAAAAAAAAAGATTCTGGGATTCTTCAAGAAATGTGGATTTAAAAAAACATTCTGAAGTCACAAATTTGTTAGGTTTCACAATCTGAATGCTCGAAATTCAGGAGCCTTGGACTGCAGGCTGCCATCTGTTATCTTGAGATTGTGCAGACCTCTATACCAACATGTTTGCATTTGATCAAGACAAGTCAGTCTGTCATACTCTGCTATCACTTTATTCTAAACATGTTCTAATTATAACACTGGATAATGTTATAACTTGCCATGATGTAATAGGTTTTGTACTTATAATTTAATAAAACCAGACAATGTAATAACTGGCCGGACAATGGAATAAACTTGTTGAATGGATAATGCAATAACCTTTTCTGTATAATGTAAAAACGTACTACATAATCTGGTAGTTGTTACATTATCAGGTGAAATTGTCAATTTACAATGAAATAACTTCAGTTAATCACGATGTTGTTGTACTTTCCAGAAATGTTATTACATCATTAGTTCAACATGTTTACAACAACATTACCAGGCAAATTATTCCACTTATTACGCATCTGGTTTCATTACATGATAAGTATATTACATCATAACAAGTTATTACATTATCTGGTGTTAGTATATTATCAATGGCAAGAAGGAATGGTACACAGGGCTATGGGAAATGCTGAGTTTGTAGCGACTAAAGCACAACCAGATACTGAGATATTTACTTTATTGTATGCCGTTTACAGCTCCAGGTGATCTGTGTCTGCCTCCCCGAATGCAGAACCCATACAGACTCATTCTCCTGTGACAGCACAGAACAAAAATAAACTCCCATACTGCTAATGTTATCCTACAAATAATTCCTGTCTTCCATCTTTTTTTTCCCCAAAGTGAACCAGCACAGTTTTCTCTTTCTCTATTTTCCCTCTGGTGACAAACTTAACCAAGCGAATGATTCATCTGTGTGTTTGGCTCTCACGAAAAAAAAAAAAAAAACTGGCACAAAACCACCCTCCCGCTAACACAGCAAACCGTGCCACCCAGCGTCGTCGCCTGGGGTCGGGAACACGGCAAAACCGCTTTGTTAAACATGTGTGTCAAATTCTACCCGTGTGGATTCTCTCCGTGTGCTACTGACCTTCGATGGGTCCGCGCCTCAGACGGAGAGAACAGTGTCTGCGCTAATGTTGCGCAGTCTTAGCCTTTTTCGCTCTTCTGCTAAACTTGATCTCGTTCTTTACCCTTTATGTTGGCACATTCAAGGACTAGGACGTGTGCTTATATTTAATCATATTCGTCACTCACTTCAGACAAGTAAATGGAGCAGTTAGATACTCTACCAGGTATGTTTATACAGAACTTCTTTAACTCTTAATAAAAACACATTTCTCAGCAGGGGCTCTTATCTTGAACAGACCTATCCTTTCCCCTTATAATCCACTTTTGCAATTTGATAATTACAAGCTCAGTCAGGGTACAATCTGTGAGTGAACCTTATAGCCAACCTTGTAGGCTGATAGCAAGGCCAACTGCTACACATTTGTAAACTGGTTGAGAGGAGTTCCCCAGAACCAGCATCCCCCACACACACGCACACATACCCCAACCAAACACTAAACTTGTGTTTAAATGTATTTGTAATAAACTTGTGTTTACATTTTCTTATTCAAAGTTGTGGACAAATAGTGACTGAGTTGTATGAACAACTACATACTTTCCCTGGTTTTTTAAAGTAAGGAAGAGCCACAGTTTTTGACACACCTTTTGACACTCCCCATGCTAGTGCGAGAGCGGCAGCAGGAGCTGAGACCCAGGCCGGTTTGAACAGGCGTGAACATGTCCAAACAAGGTCACTGGCTTTGTAAAAACAGAGGGAGAGATGACACGATTGGGTTTCAGGATGTAAGATGACACAGGACAAAAAATATTTAGCATGTATGTGTAACACAGCTTCCATGCTCTTAAAAAAATGTATATTCATGTATATATTTTCAAAAACTCCAACTTTTTCTGTATGGTTTCAATCTCAATCCTCATTGACCTGAATCAGCACGGGCCAGCTGTCCATCAGCTCGTCTTCGTTAATATCGCGTCTTGAAAGCCCATTACCCCTGCATGATCAAATCAGGCCTACACAGCGTGGACTCGATAATAAGCGATTGGTACAGATTATTACAGAGAGTGGTACATATATCGAGAGTGGTGCATTACTGCACGCACCGGCGTGATCCTTAAATCCTCAATCGCCGGCCAAATCGTTTGTCCCGAAACATTCGTAGATACGGACTCCGAGGAACCATTCCTCGGCGGTTTTTCCTTCGTGCTCCATTTCTCCGGCGTATGAAAAACAATCCCTTATGTAACCCATGTTTGCGGGGCCTGTTTTTCTTTTTTTTTAAAAATCTTTTCATAACATCTGCAGACAGTTCACAAGTGTTAACTAATACCACCACTTGGCATTCTGCGGTCTAGACTTTCCATCAGAGGTGAAATGTTAGAGGAGGGGAAGGCGGCGGGGGTGGGGCGCGGTGCGGCAGGTCCCGCTGAGGGGAGAGGGGGGAGAGAGAGCGCCCTTTGTAAGTGGAGAGGTTTTAGGTGACGTCTGCGCTCCCGGGCCTGTGGTTCGACAGGTTACGGCCTGTTTTTAACTCCCGCCCAAGTTCATGTCAAGGTGCAGATCGGGCACGGCGGGTCTGCCGAGACCTATAGCTCGGCTTTCCGACGGCGGATCTCCCGTTGCAGCCCAGGTCACTGTTAATGGAACCCCACTGCCCATAATGAGCACCTGGACAGTCAGCATTCTCTTCAGAGGTAAGCAATCCTGAAAGGAAAATCACTCAGTGACCTTATTATATCGTGTATAAGGTTGGATTTATTCGCGCATAATCACCTGTTTTCCCGCCGTCGTTTAACTTTGTCAGCATCTTCGTCTAATGAACTTTGGTGTCAGTGATTAATATGCATTTTATTCTCAGAGTTAACAGGAGCAGGTTGCAGCATAATGTTGCAAAATTAAGCACGGCAGTTTTTGCCAGAACATACCCGGCTCTTCCTTTATGAAATACGATTACATTTTTCTTGTGGGAACCACGCAATTGACGACACCTAAACTAAGGAGAGAGGACCGTGAGAGAAATGGAAAGTGCAAACTCATGTCAGGAAATGCCTGTGTTTGTATAAGAATGTTGCCTGCACATCCACGGTATGATCTGTTGCAACAAAGGTTGACCCGCAAATGAGAAACATAGTACAGAATGCCAAAATGATGAGTCACAGACTGCTGGGTAATTGCTTCCACATTAGAGACCTCCCCCCAATGTACCCGCAAACAGCCCCCCGCCCCCCATTTTGAATTACAGAGGCTGTGACATCAAACATAAAATTGCCACATGTTGTCAATAGGTTTGTTTTAACATTGTAATTTGCCCATTACATTGCGGTTCACCGCAGGTTCTTCAAAACAAACTTCCGCTGCTACGTCTCTGGTTTGAGGCAGCGAATCTGTGCATTATCACCACTGCCAGGACCCTGTCTTGCTGTGCTCTCTGTTTGCATGCATGCTTTTCCAGGTCGGGATGGAGTTCCACCTCAGTCACCGCGTAGGGAAGTGCAAATGGACGGCTGGAGCTTTCGAAGAGCAGGCTGACCTTAAATATCGGGCCGATTGAGGGAACAAACCCTGACAAAACTTGTGTGTGGTTGCATGTGTGTATGTGGGTGCATGTACACTGCCCGGCCAAAAAAAAAAGTCGCACACTGTAATATTTTGTTGGACCGCCTTTAGCTTTGATTATGGCGCGCATTCGTCGTGGCATTGTTTCGACAACCTTATGCAACGTCACAACATTTATTTCCGTCCAGACTTGCATTCATTTTTGGCCGAGATCTTGTATTGACGACGGGAGAGTCAAACCACTCCGTGAAGTCTTCTCCAGCACATCCCAAAGACTTTCAATGGGGTTAAGGTCAGGACTCTGGTGGCCAATTCATGTGTGAAAATGATTCCTCATGCTCCCTGAACCACTCTTTCACAATTTGAGCCCGATGAATCTTGGCATTGTCGTCCTGGAATATGCCCATTGATGGGATAACCTGGTCATTCAGTACATTCAGGTACTCAGCTGACTTAATTTTATTGCTGCATAACGTTGCTGAGCCTAGACCTGACCAACTGAAGCAACCCCAGATCATAACACTACCTCCAGAGGCTTGTACTATGCATGTTGGGACTTTTTTTTTTGGCCAGGCAGTGTATTTATCCCAGTCAAACCTGCTTTTTTTATCAGGCTGGCACTACATACCCCTGCATCTCTACATCCACTGTATAATAGGCCTGGCTTTGTCTCTTACGCCATCCCTGTTCGCATTGTGCTCCGAGTCTCGTCATATCAGCCAAGGTGCTGGTGTCAGCTGGTGCCACAATGCAGAACAAAGCCCCCATACAGTTCACTGCCACTTCCTGTGCGGCTCAAGGTGAAAATAATAGCGCAAACAATCAGACACTTCATTATAATATCGGTTTACAGATCCCAGACGCAAAAAAAAAGGGGGCCGTTTCATCAAGCTAATTGCCTGGCGAGGAAGAAGGAGCAAACTTTCCGCCTTGGGTCCATTATGAGGCTTTTTTCTTAATCACAAAGAGAGCTTGCGTTTCCCAAAGGGGACCTGCGTTCTAATTTACAATTGAACCGCACACCAAAGCTATCAATCTCACACAGCACTTTCTCCCTTTTTTTTTTCTTTTCCCCGAACAGTGTAATTGCAGTGAGGTTACAAGAAAAAAAAAAACAGCAGAGAGAGAGAGAGAGACTGACTTCTAAAAGTCAAAGAGAGAGAGATAGAAATATAATTAAAAAACAATTCCTTTGTCCGATCTGAAGAAAGAGATAGTTCTGGCTAATAACTCTATGAGGCTGCAAAGTGCAATGACTGAGAGGTGGAGGGTGGATGGTCTGGGGCAGGGGTGGAGGGTGGATGGTGTGGGGCAGGGGTGGAGGGTGGATGGTGTGGGGCAGGGGTGGAGGGTGCATTATCAATTACAGAGCCTGGTATGAGGAGTGCGTCCTTCCCTGCTGCCAAATTTAAGAACAGGAAACGAGCAGGATTTAATTAACTCACAGCTGCACCCGTCCCGCCAGGGGCTACCCAAGACAGCGTCCCGTCCCACGGAAAGGGGCGTTGGAGCTGGGGTACTTTGCTTACGGGCCCAGTGGTGCAGGGAGGAGCTTGTTTTAACAACACTGTGCTAATGTTCTCTTTAAGTACATGATTATGGGTGCTATTGTTTCCAGTCTGAAGCAGTTAACAAGTCCGCCTGACTCATTAATTAAAGTATCCAAAAATAAAACAAGAAACTTCTCAAAAGGCACATCTTCAAAAGCAAAACAATAATTTCACGGGTGAGAATGGATGTAGGGTTCACTGTGCATATTATTATATACTGCGCTATTTTTCTGCAAAGCAGTCAATTATAACTATGCTAGCTTGCAAATATAAAGCTACGTTTCATTTGCAAAGTGTACAGGCAGGCACATACTGCTGGCTACAATTTATTTTACCTGTAGCATTTCAAGGCAACCTAACCAATACTGTGGAATGAGAGGTAAAACTGTTTACATGCTTTGTTACATATTCTCAATTACTGTCCAATGACTGTGGCTGTGGGGGGCTTGCCTTGGATTCCTTTGAGAATACCCACCCCCCCCCCCCCCCCTCCCAACACAACCTAGAGCTCACCTCCTTGAAGCCTCAAACGATGATATTTTTTGGTCATTAACGAGTTCATACAAAAAACTCCCAATGTCATCAGCGCAGATAAGGCGGGAAGAAAGGGCCGCTTTGTCCGCGTAATGACAGGCCCTCCGCCCGCACCCCAACCCCTCCCCAAGATGTCACGGGTCAGCCATGGTAAGAATGCGTGCGACCGATCATCTGGCGATCCTTATCTCACTGGCCCCTGAGCTACCCGCGACAGGGGCCGTTTTCGGGGTCCCGGCCCGTGAATGAACAATGGCGGTCTGGGACCGATGCGCCCGCCGCATGCCGGCCTCCATACGAACGCGCGATGACACGAGCGATCAATACACCAATTACCCGACAAGTTATTGGAGCTAGCGCGCAAAACACGGCTAAGTTCTGGGGGTCTTTTCGCATGCTCGGTCACCGCCGTACGCGCTTGCCTGGGTCTGAAAGCCAGGCCCTCCCTCTGAAGATGGACAAATACATTTTCTTCCTTTTTTTCCCCCCTGTTAATTCTCATTCCCTGAGAGAAGTGAACTACGTGAACTCTCCTTCACCTGGGGGCTACAAGCCACTGTAACTGATGTGTGGTGATATCAACATGCCACACATCAGTGCCTGCACACTACTTATCCAAGCTTCACTTTCCTCCGCCTCCCCCCCCGCGTTCAGCGTCTCGACTGAAGGCAGTTTAGGCGGTAAGCATGGCACCGGCAGGGCTAAACAAGCGATTTTGTGCTGCTCGTTTCAGACTGAATAATGAAAGGAGTTTTCAAATAGATAATACATGCTTGCTTTCTGTGTGTGTCTAACATATGTGACAGTCTGTTTGTACCCTTAAAAGATACATAACATACTGCGTTAAAAGCCCTCCGCGCGGTTATTCATGTAGAGCGGAACATTGGCCGCTGGCGATAACGAGGGTGACGTGCCATGCAGGGTGACAAATTATGTTCTTTAGTGACTATGCCCCGTCTAATAGGGCGGGATTTAAAAGGTTAAGGGGATGAATTTCAGCTGTCACGGACATAATAAAAACCGGACAAATTGTGATATAACGAGTTATGAAACCCGAACCCGAGCCGCGTCGCTCGGCCAAGCGCCACCAACCCCCCCCCCCCCACCCAGATCGTCTCAGATTTAGGTCTTGTCCCAGCTTGCGGACAAAGGCCCGGACGTCCCCCCCCACGCCCTCGGCCCCCCGGTAGCGTTTCTCTCATTGCACACTGAAATAAAAACGCTCACCCTCTGCGCCGCGCGGGGGACAATCGGCCGTTACGTGGGAAGGGCTGCCGTCCGCACAAAGCGCACTGACATTCACGCCCTCCAGAGAAGTGCTTCTGCGTGAATGGCAGATTGCGGAGGGTTTTTTTCCTGCACCTTTGTGTGAGGTACGCTGGACCGAAGGGTTAGGTATAATGACACCTCACTCCCGGGAAGCTAATGCGGGTGACTTTTCGCATGGCTGGAGGTGACGAGCTACAGAAACAGACGGGGAACAGCAGACAACAAACAGGTAAAAGTGCACCGTGGGACTTTTTACCACACATTGGGCAGTGGGTGTGGTGTCTGTGGGTGGGGCTGATGAGGTCACAACCTTGGGAATGCCATTTCAAAAGACTTGAAAGGGATTTCTTAGGTCATATACTGATTTACCAAAACCACTGTGGACTCCAGTCCACCAATGGACCATTAATCAACGCTATACAGAATAGGTAAATAAATAAATATGTAATAAAACGGCCATTTTCCCCCAGAAATTTGGCATTAGACGTTACACCCGAACAAAACTTTTTTATGCTTTGGCTCTTTGAATCTAAATTACACATGTAATCTTTGGTAGGCTACTGATTGTCAACAACAGCAAAGCACGAGTACAAGCATTATAGGAATAGAACTGAACTGGTCTACTTCAGTTACCGATCTTGGGTTGAATGTCAATATACAATATTTGGATTGGTGTAGGAGAGGTTGGGGTTAGGCTAGTCTCCGGTACGCAGTTGCTTTAAAAATGCTCTCTCCTTTTTACCTGAGGAACGGTTGTTATGTCTAAGTGCAAAGGGGGATAAAATAACTGAAAGACAAATTTTGAAATAAAGATGCAACTGAATCTGCAGTATGACAGAAGCACCCCCCACTTAGAACTCCAGCATCCCTTTCATATAATCCTATGGTCTATTGAAATGTGTAGTGTACATCTCGAGCTGAAGCAAAGGTGGTCTACTTCAGTCATCTATTTTAAGTTCACTTGCTCAATACACCATGAGGGTGGGGTGAGTGAACCATGGCCTGGCTATTAGTTCTAGTTACTGATATGATTTCCTGCAGGTAGATAGCCTGGATACTACAAATAGCCTGGATTTTTGTTCTGAACTGTCTGTTACCTCCATAAGTTCAGTCTAAGCTCTGGAAAATCCTATAATGCAAGATTAGCCCTTTTGACCTCACAGACATACCATTGACATTAGCTAATGAAGATGCCTGGAATTAGCGCCTCAAAAGCTCCTCCATCTTTAATTCCAAGGAGAAATTACTCATCTATTTTCTATGTTGCCACCATTGACAAACCATAATTCTTCTGATCTTACCTCTACTCTTGTGTCAATAGAGTCTGAAAACTTTGTACTTGTAGGAGGTATTAGTCAAGAGATTTTGTGACGATACTTCTGCATTGTATTAACACAAAACATTTAAAAAGGAATATTGCAGAAAAAAAAATTAAAATCTACTTGTCCACAGCTTGCAATTGGAAATTTTTGCAAACCGTATCCATATACAAATAATACATTTGGAACATATTTTCTTGTTTTACAGTGGCTAAAATTGCTACCCAACCAACATCTATTTGCCCTGATATTTCTGTGTGGTATCTTTAAGCTGCAGGCTGTTATTAACTGACAACACTTCTAACCACATGAACCCATTGTGAACATGCAATTTATTACATAGGTGGAGCAGTAGAAAAGAACAATAAATGCATTAATGAATAAATAAATAAACACAAATTCAACAAACTGAAATAACTCTGTCAAATGCATTAAAAGTGAACAGTGGTTTGTTTGTATTTGGATTGAAAGGAATTGTCTCAATCCTGTACAATGAGAGCTTACCTTTATTTGTGCTGACAATCGTGCTAACGTGCTAAATGAGCATCACAATGTTAGTGGCGATACAGCTAATAGACATGATTTTGAGTACTTCATATGGACCTGGTTTAAGGTATAATAAAGTTTAAGTTGAAAATCAATCTCCAGTCTCTTTGTTATTATTAAAACAATTTAGGGTAAGCCAATACCTTGATTTTAATTAAAAATAATTTCCAGTGCAGTGTTCAAAGGTACAGTTACGTTACCAGATTAGATGCAATTAAGTTAAAAGGAATGTGGTAAGGAGGGGTGATCCTTGCTAAAATTGCCCGACCTCATTAATCTGGAAAAAAAAAAAAAAGGCCATTATCTGGCCGAAGCTAATTCCTCTGCTGCTGTTATGTGTCACTTACTGGCCAATATTGGTCCACTAAGTGGAACACTTCGACAGTAAAAGGTAAAAAGTGTCCTTGTTTGGACTTTGTACTCTTCTTCAGTGATGGTGAACCGTATGTGTGATGGCACATGATTTGTACCAGTCTGATGCAGCTCAGTTTTTCTCAAGTGTTTCTCTTCCTTTGAACAAAAAAATAATAACAAAAATGCCACAACAGCTTTCACGTATGCCTACCCTCCGACTCACTTGGGCTGTTGTGGCAAATGCTGATTTCAGGCTTTGCATGATTTGGCTGATTAGTAAAGGCCCCAGTATACTTAAAATAAAATTGAAATCGGCAGATTCACACAGGCCGTCAAACCGGTTTTTGCTGGTTTGCGACCAAAACAAAGCATCACATTCAATCGTCGCAGTGTGTGGAGGCTGGATAGCAAAATTTTGCTCACATCGTCGGTCACCATTCCCCAAATACACCTAGCCTGCAATTGTTCAACAAGGCTAGACTTGCTGAAGTTGTTAGGATATATCCACTTGTATGACCTCGTAAGCAGGGACTATAGACAGACACTAAAATTCCATCTTTAAAGAAACTCTTTTTTTACAATTGATAAATTGATTTTAATCACCGTAAACACCATAACCTTTCTTAACACTAGTCGACAATTGCCCTGTTGTGATTTTAAATGTGCAATTATTTCATCACGGTTTCATCATTACTTTTTCAACATAGCAATACTGCAAATGCCTATGCTGTAATTATAAAATTACACTTAGGGCTCTGTCTTACACTCAGCGCTAAGTGCTAAGCGGCGGTAACACAAACGCAAGTGTCTTTGCTAGTCTCAGACCGATGCAGTTGCCATTTTACCGTCCAGCACTCACGTTGTTTAAATAGCAAGTAAACTTGCACCCAACTGGGCAGGTTGGTCTTAAGATGAGGTGTGGTCAGGATAATTTTTGCCATATTGCTATTTTGAGGCAGCAGAAAGCGCTAAAACCACCACAAACCTGGTCTTAAGTCATGTCGCAGTTGATTCAATGTTATTTTAACGGCACAACATTAAAGGTTGTATCAGCGATTTTGGGTGGAAACATAAATGATCACATTCATCTGATTTTTCCTCACGATCCGCTAGCTGCCCGCCCCATAAGCAGGCCGTCAAAAAACCGCGTCTCTGTAGGCAGCCTATGCTCCGAGATCGTACACAAAAACAAATGGTACTACCAACCACTCAAAACCAAAATAAACAGTATTCCAACCAATCACAATGATCTGCACAAACGCTAATACTCTTATCTCGCTGAAATCTTGACGGATTTACAAACGGTTTGGTTTCTTACAAACGTTATTAACGTGGTTATAATTCTGGATGCTTGAACACTATTTTTTAAAACATAACATAATTATTCATAAGTATGTTTGTTTGGGATTTCGCTTCAGAAGTGACGTCACGTTTGTGCAGATCATTGTGATTGGTTGGAATACTGTTTATTTTGGTTTTGAGTAGTTGGTAGTACCATTGTTTTTGTGTACGATCTCGGAGCATAGGCTGCCTACAGAGACGCGTTTTTTTGACGGCCTGCTTATGGGGCGGGCAGCTAGCGGATCGTGAGGAAAAATCAGATGAATGTGATCATTTATGTTTCCACCCAAAATCGCTGATACAACCTTTAAGATAGTAGGCTAATATATGTGGACATAGGCATGTGCACAATGCGCATACACCCTCCTGTCGGTTACATACACAGGGGCGTGCACATACATGAATAAAAATATCAAGATTACAATGTGAAATATTATTATTGTGTATATATTCCCCCTTGAATTGCGTTTATCCCGGCAGGTTTTAACAAACTTCTATCATATCCTGGCAGCTGAGCTGGAGACAAATTTCTACTATGAAATTAACAATTAACAGTAATAGTATTATACAATTTTTTGCAAGTGGGTAGGCTAGTTCCTGCCATAAATTCAGCCATACATGAAGTTATGTACTTCAAGCCTAGTCGACATGCCAATGAATAGCCTAGCCTACATTCAAGGCCCCATCACACCTGTTAGCCAAGAATGGCTAAAACAGGAGTTCACGGCGAACTTTGGATTTCCTGGGGTTCTGCCATAGCAGAGAACGCTCTTGTATATTTGAAATGTAAGGGAGCCCACTCTATCAACATCCAGGGGATGTGCGATGCTCGTTTAAGGTTACACATGTGTTTGCAAATTATCCTGGATCAAGCTATGGCCATGATCGAATGTGATCCCTGTCCCCTGCCCCATGTCCACTCAGACCTCTGTCTACTATGCACCCTGTCCCCTCACTTTGCAAGCAGCGTGTGAAAGAAATCCTGCAAAACTCTTTCCAAACTAGTGAGGAAGTAGTTTGTAGTATTTTTTGGAATTTTTATTGAGAATATCAATCAGTTTACATATGACAATGTTTACAAAGTGTAGATTATTAATGAAGATAGAATTAACAAAAATAAAAAAAGAGGCGCATCGGCTACCACTTTTTGTTTGACCGAGGCGCGCAATAACGATGCGCGTACACGTCTCCAGACTGCTCGACACCTACGAATGAAGGAACTCTGTGTCTCTCTCAAACTCAGGAAATAAGGGAGGTAACTATCCCAGCTGAGTCTCAAAAGGCGAGAGACCAGTGGAAGCGTTACGCAGGGTATTATGCGCGTATTCGGCCCAGGCGAGATAACGACTCCAGGAGGTGGGATTGGCTGCAGCCAGGCAATGGAGAGTGCTCTCCATACTCTGGATGGTGCGCACCGTCTGTCTGTTAGTCTCCGGGTGGAAACCGGACGAAAGACTGACGGATGCGCCCAACAGAGCACGAAAAGAACACCAGAATCTGGCGGCGAATTGGGGGCCGCGATCTGACACCACATCCAGGGGTAGGCCATGCACCCTGAACACATGGTCTACCAATAACTGCGCCGTTTCAGGTGCCGATGGCAGTTTGGGAAGCGTGACAAAGTGTGCTGCCTTAGAGAAACGGTCAACTATTACCAAGATGACCGTGTTCCCATGAGAGGGCGACTTTGATATTCTGTGATGGGGCGAGGTAAGGTTCTGAGAACCAAACGGATAGGGAATCTATAAGCGTACCTCGAGAGATACGCCACAAAGCAACTAAACCGCAAACAGGAAAAGGAGAACTAAGGAATGGGAGAAAAAACTTCCCAACCAAAGTCAAAACAAATCTACCTCAAAAGGAGGCGAACTCGAAGAAGGTCGTAGCCTATGCAGCACTTTGCATTTGTGACGCGTGCTGGTAAAACAGGCCGCAAGTCGCACTTCTGCAATTCATAGTAGAGCGCAAAATAAAGAAAAATGTGTTTTTTGTTTTTTTTCCCCATATACTGAAAGTTTAAGTGTTTTAGAAGTCGCTTAATATAATATACCACGTATTTACGATCTCTAAATACCTGTAATAAGTGACAGAAATATGCTTGTTAAACCATGTTTGCCGGGGGGTGGGCTTCAATTTGAGGGACAGACTATAGAGTACTCAAGTGAGTATGTCAATCGTGGGCGGAGTCTGGTTTCGGAAGGAAATTCCCTATGGAAGATAGTCTCCGAAGCCCATTCTATCGACTATTTCTTGAAATCTGATTTATAGAATGAGCCGAAATGTTCTTGGATTAGCCTGTGTGGTACAAGGATCTAGACCATATATCGCATGTTCAAATTTTTATTTTTTAAAGTCATGCATTAATGATTGTAGTTCGACTTGTAGCCCACTTTAACGGACTGCATATCCAGTACTGCAACGCACGGGTGGTTCTCGACCAATGAGATATCATCATCTCGTCTGTCTGCTCTGTGGCAGATGGGAGTCGGCTACTGCCGCTCAAGACGAGCTAACGATAGCTTGCTAAGTAGAGAACCCTGCCCGACAAGGTCAGAAACTATGCTACAGTTAACCACATAAAGCAATTCTAGCTTTTAGTCCTTCAAGCTAGCTAGCTAACGTTAGAAAAAAGTGTTTAAAAACGGAGCTGTGTGCTACTGCTGGCTAACGTTATATGACAACGTCTGGAGACAAGGCTGCTCGTTCGGAGGGAATTATGGGACATAAGTTTTTAAACAGTGCAAGCGCTGGTATGTTCACAAAAAAAATACTAAAACGTAAAATATACTCGAAGCTGGTCCAGAAAAATGACATAGTTTGCGAACGGACGTTATATTGAACAATCCGGGAAATTGACGGTAAGACATAATCAGTAGAAATGGTTTAAAAGTAAGCTTTAGTTTATGTCTACACTCTAAATGAATGGGGAATTTACTTCCGAAACCAGCGTGACGTAGCTAGTCACTTGAGTACTCTATAATCAGCTGTCCATGAACATCTCTAGTTTCGATTGGCTGTGAGGTTCGGTATGCCTCGCCCATAAAGAGCCTACTTCTCTGAATAATGTAGCTGCTGGTAGAAGCAAAGACAACAGAGAATTAATGGAATCCTTTATCCTACAATTCTGAACGGTGGTAATAAAAAAACAAACACGGTGTCATCATCAGCAGACAACGGAGACATGCTTATTTTAGGAACTATATTGACATCTATTAATGTTAGGCTAATGATTCCGAAATGAGTCAGACGTCAAAGATTCCATGTAAAACTAGCCGAGAACGTACACGATTCACAATAGCTACTTGCTCCATCTGGACCTCTGGTGATATGAATATCTTCAGACAAAACTCCATATTACTCCATAGAAAAAAGTGAACGCTGTAACTTAAGAGCCGTTTTGCGGCCGAACGGAAACAACTTCAGTAATTCTGTAGTTCTTACCTATTTTGGGACTTGTCCTCTCCACAAATCTCAGCCGGCTCGGGCAGGCTATGAACGCTTCGCCTGTAATCCATACTTTAAGCGAGCTATAACCGACAATTTCAATACAAACTAGTCACTTCTTCAATACACCCCCGGCCAGCAGCGTCAGTGCTGAGCGCATAGTTTCATTGTCAGAGCGAAGAAGTCTGGCGTCCACGTAAATCTTTCACTAGTTTGTATAGAAATTATCGCCTATAGCTCGCTAAAAGTATGAATCACGGCTGAGATTTGTGGAGAGGATAAGTCCCAGAATATGTAAGAACGTTCAGAATTACGGAACTCGATTCCGTTCGGCTGCAAAACGGCTCTTAAGTTACAGTGTTCGCTTTTTTACATGGAGCTCTGTCTGAAGATATTCATATCGAAAGCCAGAGGTCCAGATTGTCAGGACTCTGAATTGTGGTTGTTAGTTGTATTATGTTCTTATGGTTTTTATTTAATTCCTGATTTATTGTTGGTCGCACTGTTCCGTGTTTGCTTTGTCGTCACCCTCCTGTCTTCGTCTCACTATTCAGTAGTCTTTGTTGATTTCGGTTTTTCTCTGTATTTCCTCTGTCATGCACGTCCTTCATTACTAATCACTTCATTGTAAATAATACTAATTAACTAACAACAACTAACATCTTAGAATTAGGGTTTACTAATTTACTAATGACTAACTTGTATATAATACTAATCTATTAATCTACTAACACCATAGAATCAGGGTTTTCTACTAATCTACTAATTTACTAACTTCATCTTCTTTCCTCGCTGCAGCTGTCTCTCTTTCTGCCTGTTACTAATTATCACTAATTATCTTTCTTTGGTTCCTCTATTAACTACAGCTGACTCTCGTTTCCGCTTTCCTATTCCTTGTATGCACTTGTCTTATTGGAGTCCATGTCATGTTATCTCTATGTATTTGGTTCTGGTCCAGTCCATGTCTTACGTTCTCCCTCGTTATTGTATTATCAGCTTCCCTTATCGTTTCATTGTGCTCACCTGTGAGCAGTTTCCCTTCCCCGCCTCTGCACACCTGTTCCCCATTTTGTCTGTCTTCCTCTGTGTATATATACCCTGTCATCTCAGTGTTTCTTTGCAAGTTTCTCACTGTTGGTTTGTTTTAAGAGGTTTTCAGAGTACCTTCCGAGTTGTCGTTGTTTCCTGAGGATCCGAGTTTTTGTTATCCCTTGTCCTTCCCCTATTGTTATTTTATTTTTGTTGTCTGTTCTTCGTTTTGTTTTTGTTCCTCTTTATACCTCCCTGGTTTCGACTCCTGCCTGTGTTCTCTCTACCCTGATTTTGGATTCTGTTTTTGTGCCTCTGCTGTGCTTTCCCGGTTCCGACCCCTGCCTGTTCTGTGACTTCTCTTTGGACTCTGTTTTTGTAGCGTTGCCTTGTCTCCCCGATTTTCGACCCTGCCTGTTGTACTACGGATTGCTGCCTTCCCCTTTCATTAAACTTTGTTTTTTTGTACTTCCTGCCTGCTATTGGGTCCTGTTTTCCACCTACCCTAACACAGATGGAGCAAAGTAGCTACTGTCGTTTGCCGTGAAACCTGTCTGGGGTTCAAGAACAGCAACTGATTAATTTGCGCTTGTGTTCAAAAAGGGTGGTGCTAGAGAAGGGGTTCAAGCAATCGGTCGCATTTTATTATTTTGGCTTAATCGCACAAGTTAATGTTGACAGCCCTACTCAAAATACATTGCTTTCAGGGTCTTCTCCCCGTGTCTAATTTGTCCTGTGGTTCAACTGAAATTTTTCTGCTACAGCCTTAAACAAATCGCTATTTAGTTATTTTCTGCTGTCCATGTACTGCACAATGTCAAATTTTAAAGGGGCTGTATGTAACGTTCAGAAAATCCTTCTCATTACCGACACCGGTGCCCGTAAGTGAACTGAAGCCAGAAGCCTTCTGTTAGCACGCTTCCTCACACTTGAGCAACATTTGGTGGCTGGATAACGTTAGCTACTACCCGGCCTGGATCCGGCGTTGCTTGGTTACGTTGGCTGGTAAAGAAATTTATTCAGTCGATACAATTTTATTTATCTTCGCCTTTGGTGGACTTGACGATGGTGTTGACTGGTCCATTTCTCAGCAGCTAGCTAGTGTTGCTGGAGTTCGCTAGCCCTCTAGTTTATGCTGTGCGGGGTGGGCCAGAGAGAGGGAACGCACTCAGAAGCACGCTTACACGTCTCATCCTTCATTCACAAAATGATTTCCTGGCAAATCCGACCCGAGCCCTTTCCATAAAAATCAACCCTTACTCTTATACTCAAGGGGGAAGGTCTCATTTTTTTTTTTTTTCTGTTCATACATTGGCAATTGAAAGTGATTCATGCATGTGCATATAGCCCCTTTAATTAAAAAATTAAGACTTCTGTCTCCTCGTCAGTCCAGAAGTGAGGGCTTCGTGCTTGCAGTGACATTTTCACAGTAAACTAGCTGGCAGACTTCATCACCCAAGACATCTTACGAATCTGTACATGTGCAGTTTAAGAATTGTAAACGGAATACGGTGTTTATATTCTTTTCATCTACGTATTATTAGATACATATGCAACCTTTCTTTTTTGGATTTTGCATATTCAGAATACAGGCTTAACCGGGTTTTGTTTTTCGGAACAGGGTGTTTACAAGGCCTGTATGGTAACCGGAATGATTTAGTTTCACAGAACCATCATACATAGAGCAGTCTACCCTTGCCTACCAGCCCAGCTAGCTAGCTGACAAGCAAAATTTAAAACAGTAGCACAAAACACTTTGAAATGTCCACAGAGTTCAGGCTATAGTCCCCTACATTTATTTGTATATACCTGACTCCCCTAAACAGCAATATTCCAATTTTCTTGGCTACATTCACTTGCTGGTAATAGGTCAGTTGCTGGATAACCAGATAGCCATTATTCTGTTTGCAAGGGGCACTTCACTGAACTGTGGAGTGGCCCCCTCACAGTTTGGCCCACCTGTCATTATGTTTCTAGAGGAAGCAAAACGGAGGAATCATGTCAAAGACATTTTTCCTTCAGTAATGAATAATTAATTGGTCCCTCAATCAATCTTGTGTGTCCGACACCGCAATCATTCAATAAAACTTTATTTCTTGGGCTATCATGTGTGAAGTTGCCTTTTGTTCACTGTCATAATGGTAACACGTAACATTTAGCATTCACATAGTCTATAAGGTACATTTGCATGGTTCATGTTAGGACTTTTGCAGCACGGATCTGTGAACCTGTATTTCCAAAACCATACTTGCTCCAAAAGTAAACCCAGCATGAAGGTATCGTCAAATAAAAGACGGCAGATGTTTTATTGTTCTATTCCGAGCCGTGAAAATAGCACCGTCAGGTTAATCTTCCCTTGAAGAGTCGCAAAGCCACTAAATGCTCTCTGCCCAGGACTGGGGAACTCATTGAAAAGCAGAGGGGCATACGAACGGGAAGACGACCGTGAAGACGCCAGATGATCCCAAACATCGGGAAATGGCACATTCTTCAAGCACCGTCGCGTATCTCTGAAACAACAACAGCAAAAAAAAAAAAAAAGTACAATACACAACTCTTGAAATTTGACCTATTTTTTATTTATTTAATATGAGTCCTTAAATGAGAAAATGGGTTTTGGGGGGTAATTTGAATCTCGTGTTGGGGCATGCAGCTGGAGAATCCAGGATCACTTGGAGCAGAAGAGCGGTTCATGATATTGTGGGGTTTTTACAGGCAAGAAGAAGCATAAAGTTGCAGGTGTGAGACCCACACTGTGGCAGGCTTTACGGGTGATCGCTGAGGGGATATCCACGGCTGGCGTTTAATCAGGGCCAGTCGCTCCAAACGGATCCACAGCTCTTTGATGGAGCGCGCCGTTATGAAGATGGACGGTCACTTTGCTCTCTAAGTGAAACCATCGTTTAGCCTCACTTCCTGGAGAAAAGCCCCCATTTCTTATCAGAGAGGCTGGAGAAGAGAATGGGGGAGGGAGGGCTTGGGGGAGCACGCATCGGGAGAAGAGCATTCCTGCTGGAATCTCCTCCGAATTGTTCGGACAGATTCAGGCACAAATTACAGAGGAGATCAACTTCTAACTCAATTTAAGCGCATGTTTATCACACACATGCATTTCATTATGACTCAGATGTGGATTACATCCAGGGCTTCACAAAGGATAAGTGGGCTGCAGAGCAGATGCTATGCCCCCAGTTGTTTGGGTTTACTTTGAAAGTATATGATTTTTTCAAGCGGGGTCCACTTTTTTTTGTAATTCTTGCTACTGTAGCTATATAGTTCATCCTAAACAAGATTCTGTTCATGTCTAACATTGACGTGACATTTTGTCAAACCTCAGGTTCAGTCCAAATTTAATGGCTGTGGACATTACATTGGCTATGACATTAATGTCAGTCACACTCTTTATGTATATTAGACAGCATCATAGGTTTTGTAATTATGTTGTGTGAGAAAAGTGCTATAGGCTTAATGTTTAACTGTTTGCGCAGTGTGATATTTCCTTCTACATGTACCTGATCGAAAAAAAAAAAAAAATCTCTACTGATTTTCAAATACACAGGCTAATATTCCTTGTACATATCCATTGAAACTGCCCTAGTAAACATGCGCACACACACACACACCCACACAGCACACACATTCCTGGCCAACTTAAATTCCACTATTATCACACAGCTTAATTTACGAACCGGCCTCCCGCCAAACACTGCCCGGCGATAGCACGGTCGTAAATCTGCCGCGGGCCCGGACGGCGTTATTTCACTTTTTCGGATGATTTCATTTAAAGGTTGCAGGACTGACTGCATGTGGAACGGGAGAGGCACAGCTACGCCGGGGCGGCAGACAGGTGTACCTGCGCCCCCCCTCCCCGCTCCTGACTCAATCATGGGATGGGCTCCAGGATTGCGCTATGTATCATTCTGACAGGGCAGCCCGCCCCTGCTTGGGACTTAGTCGGGGATTCCAATATGCTAAACAGGGGACATGTCAGGCAGGTTAATATACAGGAGAAAAACAACCTCCTTAAACTTCTAATCTGTCTTGGTGGCCCGCTTTGTTAATGACAATGACTAATAAAAATGCGACGGAGCCAATTAGTTTAATTAAATCTTGCGATATTTTAATACCTTTAATTTGTGCAAGTAGGATAGCTGACTGAAGACACTGAATAATCCCTCATCGTTGCATCTCACAAACACCCATAAATACACTCTCACACAGACACACACAAACATCCATTAACACGCGCTCATACACAAACATCTGTGCTTTGCACACACGCACACACATCTATAAATACACACGCGTGCACACGCACAGGAACACACATGCACACGCAGACACACACACATCCATAAACACATATCTGTAATTACATGCTTTCTCTCTCTCTCCCTCTTTCTCCTTCTCACACACACACACACACACACACACATATATACTATATATATATATATATTATACACACATACACACCCATTTGTCCTTCATTTCTGAAGATGCCCATCTTCATCATTATCCCAGGGTTTGGGCAATGTGGGTCTTCAGGTGGCTAGAGGCCCATCCTTGCTCGGAAGACTCGGGCAGAGTGAGGACAAGACAGCGGGGTTTGTTGGCTGAGAGAGGACGCAGCAGCTGTCTGGATGGGCTTTTCTTTGAACACACTTATCCTGTGCTACTTTTGCGTGTTGGCTTTCGTAGCTGTTGACACCCTTTCCCGGGCTGAACGGTCTCAGGCAAGTGACTCCGACTAAGCAGGGTCTTTGTGGGTCTTTGGGAGTCTTTGAAAGAGGCCTTCAGAGTGTCTTTGAAGCGCTTCTTCTGACCGTTGTCGCGCTCCAGTCTGTTGCTCCCCATAGAAAATGCGCTTGGGTAGGCACTCAGACATTCTACAGACACGGCCTGCCCATCCTTTAGCGTACCTTTATTGGCTTGCTTTCACTGGTGAAAGAACAATGGCCGTTTTTCGTTTTGGTTTGTATTAAATCGGAGAAACACATCAAGTCACGTGACAGGAGTCCCTCATTCGTAGACAAATACGATATTTAGGGTACTGGAATTTCGTTGAATAGATGCAAATGGGTTGTGAGACCAGGTTGCCATCTGAGTTGCGTTTGCATTAGCATTAGCATTGTGTAGATGGTTAGCATGTTTGAGATCATACAAAACATACACTTGTCTTAGTGAGTCTGGCATCAACTTCATCATCAATGTTTGTGCAAGCACACATATACACACACACACACACACACACACACACACACACAAAGACCGTCATGTATAACATACTGTATATTTTACGCACCGTTTACAGGAGACGTACAATTTGCTGTGTTGGTGTTATGAGTGCCTTCCTGGGCTTGTTGCCTTTATCAAGAGTTCATTTATTCAGTCATATACCTCACATTACAGAGATGTGACCACAAGCTTCATGTCCTCTGACTCTTAGTACAGAAACACACTTGAATTACACTTTTAAAGGTAAGTGCACTCTTGCCTGTTTACATATATACTGTACATACAGAACAGAATCCGGTCAAACAACACTCTGCAAAATCCAAATAATCCAGGAAATGTAACAAATATGTAACAAACTGAAAAGAGACCAAATCTGAGAACTAGATCTATCTGCATTCACAGGCATGAAAATAGAAGTAAGGTTGTTGCTTCAATTGCACAGAGAAAGAAAGATTACTGAGAACACAACCGTTTAGTTTGCTGTGCTGTCAGCATTGATGACTCTTGGATACGGTTCAGTGACCGCGTTCACTGGCCACACTTTCCTCGCGGAAAGCTTTCCGAATACCGTTCGCACCTTGAACACCGACAAAGTCCAAGGCATTCACGGAGATGGGGCCAGTTGTGCAATTCAAATCTAAATTAGCCGTGCAGTTCAAATCGCAAATGAAATTCTCAGCTCTGACGTTCGATGGCCTCGTTAAAGGAGTTGAGTAAACAGAATGCTTGTTGAGTGAAGTCTGTCTACAGTCCTTGAGGATAAACATGCGTTATTCATCATCCCCATTTACGACATGTGAAACAGGCAATCCTCTTATGAATGAGGTCTGGATTTCCACACCGCAATAAAAAGGCAAATGCTCACTGCGATAGACTTCTAAGAGGTACGGACGCTTTCTGTCCATTAGAAAAAAGAAAATGCAGAAAATATAGCTGTCTTCTCTTTGTGGAGTGCCTTTGTGTGTTATGTTATAGCCAGGGGTTGACACAAGTGGTACATAAGTGCATGCGCGGCAAACATAATAAAATGTGCGGCAATTGTATGTCATAATGGCATACCTATTTTTAGGTAAGCATTTGCACCCTTATAAAATTGCAGCGTATGCGTACTTGCATTCCACTTATGTCAACCCCTGGTAATAGCTTCCTGTCTGTGTGGCAAGGTGTTTGTACTGTTTCACACACGGGCCTGGATCGAATCAACATTTCACTTGTATTTTACTTAGGATAGTTATTTTATTCACAAACATACTTGGTGAGTTTGTTTTGGTGATCGCTCAATATGTCAAACTGTTTGAGAAGAAAAAAAACGTATCTTCAGTAGGTGGGGGAAAGATGAGTGACACCTACGATCAATCACCGGCTCCTTTGGTCTGCAGTGCATTCGGATCTAAACGCCGGTGATCGCACCTATTAGTGAAATCAGGACAAACAAAACTAGGGCAATCCCATAGTGCATTGCTTCATCGTCAGAAAGACTAATGAAGGCCTGGGTCATCTGTGACGTTAATCAAGCTGCGCTTATTCTCCCACAGCCGTCCTCATACGCAAGGTAAAATAATCATAATGGAGAATAACTGTGTAGAACAGGGGGACACAGTCGTGAGACAAAGGCTCTTTAATTATGTGAGCGTATGCAGCGTACCAGTTAGCTAAAAAAAGATTTATATTCACCTGACTTCTGTGTAGAAATGTAACCAGCTCGCTTTTTACGAGTTAGTACATTTTCCATCATGATTCCGAGCACAATGTCATGATCCAGTCCTTCCATATTTACCCCCGGAAAATTGGGAATACCCAACTGTGATGGTCCAATTGCTGCAACATACTGTGTCGGTTTGGGAGGATGCACACCAGCTTGTGTAACCTTAGAAATACGGCTGGAATAGCTGCATCAGGGAGATCACAGGTGTTTCTGTTGAGCTTTTAGTTGAATTCTCTTCCAAATGAAACCCCTGCCCTGTGTAGTTACTGGGCGTAATTGGCACCAGGACGGTTAGGACTGGAGATAGGTGCAGTAGCATTCTCACTTACGCAGCTGGAATTCTCTAAAAGGCTATCAAAAGATTTTCTTTAAAGTCTGTTAACCGTTTTCTTTTTTCCCCACTTGCAAAGAAACGGCCTTGCCAGCCACAGCTATTCTAAAGTTGAACAGTCACCTTTAAAACTCGCTCAGGACGTGAAAAAGGCCGTAAACCACCAGAGCATGCCGCTGTGGACACCGGCTTGGTATTGATCACAGTGGAGATGAATTACTGGAGAAATCAGTAACTGTCATGAAACACAGTGAGGTTTTTGACCTGCAAAAATTGCTGAGTAAATCTGGAAGAACTCACAGCTATTAAATGGACATTTTAGAGACAAGTTTTAATGCATTTTTTAAATGAATTATTATTTTGTTTTAGCCCAATAGATTAAATTAGGAATCAAGGAATTGTGACGATGCAGAGAGCATGTCACAGAGACCTATGCTTAGCGGTTGCGTTCGGTGCAAGTGAAGACACGAGTCCCGCTTAAACCAATATTTCCGCTCCACCTCTTCTCCCGCTGCAAGACTGGTTCAGTCCAGTTGACATTTACTTCCAGTTCTGGGCATGCTCTCTCCTGCCCTGATTAAAACACTTTAGTGTTTTGTTTTCAAATTCCTTCTTGCTGCTAACTAACACAGGCTGACAGGCACTGGTAAACTACTCTCCGGGAGAGTGGTACAAGACCTCCTGGTCCTTCTCAGCCTCGCGTGGCAGTTTGCACCTCCGCCCGTTCCTGCCCGCCTCAGGGTTTTAGCATTATCTCCAGCGCTAAGCCCCCCCCCCCAGGTCCCGTCAGAGTGGGGCCCAGTGTTAGCACTCTCCCAATATCTATTACAATTAGTTTTTGATTAAGGGACGCGGTGCGACCGTTTCCAAGCCTTTAATGCCGTGTCAACTGGGCGATGATGAAGTGAGTGGTGTGGACACCTCCCAGCAACAAAGAAAGCGGTAAAAGGTTTCAACCCAACCATTTTATCTTCTTAATGGAAACCAGACGACCCTCCTTCTCCCTGGTTTGCCAGTGTTTTTTTTTTCTTCAGTGTATGTGTGTGTGTGTGTGTGTGTGTGTGTGTGTGTGTGTGTATGTGTAACTACTTTGCAGGGGTTGAAAGACTCATACTGTCCTCACGTTTGTTATTTATACCTTAGTTGGGGCAGATCTATTCCTGTGAGCCCTCAAGGTATACAACATCCCTGCCACCCTCACCCCCTCCCACCCGGCCCAATATGTTTTTTATTTATTTAAATTTTTTTTTTCTCTGTGGCCAACACTGAGTTTAATCTCATCTTCAGGGCGTAAAACAATTAAAACATCTCGTTTTTTTTATTTTATTTTTTTTTTGCTTTTAATTAAGAACGACTTTAGCTGTGGAGGTTCAGGCCATAAACCACTGGAATTAGCATACCCCAACATGATTTGTGCGCTGTTCTGCGGCTCTCCGACCCCGAGCGTTCCGGCGGTACGGACGAACACCACGAGGTGCCGGGCAAGAACGGCAGCATTCTGTGAAGTCATGCGGTGATGCCAAGCTCCACTGGGGCCTAGGGTTATGTGTCCTCATATTTAACATGATTAATTATTCCATGAATGTAAATTGTCCCCAACAAATCACTGCAGTACATGACTTGGGCGTTATGCTCTGATATCTAAATAGGCGGGATAAGAAATATCCGAAGCACAAAAACCTGGATTAGTTTGGGCCTGTCACCATAATGAAATGAAAAGCCTGTGGAACAGAAGAACTAGAAAGACTTTTTGTCTTTGAAAATCAGAAAAAAAACTATTGGTAGGGGCATTACTTTAAATCCTAGGTTTATCTTGCATGTAAAGACCCTTTAAGTAATGTGTTTCATTAATTAAACTTCAGCCAGCCACTCACCTAATCGTGCTTTGGATCTTGCTGGAATTTCCAGATGTTTTTAGCTCGCTCCCAGATTTAAGAACTAAATGACAGCGAGGGTCAAAGGTTAAATCTTGAAATTTTAGAAGAGCGTAAACACATGGCGCAAGTGCAGAGCAAGGGAGAGAGAGAGCGTGAGGGGGAGAGAGAGTTGAGAGAGAAAGAAAGAGAGGCCAAATTTGATCAGAAACAACAGATAATGAGGCACAATAATAAATTGGAATGTGAGGACTGGCCAAGGAAAACAAGTCAGGGATGGATGTGGGAAAAGTGAGCGGAAACGTAATGTAAACAACATTGGGGTTAAAACTCTTCACTGAAATTTAATTCCAAACCACTTTGTTTCATGGGATCATTTCCTCCAACTTCTCTTATGCGCACTGAAATGGGAGTAATTGGACTTACACTGAAACTTATATTGGCCAGATATAAGCCTGGATTCCATCACAATTAGTCCTTAGCTTTGACTTACAAATAAATGCAATGCTATTTCTCTTTCCTTTTTTTGGGTGGAGGTGGGGGAGGGGGGGTGTTTCCAAAATTTTCCCCCCAGTTTATAAGTCCTGGGCTGTCCTCTGGCTGAGCTTCTGCAGTTACCGTGCCGCACACACTGTGGCGCATATGCAGCTGTAGCAGGTACACTGTAGGCACCCAATCAATGAGCCGGGGGACTGAAACCCTCCCTCCCTCGGCAACTCTACAGCCAATCACGGATCGACCCACGGGACTCTTGGCCAAGGTTGGCACTACATGCTTCTGAATTGATCTGGACTGATTTTTCCATCACTGCACTAAGAAACATGGTCTCATTATGACACACAAGGCCAAATATTATGCAATGCTACTTCTTCTCCATTATTTTTATGATTGCTAAAAAAAAAACACATTTACTAATGAGTCAAAGTTAAGGACAAATTTTGGTCGAATCCAGGCCGTAATCAGAAGGCAAACCATATATTTGCCAATATTTACCTTTAAATAGTTACTTTGCCAGTATTTTAAAAAAAAAAAAGAAAAAAAACCTTTAAGTCACATACTCATTATATGATATGTTCCAGATATCAGAGATTAAGGGGAAAAAACACTTCAGCCAATGCAGTTTACTACACTCACAGAGTTGACCTGTGTTCCCTGGACGCTAAGATGAGCCCCTCTCTCTGTGTGAAACGTATCATCCTCTCCATCATCCAACGCTTCTAATTATCCCCGAGCTGTCGGAGGCCTCGCTCACGTCACTCTTCCCCTTGCAGGCTTGTTTAAATGTAACACTGTTACCATTAGTCAAAACACCACTGGAGCTGTGCACAGAGAACCCTTATCTCTCAAAATAGAACCCCCCACTGTGCCTTCACACACACACGAACACACACACACACACACTTACATTCACGCACATACACACACACCAAAAAACCTCAAATATGAATGAGGAAATTCAATCCCAGGGTTTTTCAGTGAAATGAATAATGTCGCTAAAATGGAATAACGACCTTTTGGATCCAGAATGACCCAAGAAAATTACTTTTAGTTTTTTTTTTGCCTGTTCAGCTAGCCACTCTGAAATTCTGTCCACTCCGACCTGGAGCGCAGGCCCCAAAACCACTCTTAACGCCGCAGGTAGAATGAACACCGTGGCGTAAAAGTGCTCTTCGTTTATAGCTTCAAAAACGGGGAAGAAAGGGGCATGTGCATTTTATTTTTCTAAAAACCCACAGATCTTCGCCCCGGCCGTTCGGAGGATTTGGCGAGCTGAGGGTCGAGGTGGGGGGTTCCGCTCCGCCGGCCACTGAAACGGCTCACGCAGCACGGTGGGCTCAGACAGCCTCACACATCATTCACATGTCAGGGGCATGGGGGCGAACAATGGGAACACCGCCTCGCCTTTCCGCAAAATCAACAGCACATTTCCAAGAGAGCCGAGACGCCACGATCCATTCATCCTCACCAGCGCCCTCCTGCTTCTCCGAGACCTCAGAGGACTGAGGAATGCCTTTCCGCTCGGAGGAAAAGGCTGACACACGCGCGCACACACACGCAGCACTGTCTGCACCCACATACAGAGGTTGGAACAGATGCAGGAACTGTCAATACACAGGCAGAAATGAACCACACACATTCACTGTCTGTACAGACAGAAGCGCAAGAACACACACGCACACCTTAACACACACAGACACAGAAAACCATCCACAGCCACATACAGATTAAGAGAGGAGGGGACACACAACACACACACAAACAAACATACACACACACTCCTCTATCTACACACAGATAAAGGCAACTTTGGACTCATATATTTTTTTTTGCCTCGATGTGGAAAATGTCAAAATACAATTATTATTACTTAACAAAAGTTTTTTTAGCTCAAGGTCTGAAAAAATGATACATTAAAACAAAAATTAACTGATAATTTAAAGATTTGTTACTCTGCTCTGAGAGTCTTTTTCTATGTATACCTCAGTCTGTTTTTTAAATAGACTGTGTTTTAAACACTCTTATTTTGAAATACTTTCTTTGTGGAAAATGGTTTGATGAGTTTAAGCTTGTGTGTTCTCAGTTGGTTTGGATCTTCCCCAGGTTGGGGGTGACCTCATAAACTTGAAACATTCTTTTTTTTTTTGGATGGTTTGGGGATTGGGTGGGAGGGAATGTATTTAACATGAGTAGTCATGAATCCGCCCACTTATACCTGCATAAAATGTTCAAACACCTGTCATCGCCTTTGTTTAGTTGTGGTCTGCTTGGTCTGTCTGGCACAGCTTAGCATTAAAAAAAGCCCTCCATGAGAGATGCATTCTGCAGATTCTGGCATCGCTGCTTTCACAAGACATGGGGTCAAAGTTCAATCATCCTGGAACCCGCCTCCAACATGCCTCACTCAAGGTGTACGCGGTCCGCCGACTGCTTGTTTCGGCTTAATCATTACTGCAACCTGGTTGCCCACTGGCCGGTCGAGTAACCATTAACAGGTGTTTACGCTCTGACCTTTGCAAAGCCGCACCTGATGTTTGCCCTATGAATGATGGCCCCCTTTGCGAGTGGCAGGGTTGGGATGGATAGGGTGGGGCGTGGCTGGGCGGGGCGGGGCCGTGACCCCAGCTGCAGTCTTGACCTGTGATCTACATTTTCCCTGATAACAGTCATCACTCTAGCCAAATTCCCTCTATCAGAACAAAAAATAAAAGGACAAGACGAGACACGGCGATGTCACTTGACAGCAATTTGTTTCTACGCGGCGTTAAAAGTATATTTAATGCGAGAACATGGGCTGAAGTGGGACACGCCGACAAATTCTTTGATGGGAGAGGAGTTTCGTTTTTTTCCAGATATCTACACGCCGAGGACACACAGCCTAATTTTAAAAAGGCAGGCCTGCGCTACGATGCTGTTGATCCGACTGTATTAAGCGGCGTCCACTCTCGCGTCTGCGAAGACTGATGCCTTTGCGACATCCTCCCGTGCTTCCAGCCGGGCCGGGCTCCTCCAGATGTGCCGTCCTCTTCCCATTTAGCTGACGGGGAATAATGGCTCTTGCCTCCTCTTCCTCGCCGAGGTTGGTAATATATAGGTTTGAGGCATCTCGACATAGTTATATCTGCTGGTGTCCTAGAAAAGACAAGGGGACTCAATTACCAGGGCAGCTCGTGCTCCCCGCTAATGTCAAGTGCGAAGCCAGACGTTTCGTGATAAATAACGTCTGACCCCCGTGCCACGCAATTCCTCAGCGCACCCCCCCCCCCCCGACAAGCGGGGAAGGGGAAACGAGAGGTGAAGCTGGGGTGGGTGGCTGTGTGCGAACGCATTCTGACTGTGTGCGTGTGTGTGTGTGTGTGTGTGTAAGAGTGTGATGGTGAGACACAATCTAACTCACCGCACACGTCTGCACAAGCTACCCTCATGCCCACCTACACCATCACACGTGCCTTTACTGGGAAACATGAATTCTCCCTGCATTCCGAACCTTTGAGCCATGTCCCAGAGGGCTCTGCTGCAGCCCGAGGCCAGACTGTGACCCTTCACCAGCCCACCTCTGCCCACAGAACCAGAGCATGCGGTTTGCCTGTGTGACCTCCTGCCTTAAAACAACCTCACAGATAAGGATGGGGCAAATACGTCTATTTCACACGAGAAAATGAACGCGCATGAAAATGAATGTCCTTGCGTTAGTTTGACTTAGTCACTGTGATTAGCTCTCAGATTGTTTCACATGTCAGGCTCATAGCTTTAAGGTGCTATGAGCCTGACCACATTCCTGACCTCATGGAGGCGGAGCTACGGGCTAGTACTGATCGCTGGCTCACCCTGGCTGGAAACGATCAGATTGACGGTCATGACCAATCGTGATTTTTAGGGGAGTCCAATCTCATCAACTGCGGCTTCCCTTCCCACACGCTCTAGAGATAGAGAGCCTCGGTCGAGACTAGCCCTAGATCGATATAACTAGTCAAGGCCTCTAGTCACTTGACTAGTTTATGTTGTTTTTGTAATTTCACGCTCTTATTTTTTTTGACGAACATAAAGCAGGCCATGGGCTCAGGTTTTTGTACAGCACACAGTGATAAACAGGGCGTCTGAAGCACATGTGACCCAGGGGGTCGACGGAGGTAAGACTCCCGACACCATCTGAGACCCGAACCCGGCGACCCTTCTTGCTGACGTCACCGAAACTTTGACCCATGAGAGCAGGCCGAAGTATCACGGTGCGGGGGGGGGGGGGGGGGTTGGGGAGGGAGTATGGGTCACATGCTGTGAGCGGGAGTGAATGAGCAACAGACATGCATGTAGGGGGGGAGGAAGGGCAGGCAGATGCACAGAGTGATAGATAGGGACATGAATCACTCCCTGTCTGAACCTCAGGCATTTGCATACCTGAAACGTGGCTGCGGGGAAACTCTAAACTCAGCTCGTGCTGCGTGGGTGCCTGGAACAAATTTCACATTTCTCCCCCGGACTTCTGCACTTCACTTTGCCTTGGTATATGTGCTTTTCAAGCCACCGTATATACCAAAAAAAATTATTAAGTGATTAAACTGAATATCGGTCTCAGACTTCAAAGCAACACTTTTCTGCCTTTCCCAAAGTTGAATTTCACATTGGTAGGTCTATTGGCAGCCATAATCACCTGTAAGGTAACTACTGATATCACCTTACACCTGGAACATGTATCTATTAATAAATGTACAGCCAGGCCTTTGTCTGCAAAATGATATGCTGATGACCTTGTCTATTAAACATAACACACCTCTTATTGTGTCTGACTATGACGAATGTGGGGATTTGCTCCCTGATATATATTTTTTTAAAGAGGGCTTGACTTGTGAAGCTGCTCTTTATTTTCTAACCAAGACCGCAACAAACGGTTCTCCATACTGAAGTGTGTTCGGGTTTCTAGGTTTTAAGGGTAAATATTTATTGTCTGTCTGTCTCTCCATACCAGTTTGTGTGTTTGATTTTCAGGTTTTGAGGGTGTTTATTGTCTGTGAGGCCAGCTCCCTGCTTTGAACTTTCCTATGCTTTTATTTGTTTTTTATTCCAGCTCAAGGTCATTACTGTCGACACCTTTTCACAAATTACCATTGTGACCAGTCCTTAAGCAAACGAGGTGTTAAACATCAAGTCCCATTGATTTATCAGTGATTGATCGAACAATTAGAGGCTATCTATTGCTAATTGAGTGGTCACTACTTTTAAGTGGCTTGAACAATCATAATTACGCTTTTGACTAATTCGATGTAGTGGAGTGGAGAATGTTACAACCGAAATTAAACGTACTTACTTGTGCAATGCTTCGATGTAGTCTAATTATGAACCCTGCCACAAGTATTTTCATATTTCCTGCTACAGAGAATTTACAGGGAGAAATGCTCCCCTAAAAAACAGCAAAAAGAGACTAGTTTCGTGAAGCACATTTTCGAGCAACAAGACGAGCTACAACTAGAGCTAATATTAGGTAACACTTTACATTAAGTTGCACTTATACCTGTGTTGTTATTTGGTAACAATAGGTTATTACTGAGTAACTCCAATGTAGGTAACATGGAACAGCAGTTAGTGGCATTCTTAATTACACATGTGAAGCGAGGCCAGCCCTGTTACATCTCTCCTGCTGAAATTAAATCATTCCCACATGGTGACATTAACAGGAAAGGTGTATTTGTTGTGTATCATGAAGATGTGGCCTATGAGTATACATAAAATATTTCAAAACATACACATGTGCAATTAAGAATACTGCTAACTGTTGATCCATGTTACCAATGTTGGAGTCAAGTCATTTAACTAAACAGGTATAGGTGCAACTTAATGTAAAGTGTTACCTAATATTATGGCGAAAGACGAGAACCTAAAGGTAATTCAAAGCGTTGAAGCTTAGACTGTTACATTTAAATTTCCCAGCTGATAAAGAACACCACTTTTGCCAGCATGATCTTACATCTGGATGTCTCTGCCCCTACCTAACACCTCCCACACAAACATACACATTCTCTCATTATCGCTGGCAAGGAGAAGCCACTTCACATATTCACTTATAAAGACTGTAATACTAGTAAAACACCAAAACAAAATGAAGAATGTGCAATGCTTTATTAGTTTTGGTGTGTGTGTGTTACAGATTAAGGCACATGTACAAATATGTGTGCGTTTGTGTGTTAACATGAAGAAAGTCCACACGGCGTGATCTGAGAGTGAAATAGTGTGATATATAGCATCCCCTGTTTAAGGAGTTTCTCATTTCTGTTTGGTTAAACCTACATAAACTAAAGATTTTCAGTTATCAGTTGTAATCCTCTGTCTGACAACAAATGTCACCCCTGGGGTTACTCAACGGAAGTGAAGTCAGTGTCGCCCTCATTAACCTCGGTAAAGTGAGCCATGGTTTCTGCACTGGGGGATTTGAAAAAGAGGGACACGTCACCGTGAGAGAAATCTCCGCAAGAGACTGGAACGTTCACCAGCGGCAGCCTGGTGCATTCTTAAGAGAGAGATGGACACATTCTCCTGAGAGACTTGACATATTCTCCAGAGAGACTCTGGCGCACTCTCCAAAGAGGCCGACGCAGTCTTCAGAGGGAGACCAGCACGTGTTTTCCGAAAGAGATCGCACACATTTGAACCACACAGTATAACAAGAAAATGAAAACACAACGTGGGTATCCAAAGGATGAAAATATGACGAACGTGCTCATTGGAAAGGGTCTTTTCAGTTAATTTAAGAAAAGGAAAACCACTCTTCCAAATTGCCTTTATTCATTTGGAATTTCCACGTATGTGATTAAATAAAGTCTTTGCCAGCATAAAACAATTTAAAGACAAAAGACACGTTGCTAGATACACGTTTTTTTTAATTTAGGAATGTGCTGTTTGTCCAGCAGCCTGTGATGACAATGGAAGTGGGAGGGGTCCCCTGACCCACTGACTGGAGTGGTCAGTGGCCATCGGCACGGCAATGACGGCTGCAGAGAGTGCTTTCTGTGATGTCTCAGAAAGTTCAGATTAGCATCTAATTCTTCACTCAAAGCCTCTGACTGAATTGAATTGGTTGGTGGCGCATAAAGGTTAAAACGCACCTTTTTTTCCCACTGACAAACCAGACAGCCGCCAGCTATGTGTGGTGGAGGCAGGACCCCAAGACCGGGCTTCGTTGTTGAAGCACACTTCCTGGTCTGAGCGTTGCTCTCTGGCGCCAGTGCGGTTGGATCAAGGTCTTTCAGCCACCCATTTCAGTTCAAGTCAACGGTACCAATGCGGTCAAAATACAAAGTACATTTTGCAATATGTGCTTTTTCTTCATCTAATGTGCTGACTTTTATAGGTTGTGTTGTTTCAGTATTCAAAATTTTGTGGACCAATCCGGGACAGTTTGTGGCACTTCCTAGTCACAGCGCGTCACTAGTATCTCACGCACTTAGTGGACGAACTGGACCCGGCCCGGACTTAATGACCACGTGCTCCCTACTGTGCAGTCTCTGGCTCCAGGTTTTGTACAACATGGCGCAAAACTGCACTTCTGCGGCTTCAAAACGCTTTTCACAAGGCCATGGAAAGTTAATGGGTGACGTCACAGTCACTTTGTCCATAGTTTTTCGACAGTCTATGGGTGGAGGGCATTTTGGAGTTTGGTTTCGCCAGGGAGAGAGTGGGAGGTAGCCGGGTGCATGGTCTGCCATCAATAATTTGGTATCAGAAAGCTAGAGGAGGGCTGTGAGTAGCGGGCGTTTCGCAGCTGAAGTGCATCCCTTTGTTGAGGAAATACAGCTGGGATCGCACCCCGGGACTAAAACATTTGTTGTCATAACTGTAATCCGCCCATGCAAGAACACAGCCTTTCCTCTCACAGATCACTGTGCAAGTATTAAGAGTTACAGTCTTCAAGGAACAGGAAGCAGCTGGATTTCAACTAACTGTGTGTGTGTGTGTGTGTGTCTGGGGGCGAGGGGGGCTTTCCAATGTTTGAAGGAGTGTAGAGGTGTGTGTGTGCTGTGTGTGTGTGTGGGGGGGGGGGGGGGGGGGGGGGTTGAGTGACTGGAGAGAGAGAGGGAGAGAGAGAGAGAGAGAGAGACTGAACTGGATCAGAAGCCACAGATAAAAATGAAGTGCAAATAAAGAACTGGAAAGTGAGGCTGGCCAAGAAAAACAGGCGATGGATGGCTGTGGGAAAAAGGAACGGAAACATAATGGGAGAGACAGGAAGAAGGATGAACGAGTCCAATGTGTGAGGAGGTGAAACGGACAGAATGGAGAGAGCAAGAGAGAGAGAGAGAGAGAGAGAGAGAGAGAGAGAGAGAGAGAGAGAGAGAGAGAGAGAGAGAGAGAGAGAGAGAGAGAGAGAAGGAGGAGTCACCTGTACAAATAAAACTTGTATTTACTCATAGTGGAGTAATCCTCTGCTGGCTTTCGCTTTATCTCTCCTGCTCAGAACTCTCCGGAAAAGACCAAAGCCAGGAAAACAAACAGATCTGCTGACTGAGGAATCTTCTGGTGCGGTCCCTGGGGTGGCCCATCCAGAGAGGAAAAATCTACTTAATGGGGGGGGGGGGGGGGGGGAGGAGATCAATATAGTTACTTCAGTGACCCCTTCAATCCTGATGCCTTTGTGACGCTTCCATTCGTGGATTTACACGGGTTACTTTTATATTTTTTCCCCCCTTTTTCCCTCCGATTTTGAATGTCCGATCGTGCTCATGCTACAATGCTGGCTGTAACCCTCGCTGTTGATTTTGGAGAGTGCAGCCAAGCATGTGCTCTCCTCCAAAGCACGCCACTTCCTATCATGGCGCAGTCTGCAAATCGGGCTTTCGCAAACACGAGAGGAAGGCCACTGCACGTGCGGCTCAAAAGACCGACTTGCGAGTGCCTGGTCGACCGGCGGTGGTCGCTTGCGCGTGATAAGATGCTGTTGCCCGGTCTGACCGAAACCCTTCCATCCCTGGGTGACACTAGAGCCAGTCGTGCATTGCCCTGTGGGGCTGCTGACCACAGTTCCCTCTGCCATGGCCTGGATTAGATACGAGACCGTGGGACCCATCCATGCACTACAGCAGTCCTCCAGCAGCCCACACATAGGTTAGTTTTAGCATTATGAGTGATGTTGAGACATAATAAGAGACATCAACTTGTATGTAGAAAATGTAGGCAAGGCACAGTTTATTCCCAATGGTTCAGGATAGCATGGATATCTAGACAGATGTGGATTTATTTTACATTACATTACATTCATTTAGCAGATGCTTTTATCCAAAGCGACGTACAATAAGTGCATACAGAGACATCATCAAGATCACTACAGAACAGACAAGACAAAGCACATCCTTCCCATAAGGATTTTTTGGGTCATAATGTACTTGAATGCACATGGTTTTTTTAACAGAATGATGAAGAGTATGTTTAATTAATTTGGTGACTATGTGAATGCTGCATTTTTTTGTTGTTGAAGAATTCAACGTGAGGTTCGTGTTTGTATTACCAAGAGACACAGGTCCATAGTGTTCTCTAAGCAAATGCAACTGTTCTTCTGGAACTCAAGGTGAATGTATTTACGTTCCACATCAGAGGCCAAATTGGACTGCAGAGGATTTATTCAGTTAAAAATCAGAGCAAAAAATATTGAGGCAGTTTTTTCTGACTGTTAGACATTACTTTCAAACTCCACCTGAAACTGTAAGATGTACACAAATACAGATAATACAAATATACATAGATGGTACACATAGAGATGACATGTATGATTATACAATAAATGGCTTTGTGCTTATTCTTTACAGAAAACTAGCTGAAACTAAAAACAGGCATAGCATCTGTTTCCTGTGGATGAAACAATACCCCTTCAGTTTCAAGTTGTAAAATTCCAATCATTGTGTCCCCTTTAAAATCAGCCAGTGGCAAGCATAAAACAGTAGCCTGAAAACTCAGAAATTATTGTGACACATTTCTTTTTTCCCATGACAGCCTCCTGGCAATTCATCTACATCGGTTTTGCTGTTGTATTCAATTAAATAGCCATTTGGCAACAAACAGTAACATGTGTCGAGATGTTACGCTGCAGCCAAGTTAATGTTTCATATGAAAACTCCTGCGCCTGTTAACCAGGTCTGAGCTCATGCTGTTTCTTATATTTTCCTCCAAAAAAAAAAAAAAATCTATTCATAAGTAATTTTACATGCCAGTTTTCTGTTGGCCTTTAGCAACGAGGGGAATAACGACAGAAAATCAGCACGTAAAAGTCCCTTAGAAACAGAAAGAGAAAAGCGCAACAATTTCAGTATTTGCACATTCTGCCAAAATTACCCCTTCTCAAATAAACTTTTATACGATATATTATATGTTTCACCATAAAAACACAACTCTAAAAGCTGTTTTTTCATTCATTAACATCCATAACAACCATTTATATAGCCGTTTAGGACCACAAACTAAGTATAATTGCAGCTCATTAATCTGCAGAATGTGCACAACTGAAGAGGCAGGGAGGTCATTATGTGGACGTTTGTGAGTGGATCCCTTTTGTAACTGGACCAATGAACTTGTTGAATATAGATGTAGGGGATCTGTTTATTTTTGTTGTAAGCTAGGAGTCACATGCCACATGTGATTTATTTTAAGAGGGTGAAAAAAGATCACTGTGATAAAAAAGTATGTTCTGAAGGAAGCTCTTTATTGCTATTTGACTGATTTTCTTAAGGTAAAAAAAAAAAATGGTTCAGGATTCATCTATTTATCGGTGGCCAGTACTCTGGTACGTGCTCGCAGCTTTTTAAGACTCCCTCTATGTCCAGTTCTTCTTATTAAACCTTTGGTATCTTTCCAGGAAGAGCTGATAGACAGGAGCTCAGGGATCAGGAACATCCGTAAAGCGGTCGGGAAATTCCATCTCATCCCGCGGGCGCTGAAGCGGCGGTTTATTGACGGAAGAAACCCACGGCATCCTTAAGCAGCGATTTAGGCTCTGGCCCCTCCCCAGACCACTGCCACGGCCACGTTCACAGAGACAATTACTGGATGCCCTATCTATAGATTCCTGGAACTCTTTCTCTCTGTGTCTTCTTCTCCCTCATTGTCTTTCTCTGTCTCCCTGTCTCTCCTTCTTTAGCTGTCTCTCTCTGCTTCTCTATCTCTGCGAATCCCCATCACTCACTCATGCAGAAGCTGGATGTGGACATGGAGGAGTGGAGGACTTAAGATTCACTCATCACCCAGATACAGGTTTCCATGGCCGGTTTGTGTTCAATGTTGAATGGGGTGAAAATAATTATAGTGGATTAATCCTTTAAGCCGTCCAGTGGCGACCTCTGACCTATCCTTATGATATCCACTAGACCTGGACCCTTCTAATCGGCTCTGAACTGTGATGAACACCGAGAAAGTGGCTCTCGCATTTAACAAACCACACTGCTGGATTATCCGTAGAAGTTCAGAATCCCCACAATGTGATGCATGTAATCTCTGTGTCTTGATAACACACAACACTGAAATCCATGCTTTTTATAAACATGGGTTCCTATGTTGAGTTGTGCTTTTTTGTCTTCATCTTGGTCATTAGACCGATGGTGGCAACTCCTGCCTACAACTCATTGAAGCAGACACAACCAAGTGTAAAACGTCAAGTTAATCAGATACACAAATCATACACTACATCTATAAGCACACAGAATACATAAAATTCAGTGTGCCAACTGAATTATTGGTATCAGAATGCAAGCTATAACTAAACTTTCACCAATGTTTCACAGAAACTAAACAAGCCATATTCCAAACCAAATACTACCATGTTCTCCTATATTTGTTTGTAATTTGACATGTATAGTATCATTTTGTAATGTAGGTCAGATTTGACACTTTCCATTGAAGTACTTTCTTCTAGATGGAAATGGTATATGCTAGGGATGCACCGAGGTATTGGCCGATAAAACAAAAAAAAATTGCGGATTTTTAACAACCTGATCGGCCGATTGTTAAAAATAACCACTAGTCAGCTCCGATTATGTCCCATCATTCAAAAAGAAAAAGTCCATTGTTTATTTGTAATCAGTAATTGCATTTTGTTTTCTATATTCAGTGTTTTCCCTATAATATATACAAGAACCCCCACCAGGCCAACAAAATCCTTCTTTTTTTTTTGTGATCAAATTTTTATTGTTTCACAAATTATTACTTATTAAGAGATTACAGTTGTTGAATATTGGGGTATATGAGTGACATAATTTATAAAATTTACAATGTTTTTCCACCAAACGCCAAACTGTGATCATTTCTGAAATTATTGGACCAAAGTGTAGCTTGCACTGTCTAATAGAAGTATTTGAGAAGATCACATCCTTATTTATATGGGGATGAACTAGGTTTACTTCCAAAGGTCGCCATGAGACAGATGCACTTGCGTTAAACATGCAGTGAGAGGTCCTAAAACCAGAGACCAAAAATAAAATTTTAGGTTAGAGATAAACCTCCCACCCCGCTCTGTCTTTGAAGTGAGGACTTTTACTGTTTACCATTCCAAACATATTTAGATATCATCGAATCTGCTTTGTTCCAATAACCAATAGGAGGCGACAGGGGGAGGATTGCACTGACAAAGTTTATGCTTGGAAGAATGTTTATCTTAATTAGAGAGATGCTTGTAAGGAATGTTTGACATGGGACCATCTGTCTAAGTTTGTTGATATTTTTATTAGAACTTTGTTATAATTTGTTTTAACAGTTGTATGTGAGATGGGTGAATTTCAATACCCAGTTATCTGAAATGTTGAACGTTTGGAACACCTGGGGGAATCACTTTGTTATTCATTAGGTTGCTCAATGGCAGTAGGGCCAACTTTGCCCAGTTAATGTTGTAAACTGAAATGAGTCCAAATTAATTTAAAATAGATAAAACAGAAGGAAATTATTGAGGTACAGCTTCTAAAAACAGGAGTATATCGTCCACATAGAGTGATATATGATGTTGAGTATTGGCTATTGTAGTAGGGGTAATGTCGGTTGATTGGCAAATGGATTGTGTTAACGGCTCTAAAGAGAGGGCAAACAAAAGTGGTGAGGCAGGGCAACCCTGGTGCCTGGCGGGTTCCTCTTGGAAATTTAAAAGATGTCAATAGATTACTTAAAAATTACTAAAAGATTTTAAAAGATGTTGAGAGCATTACAGTGCAGTGCATTAAGTCATCCTCTGCTTGTGTTCTTTTTGTTTTAAGTCTTGAATATACAGCGCAAATATGCAGAGCGCCTGCTGCACCATCCAACCACACCAATATGCCACCCCATGTGCCACGTCTGTTTAGGGGTTTTTTGGTGCATACCACCAAGCCTAAACATTCTCGGAGAAACACTGATATTTCAGGAATGTGGTTTATTTTCCACATTTCAGGAATACACTTTCAGTTGGAGTAATGCATTTTAATTTGGATGAATGTAAAGAAATGTCATAAAACATAAATTTGAACTGCATTACTTTAACCCCTTCGCACAGATGCCAAATTTGGTAAATTCTCACCTATTTAGGGGATGTTCTATTTAAGGCTTTATAACTCCTGGTTTGAGCATCAGAGAAACTTGGACAAGGCTTAAATTAAACGAGACAGTTGTACCATTTAAAATACTACGTTAGATTAGTTTACATAATTTAGGTCAAAATAAAGTGCCACAAATGCAAATCAATTTTGCCGGGAGTTACAGATGTTTGTCAGTACTGAAATTATCGTAACTATGCTTACTAGCACTAAGCCTACTCGTGCCGTTACTGTCACATAAAATCGCATTTGCATGTGTTCATGGGTTTTATTTTGATAAAGTTTTTATTTGCTTTGTTATTCACTGTTTGTTGTAATATAGCTACATTGTATTGCTTCTTTGATTAAAATACTAGTTACTCTTGTATTATGTAACATGATTTGCTTCATTATTACAAAATGTATTCTTACCGTTTGTGATGTATGTATCTGCAAATTCTCTTCTTGTGTATTTTGAGCGTTAGCTAGAATGGCCCAGTTAATTAGCCACCATTGTTACGCAATCATTCAGAATGTTCACTTCTGGATATTCCAAACACACCCGTATGTGTCTTGCTACAATGACAGCTGTCATCCTATCGATTCCGTGTCTTTTAATACCTGCTTTCAATTTGTACTAAAATGGACCCACAAATACCTTTCCCAAACTTCCTTGGGGCTTAGTAAATCACTTTACATGTGCTTTATATGAAACTTTATTACTTCCCGGGTTTCGTGAGAATATTTGGGAGGACACTTCAAGAAGTACAAAAACATTTTGGTCGCATAAATATAACGTGAAGCTTCCTTTTAAAAAAATGAGGTGCAACTTCACTGACGTTTTGCTTCAAAGACAACAAAAACAACACGTGACATGGTCGTGCAAGGGTGGGATGTCTTACAACACTTCCACAGTACGCTTTGAAAATAGCGTGGCGGATATTTTTCGCGTGCTGCACGTCACGTGCTAAACAGTGCACATAAAACAGCACACGTCTGCCAGTGCACTATACGCAGGAAACAGAGCACAGTAGATAGGGCCGATGACCTACTCAATGAGGAAATGCATTTTGTTCTGTGATCCACCCTTCATTAAGATATAGCCTGAAACTAAAGATTTATTTTTTTATTTGTCCAATAAAATGAAAGCCTGAATAAGTACTGTGTTTATGTTTAAACTGACTGATGTACACTGGCATACCCTTCAGACTCACATGTATCTTTCTGAACCATGGGGATCATCGTTGACACAGAACCACTGTTTTAACTGGATGCACCACTGAGAGCCCTCTAATGATATATTTGTGAGGAGAAGGTCATGTGAAGTTCATGTCTATGCCACAGGGTGGTTGTATCGCAGAGCAAGGAACCAAACCCAATCCTCTTGAGCGAAAACACGGTTGCGCCAGCTTTCAACATGTTGGCCCATGCACAGCACAGTCTCTCAAACATATATGCGGTCAAGACAAAGTTATTTTTCCGTAAACACATCTGCGTCTTCCTTTTTCAAAACACTCAAAAATGCGTCGGAAAAAAAACATGGCATTGTAAATCTTAGAAAGAGACAGATTCCATACATTCCGGCCACCCGTAATCTCGCATTCCTCCAAGACCGTAAAGATAAACGGAACTAAACGCGTCGGGCCGCTCTGGGCTAGGGGAGTTGACCCGTGTCACTCAGCTGTTGACAGAGGTGTACTGCACGATCCTTCCACCCACAATACGTGTTGACCTCGCCTCCCAGCTGGCGCCGAGGGTACAAGGACGGAAAACTTGATCAATCCGATATGCCCGGGTCAAAGGTCGGTACACTGTTTACCCTGCATGGAAGGTCCTAATCTGAGTTTTTCAAGAGTTTATGACTTTATTATGGTAACCTAAGGCTTACACGTTTCTGTAACAACACAGCTCTGAGGAAAGGATTCAGTTACAGCACGTGAAGATATGACACCTCAGACATAGGGATTGGCTGGCAATTCACAGGCTGATTTGTGTGCTGTCAATAATAAAGCCATGTTTCCACTCACTCACCTTAGCTGTAGGTCAGATATACTGCTGGTGAATTATACCAGAGGCATTTCCACAGACTCACCTCTGCTGTAGGTCAATTAAACCTGAGGTGATCTGTGACCGCAAATTTACCGGGGCCTCATCTCCCGATAACCATGGAATTTACGCTTTAACGATGATTCTTATGAAGTATCGTAGCTCACGTGAAATTTGAACACGCATTATCCAATACACTCACACTAAATACATAAGAGTACATTATAGGAAGCTGGAGTTAAGCGTGTCATTAGAGGGGGTGCCCTACCTCTCGGCTTTGGAAAGCGTTAGAAATTGATTATTTTATGAGTTAATCGGTGCAAAACAGGACTAGGCAAGCCTAGTTCAGCTGGACCCTGGGCACTACCAGGGTGAACAATTTCTCCCAGAAACTGAAGCGTATGACTTTCTGGTCATTAATGGTACTACACCCTTGTTTTCCCACAGGTTCCAGAAGACCCTTCCTCCCCATTTAGAGTCAATGAGACCTAAACCTAAATTAGGCGATTCATTCTGTTAAATGTAATTTTTTGAGCTTCTATTACACCAAATGTCTGTGCCTGCGCAGCTTTGAACAATGCAGCACCTGTGGGCCCACACACCTATGCTTAAAGAAGATTAAACTTTTTTACCAAATATATATATTTTTTTAACTGAGCCCATCACATTTTCAATCACCAGATGGCTAATCTAGCCTTTAATGACAACCTTTTGGACGACTGAAAGAGAAGATCTACCTGCAGACCCGTGGGAAGAAAGAGCCAAGTCACATGATGTCATGTCGCTGATTTTCCAATCAGAACAGCCAAATGAACGCCATACAAGAGATAGCGGAAAAAACTCTGGACGACGATGTGTTTAGGCGAGCAATGATGACAATTTAGCGATATCCATCAGGCAATCGTACATCGCCGATTTGCATTTTCATTTGAATTTTGGCGCGGATATGCTTCCATTGGCTGTGACTAAAAAATGTTATACAAACGGAGTGATAAGAAGCAGAGCCTTGACACCAAAAAATGTATTTATATTAAATATCAATAAAATATTGAGTTGTCTGACTGAAATGTAGCAAGTAGCAGCGCTTGCTTGACACGCTTTAGGGCAGTTTAACAAATCATGTATTCCGCATGCCTCACAGGCTCATAAACTTTAGCAATCTTACCTGGATTGTAATAATCTATAGGCATGAAGCAACATACAGATTAAAACAAACAGACATGTACACAATACTTTTAAACAATATTTTTATTTAATTATGCACCATACAAAACAACCCACCGTATTTGGTAGGCTAGGATCAGGCTGTGTCCCGTCCCGACCGCTGTCTAAGGCTTTCAGCGGACCAGCTTTGCTCTGCACATGAGAAAAAAAAAAGAATAATCGTGATGGAAATTCCCTCAGTGAAAAGGGTAGCGTATTTTGCAGGTATAGCCTGCCTGAAATAGCAGGCTGCTTGACCACGCAAACCCATAACATTAGGCTATCGGCTAGTTACCACACCAGATTAACAAAAGCAGGGGGAAATACAAGCTGTTAAATTAGTTAACATTGGGCTTCCCTTACAAAAATATAGGCCTTCTGGCAAATTTGCATCCAACCTTTGGCATTGTTGCCGCAGGTTTGTGTCAAGCTCATATTTTCACATGCAAATTAGCTTTGTGGGAACTGTCATTCACTTCTGGCAAAGTTTTTAGTTCACTGCTACTGGAAAACTCTGACAAACCTCTGGCAACATTTTGTGGTAAAGTATTTGTGGCAAATGCGCTACATATTAGCTGCAAGTATGCAGGAAACTATCCAGTTTTATAAGAGTGGATATGGCTCGTCATTTATTACGTTTATTTTGTTTACTTTCTAGTTCTTATCATTTAGCCTATGTGATCAATCCCCAAACACAGAGAACTTGGAAATATCACTATCTAGCCTGACGACCAAAATCATAGACACCACTCTGGACTTCTTGGTTGGGTTGGGTTTGAACAGGCCCCTGTAACGCCCCTTTCTTCGACCCCCTGTGTAGCTACAGTTTGATTTGCAGGTGTGACATTTTGCATTTTTAAGTTTGAATTCTGGCATGTTTTTTGAATGACCATGCGGAAATGATAATGTAAATGAAAGCAATGCCATTGGATTTGATTTGCAACCCTTGTGCCACAAAAACATGAAAATGAAATGTTAAATGGCTAATTGAATTATCATTTCCGTTTTGTCATGGATCATGCGATTACAATATAAAATACTGCTCATTCAAACGTGGTTGAGTGGGTGAGAAAAATTTAACGTGAAATGGATTCGCTTTTTGTGCACATCGAATGAAAACGAAATGCAATTGCCGATTTGCATTTTCATTTGAATTTTGGATATGCTTTCATATAAGCCAGCCAAGATAACAGGGAGTAAACCACCTCAAAGTTATGTAATTGGAAATAATTTTTCCTTAACCTAAATATTATGGAAAAATGAAGAAGAGAAAGGAAAATTGAAATCTATTGAATTCCTCGATCAGTGGGTCCAAGCTGTGATTTTGACCATTATGTGAGAATCATCCTATTATATTTGTTTCATGGTCATTCTCAAACCTGTTTATGGACTCGGGAGGCCAGAAAATTAGATAATGGTGCGCTTAGCTGCTCCACGAGTGGTCTGGGGCACTTGTTATGTTACAACAGTTTTTAAGAGCAATGTCAGTGAAGAGGGTTTTGGGAACAAGCACAAATATTAACGATGCATGTTACAAGGGTTCTTAGCCCCACGATGGCTTGGGGAAACAGGGCCCAGGTCTATTGTATGTTGGCTAATCCCAATCATGTACCAAGCCCATATCAGGCGAGTGATAGTAAGCATTATTATACCAGTGGCATCTGCAAATCTGACCTTTTTAAATTTAACCAAATTTTATTATTTTTTTTATTTTTTTCCTTATTGAGCCTACACACTTATCAGTAATGGGAAGTCAGAAAGCAACAACAACAAAACAGCTGATTGGCACTGCTGCCTACAAATTTTCACACACACACACACACACACACACACACACACACACACACACACACACACACACACACACACACACACACACACACACACAAGGTGTGCTAAAGTGTGTCCGTGGATTGATAGCTTTTGACACACAAACACCTCGTACAGTACTACCGTTGCTTTACTCAGCAACTGTCCAGTGCGTAGACATTACATTTCAAGCCTCAGAAGATTTAACAACATGAGTGCCTCTATTAAAGGCTATCGGTATATTAATAGGCCAGTGCAAAGCTCCTGTATTCTGTAGGGTTTTTTTTTTTATAGCCTTTCATTTTCATCTCCTCATTTGCCTCCAGTGCTGCCTATTCCTTTATGCCTTTTTTTCATTTGACAGTTGTGAGCTGTGCCTGTATTCCAAGAGAAGGAGAGCAGTAAGTACCCTCAATAGACAGGCCACTTTTATTGTAACTAAACGCTTTTCAGGATAGTACTGTATTTGTAGTGGAAAAACTGTACAGTACCCTGTTAGAGTACTCCTAAATGGCTTTTAAAAAAATAGCTCCTCAATGGACTTGCGCAACCGCATTGTGAACAATCTTTATTTGCCTTATCTTTCTTTAAAAGAATAAGTAACTGCCTTCACGCGTTGCGATTATCAAGGTTACGCATTTAGGCGTAACTTGCCTGAGTTTAAAACGGATTCCGTCTAAACGAGACGCACCTGCTCTTTCTCTCTCGCATGTAGGCACAAAGGGAAGAGCGCTTCAGCTTCTTCAAGGATCGCATGTCCAGGTCTCAGAATGAAACCCCCAACATTCAAGGCCCTACATCTAATCAGAGTGCTTTGTATTTGTATGGCTCACATCCCTACTTTTCGAGGGCCCCCAAGGCACCTCTCTAAAAAAAATATAACTCAGTTTTTATATAATAAAAAATATATTATAATATTTTACTTGCCAATATGCCATATGAAAATGGTTTATTTTCATACTTGGGCTGGAATATAATTGTCTGATCTTAATGTTCACTTCATGAAAATGAGCAAGGACGGCTGACAAGGTCGGAGAACACTTTTGGAAGGGTCTGGGACCACTCCTCCATGCAGAACATTTCAAGGCCCTTTGAAGATATTCTGAGGTTTGCGCTTGTGGACTGTCAGGTTTTCAATAGGGTTCAAGTCCAGAGACTGAGATGGCCTTTTGATTTTGTGTCCCCGGATCCATTGTCTGTGTTGATTCTGACGTGTGTTTGGGGTATTGTTGAAAGGTCAATCTACAGCCAAGTCTCAACCTCCTGGCAGAGGCAACCAGGTGTTGGGCTAAAATATCCTGGTACTTACATTATATTATCCTGGAATTCATTATGACATTGATCTTAACAATAGCACCTGGGCCACTAGCAGCAAAACAGCCCCAAAGTAGAGGTCTATACGCGGGACTGTTTTTCACATGCCGCGCCCGTCCGCCCTCAGCCTTAATCATTCCCGCCCGTATCTTGCAAAATCAATTTACTACCATTCCGGTAATATGGTTCTATTATACATACCACGTAGCCTAATACAATGACAGGTTTTTCAAACATGAAAATGCCTTTATTCAACATAATGAATTTGGCTATTGGCTAATCTGCCTGGTGTAGGCTACAAGTAAAAAGGGGCCTCTATATAAAAAAAATGTATTATGTTTTTAATGTTTTTAATATATCTATATGTTTTTAAATAGCTGACGTTAACCAAGGACATTTTAAGAAAAATAATACATTTATAGGAATGAAATACTAAATAATTTTGGGACCGTGGGACCTCCACAAATTAATCCCGCGGGACCTCCAGGAATCCCGCCCCAATGCAGACCTCTACCCCAAAGCTTCAATGCTTCTACTTGTACGCAGTCTTCTTTTGTGGCCAACCATGCCGACGGTGTGCATGGCCAAAAAAGTTTCAATTTTGTCTCATCTGACCGCAACACGCAATTACAATTGTAGTTCCAATGATGCTTGGCAAAGTTCAGGCACCTCAATTTATGGGTGGCTCTCAGTACGGCCTTCTTTCGTGCAGCCCTTCCAAAGAGTTTGTTGAGATGGAGGTGGTGTCTAACAGAATTTGAAACGTGACAACCACAAGATGACAGTAAACTGTAGTTCTGACACTGTGATCCTTGAGTTCTTCTTTGCCTCCCTCACATGCACATGCAACCTCTTCCTGGAAAATATGCGACTGGTTTTATGCAACTGGACTTCTGAAACTTTGAGATTATTGCCCTGACTGTACTTAGGGGTATTTTCAATTGTTTATGTCCTTTTTTCTGTATCCGTTATCTGATTTGTGCAGGTCAACAACCGACTGTCTCTTCTGACTTGAAAGCTCTTTGGTTGTGTGCAACCTCATATTTATACTCCAGTGGAATAGGAAAGGCAGAAATACAGTTTCTGTAGACAGAGATCAATTTAAAGAAAATAGAATTTCATCAAGACGCCACTTTGGTTTAATTTAAAATCTTCTTTATGGTGCCAATGATTTTGACCCCTGTGTTTTTGAGAAAAATTATATTGCTCGAAAAACAAGCTTTTTAAAATAATAATTTTTTATTGGAGTGAAAGTAAGTAGTTTCCCTAAATATTTGAGCATTGTGTATATTGTTTATTTTATACAAAATGTTTTGCTCATTTTCATGAAGGGTGCCAATAATCTTTGAGTTGACTATATATATATATGTATATATATATATATTTAAAAAACAAACTGCTGATCATTTTTCATGCTGTGCTGTTGGTGAGCATTCTGAATGCTGCCAACACAAGGCATCGGGATTATTTAGTGTTGTCCCCTTTAGAAACCACTGATTTAAATGTTACCCCTAACACCCTTAGCGATAATAATGATTATATAAACACGGCGGTTTTCTGGATCCTTCTCTAAACCTGTAATAGTCACCTTTGTTGGTGGGCTCCTGAATGAGCACTCTACGATTTGCATAGATCTTCTGTTCTGAAAACGTTCTGTTAGCCTCCACCAAAGCTCCACCCTCCCTCCCCATTTCACAAAGGAAGACATTGCAGCTTTGAAATAAAAGGGTGATGGCATTAACGTTCATCCTGATTGCCCCTATAAAAGAAAATCCTTTTATTATAAAATCATTTTATATTTATAGATTTTTTGTTGTTCTCTCCATTAACCCACACGCACACACAGACACAGTATAACCATTATCAGCTCTAAATTTCATCTGATTAGGTCGAAATGACTAAAACCTGATTTCCCTAATGGAACAATTGATCCAGACATCAGCTGACATTTACATTAAGGGTGAAAGGCCACATATTTATGCGACTCATTCAGGGTTTGTCATTTGGACGAGGTCAACATATCTGCCCTGTGCGGCTATTCCAAGGCTAACCAAATCAAAAGTTTTCTTAAGACCTGGATATTGATAGAAGTAATGATACAGGACATGACATTATTTTGATTGGATTTAATAAGGGGCCAACATATGTCAAACTCATTCTGATCCATTGGTAGGTTTTAGTCAAACTTTTATGCAAATAAGCCTGATGTAATAATGCCAGTGATTACCATTACATTACCTGGCTGGACAAAGACTACGCAATAGAACTCTCAGTGAGACATTAAATTTAAAAAAAAGTATATTTTTTGGTGAATGTATAGTAACAAAGACAATGAGTCTCAATCCCTGGATTAGAACCGGTGTCCAGTTTTACATGAACAAATCGACCCTTATTATTCATGCAGGCAAGGAGGCCTTGGAGACATCCAGCCATTGGCTACCGAGAATCCCATCGGCAACAATGGGTGTGAATTGTGTTTGTGATAGTACATGTACTGGGAATTATAAAAGGAAGCGTGAGGCTGTGTAAGGCCTGAAATGGGAGGAACAACCACGTGCTGTCAATCACTCGCTCATCTGAACCAAACAAAACCCTTTGTTCTAAACGCCCGAAGATAAAGATTTTTTTTTTTCTTTCTTTTCCGGCAAGTCGCGGATGCGCGGCGATGACTCCACCCATTTTTCAGCTGCTGCGGAGGTTGCCTCACCCTCCCATCACGGCTCGTCTGGGATTCTCTTTCTCCACATCCTCCTTTCTCTCACCATCATTTCCCTGATCCGAGTGTGAAAAGGTAATTGACAGTTGAAAGAGAAATGCCAAAGCAAAGAAAACAGGTCCTTTCTCCCTTTTTGTTTGAACGTGCATCGGGGAAGCATTGTGGCGGTTTTCTTTTGCGAAATATCGAGATCGACATGAGCTTATGTGAGAACAGCCGTCAGGCGCAAATTATATGATGTGACAGCCTCTAAATACAATGTCCACTGGTGTCTCTCCCAGCCTGCAAAACATAAATATAATATTCTTTAGGGTGGCACAGACACATCATTTTTTAAGAAGGAGCTCATCTTAATATTCTTTAACACTTTTTCTTGAAATTATGAACTTCAATAAAGCACAGTACAGTTATCATCTGTAATTATGGCAGGATGAAAATATTTCTGGTTTTTAATTTATTATGGTCAGCTTTTTTCAATACTTCCATGCATATGCGGAATATCTGTCTTTCAGCTACACACATAGTCCTTAATCAGTGAAATGTCATGTGATTGGGCATGTAATCTTGAAAGACAAGGCTTTTTGTACCTCAGACTCACATCGCTAGCTCCCCCAAACCCACACACGCACACACACACACACACACACACACAACCCTTAGTGTACCACAGGTTGGCAAGGGACCAGACTTCACGGGAGGAAAAATCTCGCTATCGCTCTTTACCCCGATAGAGACCATTGAGAGAGAGAGAGAGACCCCACACAAAGACAAATAGTGCTGGGATTCAGTCGAAAATATGTGACATAATCACATTAGTGTCTTAAAGAACACAAAGCGCTTAGTCAACTTCCTTGATCTCGGCACATCTGGAGAAGAGGAGGACCTGCTCTTCCCCTTCTGTAACAAAAACAAGCTGCGGTGAAATTGCCGGGCCCCGGGGCCCCGGGGCTCCAGCGGCACAAGGAGCTGGACACACACAAACACACAAACACGGACAAATCTGGCGTCGATGTTGGCTAGAAAGAAAGGGGGGGGGAAACAATAGAAATGGTTGAATTGGGAATGACGCCTACAGCTTTCCCAGGGAATCTGAACTCTGATCTGGAAAGCAAAGCGTCTGAAAGATGTAAATTCACTGGATGCATCCGAGAAAATTCAGTCAAGGGGCTATAGTGCAGTATTGAGAGTCTGATACTGGTTACGTCACTGACATAAGCAAAAGTGAATGAAGGTAAGCCCTGCTTATTACTCCAAGAAAAAAAAGGACCTTATTCAGTTATAATTACTGGTTGGGGATCCCATATAGCCTTTAAATGGTGGAAAGTGAGAACGTCTTAATCTGACAGAGTTTTTTCCCCCCCTCTCATTGCACACAATAAAACCTTGAAATTTGATAAAAGGCGATGATTCCTAAATGTTTTAAAGTTAAGAAAGTATATTGTTGTGTGTTTATTTGAAAAGGCAGCATAACATGATGAGTTTAGAATGGTAAATGGTATCGCACATTTTTTGTTTAAATTATTATAATTTTTTTTCGACTTGTTTAACGATTCTGTTATAATACCTGACATTTTCAGTACCTGCATTCAGTTTTATTAACAATAAATGACCATAGCCATGTAGTTTTGGGCATACTCCACTTTTTTTTTAAATGAAAAGAAAAAAGAGAAAGAGGTGTCTGCAAATTTTCCCTGGGACCTCAAATTGTTAAGATCTGCTGCTCCAAAAAAAAAAAACATTTTCAACTCCACACGTTAGGAAGGTGACAATCAGCCTTTCTGCCTTTTGTTGCCAGGCCCATTTAAGCCTTTTTTTTTTTTTTAAAAAGGGAAAAACTGTGAGCGCCTGGTAATATTTTCCAGAGGCTCCTCTGCACGTTTTCACACTTTTTTTGTGTCCTCTCTGTCCGAAGAACAAAGCCTCGTTTCTGTTTCTGTTCCCGTCCTGCTGAGAGAGAGAGGGCCTGATCGCCCCATTAACACCCACCTCACTGTACCCAGTCCCAGCACGGGGAGCTAATTACTAACATGGGCCGCGCTAGAACCCCCTCGCAGACAGCAAACACACAAAAAAACACGCTGAGGGAGAGAGAGAAAGGGGCCCGGGGAGAGAGAAGGAGAAGGGGGGGGGGTACCCCAAGAGGCTAATGAATCCATAGGAAACACCTCTCCATTCACACGTCAAACGGTTCACTCGGGACAAAACCCATCTTAAAGAATGTTCCTCCTTTGTCTCTCCTCTAATTCCCCCAAGAGGAGACGTTGAAGGGTGTGTGTGCGCGAGTGAGTGAGTGTTTGGTTACGTGTGTGTGTGTGTGTGTGTGTGTGTACGAGAGAGACCGAGTGAGTGTTTGGTTACGTGTGTATGTGTGCGTGAAGGGTTCTCTTCAAAGAAGTTTATGTGAGTTTAACACACACAACAACAACAACAAAAAACAGCCCCCTCAAATAGTACCAGATTACATAAACAATTGTTTTTAATTTGGCATAAAAGTCTGGGCAATAATTTTTGGGTCCAAAAATACAACATTGTACATGGCAACTGTGTTGTCCAGAAGGAAACTGTGTGAAAGAAACGAAATCTGGCTCGCATATCTATAAGAAAAACTGCACCTTAAAGCTCACTTCGTGCTAATCTGTGGTGAATTGTGGGCGACGATCGTCCAGTCGTAGCTCGCTAAAGAGCCATGGCGGCGGTGATGGCTGTGTGTTTTTGGTCACAGTGTTGAACGCGCTAATCCCATCTCCAGCTAATCCTTTGAGGGGAATCCTTCATTATGATGTTAATGGCTCAGATCAGAGTGCTGAACCCCTGCAAACAGCAGCAGAGGTACCCCCTGAGCCGCCGCGGCATTCCTCCCTGCTTAGAAACGGCTCCCCCTTTTTTTATCTCCTCTGCACGGCCAGGTCTTTAAAAGCAGACCTGCAGGACGCCCTGCTGAGACAGTTTAAACTCTCCGGCCACGGCTGAGCTTTCTGTCCACGACTTTTTCTACGGTGCGGGGCACATGGCGCGGTGCACATGGCGCGGTGCGTTCGTTTCTCAATCTCTCTCTCTTCTCTCTGTCCTTCTCTCTTTCAGTTCAGTGAAAGCCACTCATCTGGGCTTCATTAAAACCCCCCTAAGATGTTTTCTAAGACTCCCCCCCCCCACCACCACCACCCCTCCACCATTTTTTTTTTTCCTAATACGGCTGAACCTGGATAAGATCTGGCCTTTTCAGCTTGGGGGCTCAGATGGATTCAGTGGTCGTTACAGCGATAAAGCAGAACCCCCCGTGGCCGTGCCGTAATTTAAACCTGCCCCCCCCCCCCCCCACTCCTCTGCGGTTCCAACAGGTGGCAGACCTGAGCGTGGACACGTTGGTTTACAAACGCATTACCTTACATGATTTATCTGGCCCACATATGCACTTATCTTTGGCATCCCTACATTTTTTTCCCCCACATTATTTACCTGTTTAACTGAATAACTTTGAGTTTGTTATTACCTCAGTAAGAGGGCACGACGGCCGAATGACGGGAATCGAACCCGCATCCCCGCGAGCGCTGGTGCAGCTGCCCTAGAACACGCCTACAGCTGAATCCCCTGCGTTATTTTGCTGTTGTTTATAGAATATTTAATCTTTTCGCTGAAATGTTATGATCACTCTTGTTTAGATTTTCTATTGGGGTGGAGACTGTTGTATATTGTATATTTCACTCCCCACTGCACCCAAAAAAGGCAAATTGTACCCCAAGCTGTGAGCTGTGGTTGCACAGCTGCAATTTAGGCTAATTAAGGCCTAGTTCAAGTGACAAAGAAGCCCGCAGTGCAGGCATGTTGAACTGACCTCAAAGTGCACCGTGAGCCACAGATTACAGGCCTTGGTTTTGGGTTAAATGCATGCTGGTGCTGTAAGAATAACAGCAGTGGTTTCAATATGGACACAGTTAGACACATGTAATGAATGTAACCAGGACACACTGGCGATGGTTACCGTCAAACTGGGGCAAGGAGGGGCAGGGCGGGAGCGTGTGGAGCTGAGTAGAGAGTATGCGTTTGGGTACGTGTGTGTGTGTGGGAACACGGAGGGAGCGTGCATGTCGAGGGAATGCGTTTGTGCATGTGCGTGCATGTGTTTGACTGTACTAGGAGGGACTGTGCATGTGTGTGTGGCTGCTTGCTGACTGTGGAGGAAGTATGTGTGTACATGTGTGTGTGTGTGTGTGTGTGTGTGTGTGTGTGTGTGTGTGTGTGTGTGTGTGATGATTCAGATTACGTAAGGAATTATTTTAGGTGTTATTCCAAATATCTAAAATAATCTAAATCAGAATCTTTGGCAAAAATAACCCATTCAAAATGTTTGTCAGAGCAATATTTTCTCACGTATTTAATAACTCACTATGATTTTGATGTGATCTTTCACAAAGTGAAAGTCTAAAAAGTAACAGAAGTTTCTTGAGGAAACTGTTTAATAAAAATCATTTTTTTAAAAAGGTAGTCTGTTTTAAAAAAAGATTAGTTGGAAAATAGAGGTACAGAGAAGTCCCCTCGACATTCTTTGGTTGTTTTGGAAACAACGCGTTTAGCGATAAACACAACCTTCATTTATGAAATAACACACTGTTTATGGTGGCAGAGAGAGCGCTACAAGCCTCAACTGAAAATGTCTTGTTTATAGTCGGTGTGATAATAGCATCGGCTCGGTCTACCATTTTATTAACCCCAGAAATGGAGAGTGCCATCGCTCACCGTTTCCAACCTTTCTTTTTTGCCTCCTGGGCATATTTTCTGAGCGTTTTTTTCCCCCCCATATAAATATTACTCTCCCATCTCTGTTCTGTCATTATGGTAATCCGTGTAATTCCTGGGGCCACAGACGATATTTGGCTGTGAGCCACACTTAAGGCTTCCGCAGGCTGCAAGCTAGTTTTCTTCTGTCATGCCGAAAGCCAATCAAAGGCTTTTCAGTTAGAATTTGACGAAACGATTCATTCATGTCAATAACGGGATCTCTGCATGATGGACTGCGGAAAGCGGATGTCAGGAACTTAGTTTGATAAGCGACAGCGAGGTTCATTAGTGTCATACAAGGCTTTGAGTTTTCTTTTATTTATTTCTTTTTTACTTTTGTTAGAAAGTGCTACCATCTAATCATTTTGTGACCATGTGGATAATGGCAAGCAAGATTATTATGATGTTATGAGTACCAATCATGACAGGTAAATAATGATTCCTAAACCAAGCCCATAGTACAAAATCAGTCAGCCTTTACTCGGATCAATCATGAAAGATGGCAAGTGCCTGTCATATAGTCACTGCCTTGAGTTCTTCTTTTATTAGAAGCATAAATTTCACAACTAAAGACACACACAAGGGCAAGTATGGACTTGCATTCAAAAAACATTTGCCTTTTAAATTTAAGTTTTTCTTCATAAGCATATTTTGGCAAGTTCAGCAGTCATTGCCATATTGCCATACCGCGTTCACAAAGTGAAAGTGTCTTTCTGCCTTATGTTATATCTCTGTGCATCAACATTTCATCTTTTCCTCTTCGCCATTTTATACTTGCCTTGGCTTGATATACTAATGAAAGTAATATACAACATTCTGAAAATAGGAAAATATATATCTTTATTACTTTTTGAGTTTTTATTCGATATCATATTTTTGCTTTGAAATGAGATGGTAAAGAGGTTTGATGGTATAGCGGAGAGGTTTCTTATGAAGGGCACAATGTATGCAAAAAAGAAAATATAGCCCTTTCACTTTATAACACTTTATCTTATTTATTTTTACATCCAATGAGTACAGGTCCATTAATTTCATAATTAATTTTAGCACGTCCTATGTAGCGTTCTCTTTGAAGAATTAATGCAGGCTTTTAAAGGGCAGGCATCACTCATCGATCAGTAGGGAAGGTAGAGTGAGGGCCTCATGGATATGAATCCCGTAATGGGTAGAGCTGGTCGCTGACAAGTGATCCAGTCAAATGGCTTTTCTGTCTTTAGCCAAAAAAAAAAAAAAACAAAAAAAAAAAAAGGCTGGTTCAGCTCAGTGAGTGACTGATAAACTGTTAGCTCCGCCCATTTTGCGATTTATGACATCAACAATATGAAGGGTCACAGTGCTCTCGCTCTCTCTTCTTTTCCCTCCAAGAATAAATTGCAACAACCTTTCACAGATGATGAAAAACAGCTTGCTTTGTTGGGGCAAGTCATTTTTTGGTGATAGTCTGGAATATAAATTATGAACCGTCAGTCCACACACACACACAAAAATACTAAGGAGAAAGAAAAAACCAAATTGAGAATAAAATGATTTTATTTTGTGCGGCGGGCCCCATTCGGCAGGGGAGCTGGCAGGGCCAGCTGCCGGGGACAGAGAGCAGGGCACGCTCTTTAAAAAATAAAATAAAAATACTACAAAAAATGTAATCGCTGTTAGTTTGGGCAGTGGCCGCGGGTTTCATGTCGTAAAACAAGCGCACACAAACACACATACACACACACACATACATACACAAAAAGGCACACACGCACACACACATTTCCATCACACCCCTGACTGACCCCCTCAAGAACCGTCGTGGCAGGGGGAATGCGGTAAAAAGCCCGGCCGTCGGCTTTCCTCCGTTGGTTTGACGCCGGGGCCAGGATAGCTGCCTGAAAGGCCCCCCCGAGCGGAGTCCGCCTGTTGGCTCCGCGCGGCGTGCCAGTTGAGTTCATGTGGCTGGTGGGCAGGCTGCCAGGAGAGAGAGGACTCCCGCAGCTTAACGACAATAGATTTACTGCCTCGCTCCATATTACTGTTATATTGTGTAAACAAGGTTAATGCTCCCTTTAATTGAGCACCTGGTGATGGATCGTGACCTTGTAGGGTGTTTCACTTACCTGGACCTTAGTCTCAACGTAACGGTCTGTGTCCACTCGTCTGGTCTGTAGCCCGGTCTGTAGCCCTAACCCGAACACAGTCTGCTTTGATGGAAGTTTTCTTTGTTGTCTCTGGATGATGGCATTACAAAATAATATGAAGAGAACAAACAAGTCCTTACGTGGACTTATATTGGTGTAAAATGGGTTTAGAAATGTGTAAAAATGATCACATAGCACAGATACAGAAACACACAGACATAAATACAGTGCATATAAATGCACATGCAGATGTACACAAATGTGCACGCCTTTTTATTTTGGTTCAAGGCCTTTTTGAAATCGAGCGAAATATCATACATTGAAAGAAACATCTAATTCAGTCTGAAGGCAATTAGCAAATTCTCGTAAAATTTCCTTTCATTCAGACCTAACCTTCTAATAAAAGAAGGCCATTCACACTCACTCACATATAATAAATAAAGGTTTTGTTGTAAACATAGCAATAAACAAGTTCCATCATAGGAAACTCTGTAAAACTTGAAGAAGCAAATGTAAAAGCTATCAAAATGACAATTTGTGAGGTGAGTTAAATAATTTATCAATTATATGAGATTGCATTGAAATATACTGACTGCTTTTAAAAAAAAAAAAACACACAGATATGTTTCTTATTTTCATTTGATGGATTATTTTGCCACTACGGAATGTCCTATTTTTAAAAATATATATTAAAAAAATAAAAAATAAATATATATATATGTATTAATAATGAGCCAGTATAGCACAAGCAGCAACACAACTGCCAACACATTCAGAGGCATTGTGAAACATCCAAAGGCAGATCGATAAAGACATAAATGTATTGAAAGTAATCTACACATCACTGTGCGAAAGCCTGATTGGGCTGCAGCTTTTTTTTTTTCTTTCTTTCTCTCCGTGACTTTACCTTTCTCTTGGCCTCGCCCTTCCCTTTGAGCCAAAAGAATGCAAAGCTCTTTTCATGGCCGTCTGAAAAGGAGGGATTGTAGCTAATTGAGCACTGTAGCGGCGTAATTGGTCCAGAGGATCTATCCACATGGAGAGAGTGACCCTCTAACTCTGGCCTGAAAGGGGCACAATGGGAGAGGGTGGAGTAATGTGAGTTAAAGGATTCTCACCAGCTCTTGTGAGGCCCTGTTTCGCCCACACCGCTAAAAGTGGGGCTTAATAACTTAACGCTCCGGTGTGTTTTCACACTTCAGGAGTGTTTTCCCTTGGATCTGGAAAAAGTCTCCCATATCACTCTGTAAGGACTCTTCAGGGACTAGCCTATTCGGTTACAGACACACACACACGCACACACACACACACACACACACACACACACATGAACACACACACACATACACAGACTCACCTACAGATGCTTTTGCGTGTGCGCACATGCACACTCTCTCTCTCTCTCACACACACACACAAACACACACACACACACACACACCCTGAAGCAAAACCCACACCCTTGACCAGCGCCCACTCATACACTGAGTATGTAGCACACATGAAAATAAAAACTTATTTAAATTTTATTATTGTGGTAAAATACGCAAACCACATCTCCAAAGCTCATTGTAATAAAATACTCACTGCACATCTACTAAGCTCATTGTAATAAAATACTCACTGCACATCTCCAAAGCTCATTGTAATAAAATACTCACTGCACATCTCCAAAGCTCATTGTAATAAAATACTCACTGCACATCTCCAAGCTCATTGTAATGAAATACTCACTGCACATCTCCAAGCTGACAGAGGGCTGTGATTAATGGAGGGGGGTTAAATATTTAAATACTAATTTTTCCAACACTTCTGCAATCGGCTGGAGTGCTCTGAGTCTGTGATCTTTCTAGGAGCTTTGCATCTTCATGGGTGACCTGATGGCCGCTGATTTGCAGATATGGGTGGCGGAGGCCAGTCCTCCCCACGTTGTATAAACAAAACTGACACTTTTATTTTGTGTTCAGAAGAAGATCATGACATTTTAACTGCTCGTATAGAGGTAAAGTCGTTGGGGTTTGTTGATTCAATAGACTCTGTGTCGCATTTACAATTCCAAGGTGTTCATAAGTTGTAAAAAAGAAAGGTATAAAAAATTTTGATTAACTTTTACTTTGTGCAAGCACAAACACAGTTGCTGTTGCTGCCTGAGAGACTTTACACTGCCTACCGTGTTTTCAGTGTGTATTAGCACTACTTCCCACTGTAGAGCTGGAACCAGGCTGGCTCATTATACCCCTTTCCCACTGTAGAGCTAGAACCAGGCTGGCTCATTATACCCCTTTCCCACTGTAGAGCTAGAACCAGGCTGGCTCATTATACCCCTTTCCCACTGTAGAGCTAGAACCAGGCTGGCTCATTATACCCCTTTCCCACTGTAGAGCTGGAACCAGGCTGGCTCATTATACCCCTTTCCCACTGTAGAGCTAGAACCAGGCTGGCTCATTATACCCCTTTCCCACTGTAGAGATGGAACCAGGCTGGCTTAGTATACCCTTTTCCCACTCTAAAGCTAGAACCAGGCTGGCTCATTATACCCCTTTCCCACTCTAAAGCTAGAACCAGGCTGGTTCCAGTGTAGCTGACCTGGACAAATACTTGGTGAGTTAACGCACAGGGCGTTAATGGCAGCCTTAAACGTACAAACGTTGGTACACTCCTGGGCCTCCTCTGACCCCACCCTCTCCTACTCCAGCTCAGCCAATCGAAGGCGGCGCCCCTCCAGCTGGCCCCCTGCTTCTTGCTGAGGCTCCCGCTCCCCAGCCCGACAAGCCTTAAAGTGGCTGCAAGCACAGGACCGTGAGCGCAGTGAGCGCCCGTGCCACCGGCCAAATTGCGCCGCAGCGAAAGGGTCATTCATTTTGGCCGCCAATCAAGCGCCTGGAGCAATAGCGGGTTTTCCACTTACGCCGAGAGCGACTATGAATAAGGCGAGCACTTCCAGAAACAGGACAAAGTGAGAATTGTGCATTCTGTGCTGCGATTTAAAACACAGGGCACACGCTACATAAGCATGGAGCTTGACTACTGCTTGCGCTCTACTCGTTTGCTGCTTATTCCATTGTGCTGCAGAGACATTAACGTGTTCCTGCGTGCCTCAGAGACCAGGGCTGTGTCCGAATCAGGGCCGAATCTACTGCGTTCTGTGTACAAGTATACTGTGTACTATTTACTGCATAATGTTTAGTATGCAACATGCAGTATGTGAAAAAGATCCTCCATACTATTAGCGAAAACCAGGAAATAAGTACAAACCCCAATTCCAAAAAAGTTGGGACAGTATGTAAAATGCACATAAAAGCAAAAAGCAGTGATTTCTAAATTCTCTTTTACATATATTTAATTGAAAACAGTACAAAGTAAAGATATTTAATGTTTTACCTGATCAACTTTATAGATTTTTGTAAATATACACTCATTCCAAATTTGATACCTGCAACACGTTCCAAAAAAGTTGGGACAGGGGCAAAAAACCGGGGGAAAAAAAAACTGGGAAGTTCAAAAAACACCTGTTTGGGACATTCCACAGGTAAACAGGTGATGCTATCATGACTGGGTATAAAAGGATATCAAAAGACTCTTGATATCTTATTTTCTGGTACTCTGGTAACCTCTCTGCATTTGAATGGATCTCTATGTGAATTGGGGTTGGGACTAAATTAAGCTGTAAATTACACAGGAATACTATGGACCTCATGGTTGGCTAAATGGCTGTACATCATCAAGGGTCTGCGGTATGAAACGAGCCTCAAACCATCACTCTGCTGCCAGATATGCAGTAGATATGGATGGATCACTAAGGATTGTCTCATTTTCCTATTGAACTCTATGGAAAAAAATAAATAAATAAAATTGAAACTTGGATTTGATCAAAACAGCCAAGAGGGAGGGAAAGGAAGTTTTTTTCGATTAAAAATTCTGCGTTTGTATGTATGTACGTATGCCTATGTATGTACATACACACACAAGCATGTACGTACATATAAACTAGTGGTTAATCCATAACCGTATTACAGTGAAATAACCAAACCACATTGCAATAGCACATATGGTATGTGGAGTTAATTTATGTATTGATTGATGGACTGATTTTTCGATTGAGTAGCACTTTTACTTCAGATGACCTGATGGTTTTGAAAGATAAGGCCAAGCCTTGGGCTGAATCGTCTACTCAAGTAACTTGGGTTGAGCCTAAACTCTCTTTTGCTTCTTATAGTCCTTTAAAATGAAAAGTCTGACATATCTGTAAATCACTTAAAACAGTTTTAAAAACACCATTTATGGTGGAGATTTTCCTTTTGATTGTAACATTTTTGGAGCTGTCAGTGCTGTCTGTCAGCTGCCTTTGGGCGTAGCAGTAACAATGCAATAGCACTTAGACAACATGCATGACAGCATTCTACTATTTCCACTGAAGTAAGTGGAGCTAAATGCAGGCGGAAAGGCAAAGGCCATAAGGTTAAAATACGTTAGCAGAAGTTTGTGTAAGATGTGCACTCCCCACAGATAAAGACTGACAGAACAAAAGCAGCGACCTCATAATGGCCCAGGGCACCACACTGACCTCTCACATCCAATCAGGGTCAAAGTTGATATGATTAAGGGATAAGATGGTCCAATGAGAAGGGGGTATTTTCCCCCGTCATTCACAAAGTGACTGACAGACAACCAGACACGTCCATCAAGAGTTGCTTGGTGCTGGGCCTGAAGAGACAAGCTCTAGATTGCTCTGCATGCAGTTGGTGTGATTTCTGCTATATAATTAACAGCCCCCACATCCAGAATGACAGAAAGTGGTAATGATACACTCTTTATTAGATCATGTCTATACATGGCATCAAGCAGACATCATATGGAGTCCTACTGCTGATGTACTAAGTGTGGCTGTAGGCCTAATATTTCTAAAGGTCACATTTGCTTGAGCCAAATTCTCTTAGCTTTGGGTTACATTCAGTCAATATTTACTTCTTATTGTGTGTAAGTAGGGTGTCTTTAGTATGACATTTCCAGGAATCACGCATGAAAACTGGTTAAACACAGTTAAACAATTACAACATTGTCAACTCTAAAGAACTCAAGGCTTCATGGTCAATCAATATCATAATTATGACTTTTCTAGTAATACTCAGCTCAAATCAGAAATCAGGTAGTACTAAATGATAAATAACATAATGCATTCATTAAAATGGGAGGACTATATGTAAAAAGAGCTGCAATTCCTACAAGGATCAAATATGGATGTAAATACCCTTAAATTAAATCTGACAGTCTGCACTTTAACCTCATATCCATTGTTTAATTTCAAATTCAGTGTGCTGGAGCCACAACAACAAAAATTGTGTCACTGTTCAAATGCTTATGCTTATGGACTGCATTATATTTTACATACTGTCCAACCTTTTTGGAATTGGGGTTTGTATACTTTTATTAAACAATTCAGTTATTTCCTTTGGACCATTTGGTTGTTCTGTCCAAAAGGAGACACACCCCCTCAGCAGGGAAAAGGGTGGGGCCCGGCAGCAGGAGGGGGTGAGTAAAACTCAGCAAGCCTCATAATACGGAACGAAAATAAAGTGCTTTCTGGGTCAAAGGTTAAAAACTGGTTTATGAACACGCACAACAACAGGTGTCAAATTCCCAAGGCTGAACCAAATTAAAGTGAGGACAGTTGATAGAGCTGTGCGAGAGGGTGGGGGAGCGTTGATCTCATGCACGCACAACTTGATTTAATTTGTGCTATAAACAAAATGACAGTGACGAGGTAATGACAGAATGAGCGATAGAGAGAGAAGAGCGAGAGACGGGCTCCCAGAGGCTAAAACGCTGTAGCAGGAAAGGCAATAACATGCGCGCGTTGGCCCTGCAACAGGTGGTATAATGCAACCCGCGGTTCTGTGCATTCCAGACCACGTTATATTGGTGGCCCCTGGAATCTAGGGTTTACACCCCCTCCAACCACAGAGACTGACTGACAAGCTAATCGTTGGTCTGGGATCCCCACAGCGACTGATACCACTGTAACACAACACCTCCCATTCAATGAAACTGCAATATAATGCTTGAGCGGTAGAGAGGGAGAGGGAAAGAAGGTGTGTGTGTGTGTGTGTGAATCGGAAGTGGACCTGTGTGTAAATGGAGCAACTGTAAGAAATTTGCCGAAGGGGGAACAGAACGGCAAAAATTAAGTTGGTGAGGGGGCCGTGGGGTGGGCGATGTGTCCTGAGGGGTGCTCGAGTTCAGAAAATGGCAGGTTATTAAAAACAGCGGAGTGGAGCTCAAGCTGAGAGAGGTAGAAATATCCACCGTCTGGTTATACAATTTAAAACAAGGGGACCACTTCCAAAATTGGGCCAATCTTAGGGCTACTGTATATATATATATATATATATATATATATATACAGTGCTGCTCAAAAGTTTGTGAACCCTTTAGAATTTTCTGTATATCTGCATGAATTCAATCTAAAATGTGATCACATCTTCATCTAAGTCCTAAAACTTGATAAAGTGAACCCAGCTCAACAAAAAACATTATTATTTCATAATTTATTTATTGAGAAACTTCTTCTCCTGAATTTTTTCCCCATAGGGTTCTATAGGAAAAGAGTCAGGAGAAGAAACCATTAAAATGATCCATCCACATCTACTCCATATCTGGCCACAGAGTGATGGTTTGGGGCTCATTTGATACCTTAGACCCTGGATGAATTACAGCCATTTAGCCAGTCATGTGTTACATACTGTACCAGTGTAATTTACAGCTGAATCTAGTCTCACCCCCCAATTCCCATAGAGATCCATTCACATGCAGAGAGGTTATAGTATTGCTTGTAACAGTACCTGAAAATAAGATATTGAGAGTCTTTTGATATTGATGGGTCACAGACTTCAGGAAGTAACAGCATGCAAAGGATATGCGACCAAATATTAAATATGATACTTTAAAAATACGTATGATCCAAGGGTTCACATACTTTTTCCAACAAAGCATTTAATGTTGGATAATTCTGCTCAATAAATAAATAATAAAAGAATAATGTTTTTTGTTGAGCTGGGTTCACTTTATCATGTTTTAGGACATGATGTGATCACATTTTAGATCGAATTCATGCAGATATACAGAAAATTCTAAAGGGTTCACAAACTTTCGAGCAGCACTGTATGTCCAGAGTTTGGGCAGCATCGCCCTGACCAAGAGACGACCACAACTCCACCTGAAAAAGATGCACCAAACTATTTGAATATTTGGCCATAACCCCTGAAAAAATAAACACTAAAATTTGTATGTTTTCCCCCCATATAGCTGAAAGATAGGAATGCAATCGCATTTGCTTTAACAGGCTTGCATTTCAGTGAAATTCAAGCTCTCAAATGTAACACACGCTATGATTTTATTTGCGAGAAACACTTTTCCTCAGTTGTCTTGATATGGAATAATTATGTTTCGGTGAAAGTGAATGGTACTTATTTTTCTGTTTCTCCATAATAAACTTTTAAGACACACTGCACCAAGGGGAGTGATAAATGAGGGCAGATACTTCCCTGCAAGGCGGCTACAATCACCCTCATGGACAGCCCCGCCCCATTGTCGCAAGCACCTGAACGTGGCCACAGCTCATCAGCAGCACATAAAATGGAGGCCAGCTGTATGCTATGTGAGCGGGAGCAGGAGTTTTACAACTGTTGAGAAGAAGAAAAAAAACAAAAAAAACAACACAAACCACACACGACTGGATGTACTGTGTGACTGTGAAGTTGGATGAGTTTTTGTCTCCCCTCCAGCAAGTAGTTGCCTGGCTGCTAATGAGAGAAGGTAATTTTGTTACATGTTGGTAGAAAGTTAGAAAGGCTCAACCCTGAGCTAGACCTTCTTTTTGCTTTCTTTTATCCTGCCGAGTGTGGAATCCGTTTTTTTTTCTTCTAAATAAAAGTCCAGTGTCTCACCGTCTGGAACATACTGTATCTACTGTGGTGTTGTGTCAAATTATTGCAGAGCTTATTCACACCCAGTGGCCAACACACACACACACACACACACAAATACTCAACTACTTAATCTCCATGTTGTGTAATTTAAACATGTTTTTTTTTACATCTGCTCTGGTATCAAGAGTCCTCAAAAAAGCCCCCAGAGGCTCAATTAGTCAATGCGATGGTGAGAGAGAAAAATCTATATCTTTAGGTCTGTTATGCAACTGGGACTCACCAGAGCACTCAAATATCGACAATAGCCTCACCACCAACTGCCGTCCTTCCCAAGTTCTGGATGAATTATTGTGACACAAAGTCACACCACTCTGGCATTCCTGATTTTCAGAACAACAGTAAACGGAGATGATTCTGGAGGAAGGGGCCAGAGCTGTTAACATTTTATTAAGTTCTACAAGTGCTGCAAATACATGACATTTCTCTCTCTCTCTCTCTCTCTCTCGCCATGTTTTTTTTATTTTTATAATACTTGATAACAGAAAAAATTGAGGAAAAAAATCCTACAACAAAGGGTATGTTTAATGCATTGAAATGGTGCAGACATTGCCAGTCAAAGGCTGCAGACCCCATTGGACTTTGTTGGTGCTTTTTTGATGATGAGGTTCCTGGTTGCATTGAATGATTTTCCCATTTTCCTCCCACCCCGCCATCAACTCAATCGTTCATCACAGCAATGCCACACAAGGTGTGCCCTGCGCTTTCTCCTTTTCCCATGAACACTTGAGCCACTTGTCTTTATGACATTGGGAGAAAACAGGCCTGGATTCAATCAACATTTATCCTTTACTTTGACTAACAATTACCTGAAATGCAAGTGTCCATTTCTTCATGAATACTCCATTTCCACGCTCACCAAAATGAACTTACCAAACCGTGTATGTTGATTACATTTAGGCCAGTGTGTTGCCTCTACTCCAGTTTAATAAAGCTGCTGTTATGAACAATTAAAGCATGGATTAAATGAACATTAGCTGTTAATTTTGACTCTCAATTACAAAAAGGCGTTTTATTTTCCCTTGACAAATGGTGATGAGCGAACTAATACACCAAAACTGTGTTAAAGTTGAAGAGCCAAGCCTAATTATGTCAGTAGCGAATGAGTAAGTATCAGTATATAATTGTGTGGGGTCCCAATAATAGGGACACCCAACCTTATTAAATCCAGGAAGGTGAGCACAGACTGTTTCACAGATGAAAAGCTATCATTTCCAATAGCAGCGGGAGATGCAGGCTGGGAGGCCCTATATCCACACCTGTTTGAGCTTTATTAGGTCCCGTGCCACAAAGAAAAACAGCAAACTGTACTCAACCACTGGTACCAGGGGAGCATTGAAGTCCACACGAGTAGACGACAAACGTTTGCACCCCGTGGTTTTTCCTGTCCAATGTTTTCTTTCCTTTTGAATATGGCAGTAAGCAGTTCCAATCCCATTAGAAATGCGATATGTTTTAATTATGACCACCCCCCCCCTCTCTTGTGACCAGGTGGGAGAACCTAAGCCCTATATGTCATGTTTTGTTACAACTAAAGTAAGATATACCAGTTAGCACAATGTCGACGTGACCTCTGCCTGATATCCGTTACCCTGTTTGTGTTCGCTGCCCTAGCTAGCTGGGTGATTATGTTGGAAAGTGGCGTGCGCCTAGCCGCTGGTATTGCGGCGGCCCACACAGATGGCGCAATTTATCATTTATTCATCAACCTTTATTTTACCAGAATATTTCGCAGCGAAATTTCAAATCTATTTTACAAGGGAGCAGTGTGCAGCAGGAGTACACTGACCGCGGCCATGGGGGCCAGCAGAGGTGGGGAAGGCACAATGTGTCCAATGACAAAAGTGTATTCTATCGGTGACATGAGCACCGTGACATTTGCAACACGATATACCCAATACAGTCCCACACCGAAAACATTTGGCAGATATGACACCGAGGGTAAAAATAGGGGCCCCGTGTCGAGGCAAATGTCAACGTTTTCACCTGTGTTAACCTCCGGATGCAAGTCCGGCTCCGATCATGCCTGACCGCCCACAAACAGGCAGCCATCTTGACTGTGATCAGCCAGTTAGTCGAGCGAGACTTCCACGTGGAAACAAACTGAAATAAAACAATGCAGGTTTATTCTTTAACCTGTTTAAAAAAATGTGAATATATCCATTCTTCGACCACGTTGGCGGAACTCACATAAACTTTGTTGACAAAGAAAAAAGTAACACTTTATTTTTAAGTCAAAGTAAAATTAAACAGTTTTTGTTTCATGTGCTGTTTTAAAACCACAATAGTCACAGCTCAATTGTCACATTTATTAGAATGTCCTACAATAAAAGCCTGTTACATATGAAAATACATCTGTTTGTATTTCATCTGTTTGAATGGCATGTATGAAAAGTTTTAAAAATAACACTGATTATTGCCATCTATTACTTTGGTTTTGAGATTGAGTGAAATGTATAGGATTAAATGAATTCGAAGTACTTCTTCAATGATGTTTAATATAAATGTGCCATCTCTGTATATTAGAAGGGATAATGGTTATTTCCTTACCGATTTCCCACTAAGTCAACATTAACAGCGCTGTCTGAGTCACATTTATCCGCCCTGTCTGCCTCATTGTGCATTGAAAAGCTGTGGTTTTGACTGACTGATGTAGGCGGCCATAAAAAACAAAAGAGGAGGTGGGGCAAATTTGTAAGAAAAACCTCAAAACTGAGTTTTGCGGTGACGGGGAATTTGCTCTTGGGCCTGGCGGCAATGTTCTAGCTCCTCCCCCAAACATTTACCCTTTTTTTAAAACACAAAACGAAAAAGATCCTCTCCTTGTCTTCCTTCACCTGTCAAGAGTCTGCCGTGACTGCTGCAGGCGACTCCGCCCTGCCCTGCATTTCTTTATGGTCCCACACACGCCTCCTGCTGATCTAGGAAAGGGCAGGTGCGCAGGCTCACGCATACCTCACATAGCACATAAATGTCACTGACAGGTCTCAATACAGCCCCTGGTTTGCTCTTTGCTCTCTGCCTTGCCTGACAGTGGGCTCTGGACAGCCTGAAAGACACTGGCCCTGAGCGAACATTTGTCCTCATCTTCATCAGCAGTCCCAATAACAGTTTGGTGACTTCAGCAATCACCAAAATTTGCCTGCCAAACTGTGTTTCTTCTGTGTAATATCAATAATAATAATAATAAATATAGCTGCAAGCAGCGATTCCCGGGGTCCAAGCAGTATAAGTAACAGATGGCAAACATGGAGACACAGGGTGCGTCCTAATACTTTTTAGTCCTCACCTCCTTTCCTCCACTCCCCGACTACCAATCGTCTCCTACCCAGGAAGTATGTGGAGGAAAGGAAGGGAAGAGACAAATCGACAAAAGGAGAGAACTAGGAGGCGTAAACACATTTGGGACAGCTTATCTACTTCTCCACCATAAAGGTTATCCACACTCTGGATAAAAGTGCCTATTTGGCTCAATGTGACTATAGTCCCCAACAAACGCAGTTGTAATGGGAGATTCTATGTTTGCAACGTAAATGTTCCCAGTGGTTTCAAGGATTTTAATGTGTACCCTACTGTTTTCCTGGTGCAAGAGTGGATGGCATAGGCAACACCAACCTCCTGCGATCATTAAAAAACACATAAATACAAGCTGTAATCATTAATGCAGGTAGAAATTACACCAGGTTGAGAAAATCTGAAAATTTAAAGAACAAAGAATTTTAAAGAATTTCATTATAGGCCTATAACTGTACCAAACCCATTTGCAAGCTTGTGATTTCAGAACCGCTTCCTGTTTTAAACTGTGGCAGTGAGAAATTCAGACAGCTCAGTGCCCTAAATGTCTGGGTGGAAAAATGGTGTGCTTGTTCAGTGTTTGCCTAACATTATTCTCAAAATGAATTTAGAGCTGGGATGTAAAGACGGAATCATGCGTGGAACAAGTAGCCTAACATTAGCAGACCATATCTTGTCTATCATAGCTAGCTAAATACCATTGTAAAGTAAATGGCTTTTTCATGAAGATATTTGCAGACAAATGTTATTTATTTTCTGAAATACAATGTAATATTCCATTGTTATATTAATTAAATTCAAAAGGTACCAAACTTCAGCCACTTAGTTACCTAAGGTAGCTTGCTGCATAGCTAGAAGTAACATAGCCTACTTACATGTCTAACAGAAAACAATAACTCCGTGTCACTTTTCATTCCCTTGCTAAACTTCAGCTGTGGCCATTGAGGAAAAGAAAATCCTAGGTTGACTCGCTTCTTGAACATGCCCTACACGCCTGTTACTCCGCTGTACCTCCTCTTCTTCACCTCTGCCATTGCAGTAGCTAGGTGGCAATGGCAACAAAGGCCTGATCCCACACCACAGGCTCTGTAGCCACACCCACCCATCCCCACACGCCCCGAACACATCTTAGAATAATAAATACAGGCAGAGGAGCAAGGTTTCAGCAATTGTTTTTTTCAACAGAGATTGCTAGTGCTCAGATATGACTGGTTATGCATGTATGGCAGTATGCATGGTTATTTTATAATATTTTAAAGTAAAACATTCTGCATGGGGTGGGAGAAAAATTTGATTAATGTAATAATCGCGATTATACATTTGGTGATTCTGCATCGATGCGCACATTTGATCGATCTCGTTCTATTTTTCTGGGCTCCATTCAGTTTTTTATGCCGACGTATGATGCGGTTTAAACCCAGCAATAGATAGCGCATTGATGAAAGAAACAAGAGTTTGTTTCAGAAATAAAGTTTGAGATGCAGATTCTCATGGCAGAGGATAGCATGGACGAAGGAACTTGATAAGAGCCACACAAAGCTCAAATATTATAGGAATATCACGAACATGTGGAACCACATCATGCGGTTCACACAGAGATAGATAAAAAACAACATCCTGTTCACACCAGCAATCAACGCACTCTAGATCAAGTTCTTGGAAAATTTCCACCCAACTGTGAGCGCGAAGTGAACACAACTAAATCTATAGCATACTTCATCTCAAAAGTCAAAAGATTTGCGGGGTTGTAAAAAGTCAGTCAGACGCCATAGTCTATTTTTACCAGCCATTAAGTTTGTTTAAATGTTTACCCATTTTATATCGTATGTAGGCTATGTCGGTATTATAGCATTTTAACTAACATAAATATATTCATGATGAAAATTATTAGGTTGAAGTATGACATGAACCTACTGTTTTATTGCACTGTCCTTGCTCAGCTAGTGTTGCAAATAAAATTGGGGCCGATCAACTGCCTTCCAGCTTGCTCTCACGTTAGCTGAAAAAAAAGCTAAATTTGTGACAAAACAGAGTGATGCAACTCCGATAACTAGAAGAATCTAAGCTAGAATAAATTTGCTTCAATACTGAAAATTGAATGCAACAGAAAATAGTATTTTGTGAGGAAATGTTCCTTACCAGTTATTGGATTAAAGGCTGCTTTCCATATTATTAAGTTATGCAGAGGTTTACAATGGGCTGATTTTTTCAATTTCATGTTGGATACATTTGTTTTGATTTCTACACAATAAAAAGAAATGTAGCCTATTGTAGGTTAATTCAGTTGTACTATTTTTATTTAAATCATTAAGTATAACTGTTTAATGTTTTTTTGTTATTATGCAGTCAAGTTGCAGAAAAAAAATAGTGATCCATAAAATTAATTAGAAGACCTTGATGCATCGAGAATTGTTTGTTAATCGAATCACAGCCCCAATAATCAAAATCAAATTGAATTGTGATTCCCACCCCTACTGCATAGTACACCTTTAAAGTTGCAAAACAGCTTCTATGTTTCAAGTAGTTAATTATAATGTAATCTGTGACATTAGATCAAAGTAAAGAACCATTAGGGTCGTCAATATGGATGGCCTTCTGGGGCCAGATGCATCGAGACTTTTATACCAGAATTTGTCATGGTACATGACCTCCACGTAGTGACATAATTCCTCCCATAAAGGGGGGAGCATCACTGCGGAAGTCCTCGGAACAATCTTTTCACCATTAAAAGGTCCCGAGTGACCATGATCCCTAATAGTCATCCGGAACTCATAGAACATGGTTACCGTCCTAACCGTTCATTCCATTTCGTTCCTTCGACCATTAGGGTCGTCAATATGGACGACTTAATACCCAAAGTGTCAGGAGGGACCATCATCCTTACATGGATGCCAAGGCCACAGGTAAGACGGTTGCACCGACCGTTGAGCCTGGCGCCACATTGACGTGATAAAACCTTGAAAATGTGCAGGGGGACGTCCACGTTGCCGTTTCACAAATTTATTTAAGAAGGGCTCCTCAGTGGCCATACACAGAGACTCATCATGTTTGGCCGAGAATGCCACAATAAAACATGGCAGCGGTCTTTAGCAAGGAAAGTCGAGGCAGATAGTGTAGCGAAGCACGTGCACTCTGCCTTATAAACCAATCAATATAGCACCACACTAGCCGATTGGGAAACCTTACTGGTGTGCTCGCAGCAGCCAGTACAGACTTAGAATCAATCACCGGAGCTGTAGCTCACCGATTGTGTGGTAGCAGATCTCACTGGGGTACACCCTTCACGCCCAGGTTCGATCAACAGAATGTCATGCGTTAGCAAAATAAAAGAGCAGCCGCAGACGATAGAACATGGCGGTGGACTTTAGTAGGAAAGTCGAGGCAGATATAGCGAAGCATGCGTACTCTGCATTGTAAACCAATCAATGTTGCACCCTGCTAACCGATTGGGAAGCTGCATGCAAACCTGTTCACCACATTACTTGTTTCGCTAGAGTGAACGCAGTAAATGCGATAGCACATGTGCCTACTGCCGCAGTATCCAAGAGCCGATATCCATGTAAGATAGCAAGGCTATCCGCAGATGTCGCTCGTAAGTGCTTATCACCGCCTTTGGAGGACGATAAGAATCGTAGCCCTGACCAAAGTCACAAGACACTGTGGGATTCACACAGGATACAAACAGTCTCACGTCTCAATATGCATTAGCGAGAAAATTGAAGAGAACTTCCGCAGTGATGCTCCCCCCTTTATGGGAGGAATTACGTCACTACATGGAGGTCATGTACTATGACAAATTCTGGTATAAAAGTCTCGATGCATCTGGCCCCAGAAGGCCATCCATATTGACGACCCTAATGGTCGAAGGAACAAAATAGAACATCTCATCGTATACGCAAACATAACAATTTACTGTAATTCAATAATCCCGATGTCTGAACACACAGGACACTAAGTCACCTCATGTACTGTAGCTATGCTTTGACAGCATACGACATTCTATTGCCAGTTAATTGAATCGCATAGGGTAATTCAGAAACATTTCTGTAGATTAGTGAAACAAATTTGACACTTCATTTTATCCAAGTTATTGTTTCCCAATGTTCATATTATGCCAGTGTTATAAGGTCATATAAGGTCTGGGGTCACATACACAGATGCAGCATCTTGGTTGGGAATAGAATAGAATAATAATTATTATAATAATTATAATGTTGATAATGAATTATTACCTTCTTAAGGGCTGTGGCGATGTATGACATAAATAACACTCCAGACACTATGTGATTCAAAACTTGAATTATTATTTTTTAATACTACCCTCTCTTTCTTTTGAATCACATAGGAATGTACTCAAATGCATAAACACAATGGGTGATGGTAATTCACCCATCTCAAATGTCATTTTGTTTAAACATATAAAACATTTAAAATAATAATAAAAAACACACAAAATTTGTCAGTAAAGTAAGAAAAGTCCTAGCTAGGTTGCAGCTTGTTATTCAGTCTAGTTGTGCACAACTACATGCCAAAGGTCTGAGCTCAGATAAATATTAAAGCAACATTACTGTAGATAGATGCACCCTGATGCTCATTGAAGGAGCAAAATCTTGTAGAAATATTACTGTAGATTAATTTGTCCAGATGTCCTTCATTTACAAAGGAGCGCTGTCCTCAGTATTATTGTCAAAGAATTTATCCTGATTCCTCTTTATTTATAAATTAGTGATGATAAAACAAAAACAAAATGGAGCACTCTTACTTAAGACTGGCTGAACGATGACAAAATTGTCCCGCTCAGCGTCGCAACTAGAAGTGTCCAGGCCAGCATACACATACACAGACCAGTAGCTCTTCCCATGCAGACAAGTCACTGCAAGCTACTTAAAAAAAATATGATTTCAGATTTTCGTTGGCATTTACACACAGTAGTACTAATACCCATGCATATAAATTTTTTCCGAAACAAACGGAGCAGCAGCTTATCTCCTCTGCATGTGGAAACTCTCAGCAGTTCAAACATTCATAGCTTTTCTAGCATTTCCTGCACACTGAGATAGCTTGAACCGTTAGCTTAGTTATACAATTTGCATTGAAACATTGCATACAATTAATAAACCATTTATACAACATGCTCCTCATAAACTGTAGCATGCAATAACAGTGAGGCATTGACAGTAATTCAACAAAGAAACTATGAACGGACATTGGTTTTTACCAAACTAGTAGTAAACTGCGTCATACAATTAGCAAGCAAACATTTAGCATGCTAGCAAGAGTCGCTTTCATCAGTGCAGTTTTAAAATAAATTGTCATTTACATGAACCAAAACATACAGTGCCCTCCACTATTATTGGCACCCCTGGTAAAGATGAGTAAAAAGGGTGAATTAGCTTAATCTCACTGAAAAAATTACCCCTCGCTGCTTGGACCCCTAATAACACTACACATTATATATATATATATATCTCACACACAAAACATACAATCCACATATAGATCTGGATATTTACTGAAGCACTTCAGGTTAAGTACCTTGCTCAAGGGTAGAACAATGGGAAATCCACATGGGAATCCAACCTAAATCTAAGGAGTTACAAGCCTGGTTCTCTAAGGCATGCACCATAGAGTCATGAGTAACCACACCAACAATAACAATGCCCCAATGAGCACGTCAGACAAAACCTGAAAGATGAATTACTTCTGGGTCAGAGTTCAGAAACAGCCTGCTCCTGCCGCAGCAGTGGAAGAAGAACAGACGCAGGAATGCTTTTGGAGTCTTCAAATTTGCTTTCTTATGTTTCTGTCTGACAACCCTGTACTCTTTGCTAAGTCTGTCAGATAATTCCAGTAAGTAAATATCTCCACAGTAATAGCAACCCAGTCTGCAATGTTAGCTGTATGTTGTTTTATGCAGTGGTGTACCGTGGGATGGAACCAGGCCCTCTGTAATCTTACCTTTAAACGGATGATTACTTTCAATCTGTTTCCGTTTACTTTGCCTGATTAACAATCAAACAAGCATTTTCTGATTAGGTCATTTAGATTGTCAAAATATGCTACCGACATATATAATTTTACGTTGGTTGCACTTTCTGATGATAAGGGAAACAAGATTATCAAAAAAAGATTAATTCTGCAAGTTCAAAGAGCAAGCAAAGAAATATTTTTTATATATTTTATTTTAATTTCGGCAAATACATTTCAACTTTAACACTCGTTTTCACTTCCAAATAAGGGGTATAGATGAACTGGACTTGTTTGAGGTAAATTTAAACTGTCTCTAAATATGCCCAATTGGACTTCATTGTAAAGCAGAGTGGAGCTATTCTTTGGGTGACCAAAACTCGAAAAAGAACGATGTGACTAAATTATTATTATTACAAAAAAGCACGGTGGAAATAGTTGGTACAAATAGGTCTAAGTCGAAAAAAAACGGAATTACCCTTTAAGGGCCACTCTTGGCTCCACACGGGGCAATGAAAGAAGACTCTTCCTTCTAGAATGAAGCTCAGTGATAAGGCAGTGGGTAGCAATTACGCAGAGATCTTTTACATGCAGATCTGATGATGTAGAAGCAAAGCTCTGACCCTGCTGTTTGTGGACTGTCAAACTAAAGGAGAAATCAGCAGCAGATGGCCAGGGCCAAATATCTGAGGTAGTTATGGCCTTTCATGAGCTCTATGGTGCAGGTTTGACGTTATTATCGATAGCAGAAACCATGACGTAATCCGAGAGGGCTTTGAAGAAGGCTGACTTGCTCTTGTTTCAGATGTCATAATGGGACATCCTCATTGGTCAGGTATCTGGGGTATTCTTATTCCTGCATGGGATATCCAGATTGGTGAGGTATCTGGAGAATGTTACTGTAGGTCATTCAGGATAGGCTGTTTTGAGACCAGTACTGGTGTAATTTATAACAGATGTATAATTAGGCTTGGAATGACATTAGAAAAGTATCATTTTAGCGTTTAGTTATTTATAACACACATTTTGAAGTAAGTAACATATAGCACACTACCGCAAAGCCAGTTGAATAGATTTAATACAGCTAATAATTTCATTCGTTTGTTTGCTTTCCTGGTACATATTTTCTGTCCAGTGTAAATCCTAAATGTGCGTAGTGGGGCTGATTGGTTGGAGTGGATCTGGAGGGATTGTGCTTGGGTGAGTTTTTATGAATTGTGGGCTAGACTTTATTAAAAACCAAAGGAGCCAAAATGGAAGAAATAAAGTGCAGTCCCAATTGTGTTGCTAATAACAATGTGATGTCCTTAAATTACAATTGTGGTTTTTCCCAGCAATAGTGCAACAAAACACACACACACACATGCACGCACGCTCCCTCACACACACACACACGCACACACATACACTCAAAAAGGAAAATAAATACAACATTTAAACTTCTCATTCCACATTCATAAAACCGTGATTTATGGGCGGAATTATTCTGGATTACAGAAGTCATCTCTTTTTTCCCCAATCTGGAATTGCAGATTGCACCTCTCAAATAATCGCTGTACACTGCAAGGACCATTGCAGATTAAATGTATTGAGTTCTTCAATATACTCAAGCCTGAGTCAGTGACTAGTTTACACACTGGTGAGCTAGCACAAATTGAAAAAGCCATTTCTTTCATTGACACCAGAGTGGTCGCTGGTGAGCACCTCCTTTAGGCGGCACGTTGTAGGGAAACCGACTGGCTTAAACCCACCCAGCCACTGGAAGGATGAACCCAATTTTGCCCCATAGCTGTGTCATCAGTCACTGACTTAGCCCATGCTCAAACCTGCCATGTCTTCACTGTAAGATCCAGCCTGTTGTCATGATCAGCTTTTATGTCAGAACGACTGGGAAGTCCCAGTCATTAGTCCCAGTGGTGAACACAGAAGTTGCTTCTCCTCTCTACGTGCAAGCGAAGCTGGGTTAGGGTTAGGGTTAGGCCTGTGGAAACAGAAACAGAGACTATAATGACCAGTTTCACAGCAGGCTCTCTGTATTCCTCATAATAGATGCTAATCGCGTGAAGTACAGTTACAGTTTGTACTATGCTAACGCAGCCCAGCGGAGAACTACTGCTCTTCAAATGCGATTCTTCATCTCTGGTCCCCTCTGAGGCCATTTGTACAGTGACAGGGCTGCCGTGCCTGTCCACTGAGATACATTCCATATGCGGCTTTAGAGCCAATGTCCTTATAACTCAGGCTTATCGGTGCTTTACGTTGGGGGAAGTGGTGACTTATTTCCCATAATCCCCACCTTTTCTCCACGGCCAAATATGCTGTTCAATGCATCACCAGGGAGGGCAGGAACCGAAATTGAGACCATCTGCAAATTATTTTCGGGCAACGTCCCACCGTTTTGAATATACAGCTGTGAAGGCACACCGCAACGTGGTGCAGCGGATAAGAGCCCGGGCAGGAAAGGTTTGAATCCCTTGTTGTGTCCATGAGAGAGGTGCATGGATTGCTTGCCAGAATTTCTTCAGATAACATCCAATTGTACGTATGAAAGATAAGATAGCATTTTTTCTTTTTCTTTTGTGAATTCACAATGTGGACAAAAGTTTCTGGGAAGTATGGAACGATGTGTGATACATTATCAGGTGCTGTTTATTTGTACCGCAAAGGCCTTGCGTAGATTATCTTTCGCGATTAGTTCATTTAATTTGTTAGTCGTATCAATAAGTTGTGTTGTGGTTGCACCCACGAAAAAATAAATAGAAAATCGCCACAGCCCAAGACATGCAGAATGTATGATAGCGTGATGATAGCGTTGACCAAACGTACTTTGAACTAAAAGGAATGAGGGACCATGTTTCCAGCGTGGATATTAACAGCAGTAAGAAGGAAGCGTGTGGATTCACCAGTCTTCTTGGAAGTGCTTTGCTTAGAGGCGGCATAAAATATGGGCACTGTTGGAAAAACCCGGGGATTGGGGAGGGGGGGGGGGCTTGCTTTTCGGCCAAAGCCTTTCTTTTAGCATTCCTTTAGCTGGGTTCCTTTGTGCCGGAGCTGGGGTCTGCGTACGCAGCCGCGCTCTGATAATATTTTTTAGCCCTCAGCATTTTCTGGGGCAGGTTGGGTCTCTGAGGGCTTTCCAGAAATATCCCAAATGCAGGAACATCTGGGCCGCACGGTGAAACTTTACCTTTGTTGTTTTCCAAAGGCTAAATAAAGCCTGTTAGACAACTGAAATGCAAAGGGTGGGTGGGGGGGTGTAACACTTACAGTCCTGTTTGCCAGCACTTTTCCATTTGGCTGGGGCATTTGCCATTATAGTTTTATTTGAAATGAATGTACTGTTTCACATGCTGTTTCTAGACAAAGCGGGTACTGTTCTTTTTTTAATAGATTGTAAACCTGAAGTAGTTCGCGTATGCAGCGTTTAAACACTGGGAACATGAGATATAACATTAATAAAAGCACATTCCAGCAAAATAAATAAATAAAAATCAGCATTATATTAATGATTGAGATATAATGTTTTATTCATGTGTGCCACGTTTTTTTTTTTTTTACTGTAGAATGATCTCAGCTTACTTCCTCCCTTTTTGGGGCTGGTGTGTGTGGTGGTGTGTTCTGAAAGAACTGGGCCCTATTCGTCGTAGCCGGCTAACTGCTCTGAGTAAAACCCGGAACGCTGTTTTTGCTAGTTCCATGTGTTCCGTATTCAGGGGGTTTATGGGTTTTAGTCAGAACAGTTAGCCAGATAACCGAGTTATCCGCATGCGAGGAACGAGGCCCAGAGCTGTGATTCCTTCATCAGTCAGCAGCCAATGAGCTGGAGTGTTCTCTCACTGGAGTAATAAACAATGTATGCCTGTTTCGTTTGTCCTGCTCTTGATGATACCACTCTATTAAATATACTTCTATTTGCTCTTATTGTCTCTACACATCTCTAGACAACATTACAGAGGCTTACGGAGCACAAATCATGCTTGACAGCATGTCGGGCTCTAAGGTGAGCATGCTCTAGTGGAGTTTAATGATATGGATATGAATACTGTCATTTAGTCTGATGTGGTCCTAAATAAGGCATTATGCTGCCAGTAGTCTTGTGAATGTTCACAAATAGTTGTATTTGTTGTTATACAGTCTTGTGTTTTATAATACCTTGTATGTGCATTCTGACAAAATCACTTGTCCCTTAACATTCTGATACTAGACTCTGAAATTTTTGGTGCAAACTGCATGTAACTTCCTGTGGGAGGAGGAAGTGATTGACAGGGCCTTGCCTGTGGATTGTAGGGCAGAGAAAGAGAGCGGACGGACGTCTTTCAGAGTTGACATGTGGTGACCTCTTTGTATGGCTGACGCGGTTTGATCTCTGAACTGCATTGACATGTCGGTGTCACAGGAGTCAAGGACCTCAGCTGCTTTGAACCAGTAGCAGTCGGAGTGACATGTCTGACCTAGCAATGGAGTACGCCACAGGATCCTGAGCAACAGAGGATGAGAACCAAGGAAAAAAAATCAGCCTATATGAGTATCTCTGTCACCCGGTGTGTGGCTGATTGAGAGCACATTTCATTGGTCAGCCCACTAACCAATCAGAAACACATATTCACCTGCTTGGTGGTGAGCACATTTTTGCATGAAATGAAGCCAAATATGGTGCTTCATCTTTGAATCAAGGCGCACTTGAATCAAGGCTTCATTTGCTTTCTTGGATTTGTAAATTATTATGGTCACTTAACGCATAATTAATAAGCGTTCGTTTTCTTCCGGTCTTAGTAAGAGCTGCTTACTTTTTGAAACTAGTTTGAAACTAAGGGAAAATTTGAGAAGCAAGAAGAAGTTGAATGTTTATTCAATTCTATTGCGCAAAGTAAAAGTCGAACTGCAAAGGGTATGGAGGTACTGACATAAATCCATACCTCATTATTTAAAAGCTTTTTTCTCTGCATCCTATTTCACCCTTTCCCTGTACCGCCCGTGGATTATACCTTTCGGTGTTTGTTTGTGTTTATGTTGACATTACAACGGGGAGTGCGTCTCCGCGGCGTGTCGTACAGTGCCGTGCTCGGCAGGTGAATCACTTCGTAAATATTTACCGGGCCCTTCCGCAAACATCCTCATCCGTAAACTCATCCTCCGTCTGGCTAATGGAAATTATTTACTGAACTGTCGAGCGCTTGCATTTCAGCGGGCCCGCCTGTCTGAAACGCGCCGCGGATGCGCACGAGCCCGACTGCGTTTCTAAAGCCTCCTGTGTTTACTCTTCACGCGACGAACCCTCGCTTTAGTTTATGGGGCTTGAAAGCGGTCCTACGCGCACGTTCTCTTCAGATTATTATGCTCAAATATAATGACTTCCAGTGACACCGACTGGATAAAAATGACAAACACTAAGCCCTCATAAATAAATGCAATAAACAAGAATCACGCCCACAGCATTATAGCCGAATGAAATACAGAGGAGCGTAATCGGCGTTCATTTCCTGTGGGGGGGGGGGTTACTGCCGCGGCTTCAGCGCTGTTTTAAAGGCTGTAGAGATGCGCGTGTGTGAGGCGTGCATTGGGGCGGGGCCTATTTCACGGCCCACAAGACGAGGCCGCGGTGTTTCCTCACGCCCCGGTTCACTCGCGTCTTCCGAAAGCGCAAACCAGAGTCACACCCGCCGCTTTCTTATGATCTTGCAAATGTGACGCTCAAAGATTCAAAGAAATACGCACAGTTAATTAGAACAGGGTAGTACAGATCTCTCAGTGGTGAGCCTCGAGCAGCGCTTTCATTAGAGCCTCCGACCCTTACTCCTAACACATGCACACTCTGACCCATCCCCCCCACCCCACACACACACACACACACACACTCACGCACACACACTCACGCACACACAAACACACGTAAGCACACACACATACACATGTGCACCTTCCCTCTACCTCTTTTTCTCTTCCTTCTTTCTTCTCCATCTCTCCCTGTCTTCTCCCACTCTCCTCTCTCTCTATTCCTCCACACATGAATAGGATCATGTAACCGCTTGGATCTTCCTCGTTGTTCCGCCGACTGTGACCGAGGCCCGGGGATCGGCTCTGCAGCCAGCTAGCCTGCGTACGCTTACCGGGGACGGCCGAGTGGCTCTCTGAGAGCCTGCTCTATGTATTCAGCTGCCTTCTCCTGACAAGCATGTGGGGCCGCTTAAATAAACCATCAAAGCAGGCCCAGCTGCAACAACAGCCGATCGATGGGAGACAGGTTAGCGTCGGGGAGCGGGCCCGCGAGCTCGCCCCATCCAGCAGGTGGGGTGGGAGCGGTAATTCGCTGCCGGGAGAGGGGAGCTCTAGTGCCTGTCTCACTTCAGAAAGAGCCCAACCCCCCCCCCCCCCCCCCCCATTGCCGGCAGTGTGGGCCGACAGAGTGGGGAGGAAGGCGATTCGCCAGCATGTACAAACAATTCATTTACCCTGCCTCTCCTGTAACATCTGGGATCCCGTGTTGCAGAGGCAAATGACGGGGGGACTAGTTAGCCTCAGATTAGACTTTAAACAGCAGGCTTGACTTGCCAGAGAGGATGACTGTGTAGTGAAAATTCCATGCAAGACAAAATTCAGCTGCATTTTGGTTAATATTGTTCCTCTCATATGCCTTTAAATCTATACACTTACCTTTCAGACAGTCTTTACAGGAAGATTCAAGGCAGGTGCGTAGTGTGCCACACCACTTTTAAAAAAGTTTATTGTGTGGTTGTGAATGTGTGTGCATGTGTGTGTGTGTGTGTGTGTGTGTGTGTCTCCTCTTCCTGATATTTCCACTTCTGTTTTCTGTCTAATCCTTTCTTTCAAACAGACAGACAGCAGCATCATGCTCATGTCTTCCTCAGTCGGCACCTTGTGTTAGGCAGTGTATCCCTTTGTGTGAAGTATCTGGCATATGTAAGCGCTAATCCTCGCCCCTGCTCTACCTAAAAGCTTAGATGACTCAGGGGCACTCGGATCTTAACCTCTCCTTTCCTTAAGAAAACATGTATCAAAGCATTCTTCAAAGGGTCCTCCACACATCCACACCACTGAATCCCTGCTCCCAGTCCCCGCTCCTGCCTGCCCTCTGTGCCGAGCTCCGGACCGGCCATCCCGCCCTGGCATGCTGGGAGATCAGTGGAGGATTGTGGGTGGCCTGGGAGGAGGATTGGGACCGACCGGTAACCCGGTAAAAAATATGCTGTGCCCATCAAAATTATGACTCAACGTTCTGTCCTCTCTGTGTTTAGCATGTGAGACTGTAGAATGTAGCATGTATAACTATTATTAATATTAATACCACTAGTACTACAATAGTTATAAATATATAGAGGCAGCCTGTTTATACCAATTTAAATGTGCAAATTTACTTCCAGTAATAAGTTAGTTATTAATAGTTTGTAAACTGATTGTAATCTAGCCATAAATATTTGAATGATTCAAGTGTGCAATGTAAAGACGATGCCGTTATTATTTTGAAATTTATCTCTACTGTCGGTTTTCCGAACGTAGTATACACATGATCGAAACACACAGAAAAAGGAACTACATTTCAACATTTGCCACTTTGAAATATAAGTCATACTTAAAACAGTAATATATTAAGTATTGGTTTTCTGAAAGTACAAACATTTTGGATTTGAGATGGATAATGTATGCCTTATTTAATCATATTCACAAACAAACAGTGAGCCCTGTGAAGTGTATTCACACATAATCACTACCCTCGCCAACTTCGCTTGCCTGTCCATTCTGATTTCCAGATGTTGCTCAGTGACAGTGTTGGTACTTTGCTTGTGGTACCTGCTAGGAGGGTTATACTGAGAAATTGGCGTGTTCCAGGGTAATGACAAAAAGTTGGAAATAATGGAGACTGAATATTAAAGCGTAGATGCTAATTTCTCAAATACCAATCCGTGAATTCACCTGTGGTCGATCTGAAAATTCTGGGCGGTCGCCTGTTAATGTTGCTCTTTTTATTATTATTATTTTAAATATAAGCTCTCACTCACACACACACACACACACACACCATCAAACGATGGATGCATACGCACAAACAAACCTGCTTATTTTGACCTGAGAATGACTTCCATCTCGCACGGAGAATCTGGTAGGAGCGAGGCTTCTTTATAGCGGAGGACGTGAATTGAACGATTTGAAGTGTAAGCATGCCCCTCTCCTCTGCACACTCCTAACTTCTTGTGGACTCTCTGGACATGCCTTATCGTGATTCAGATCTTCTCTCTGCTGTTTTTTTTTTTTTTTTTTTTTCTGCCACTGCGTTTCCTTGATAGCAGGAGTTGAGGTACAGGGCATCCACACATCCCAATATCCCCTCTCTGCACCCCCCCCCCCCCCCCCCAGAAAGTACCAAACTGGTAATTTTGCTCACTTTCTTAGCTTTTTGAAAGTGCCAGCGAAAGCATCTCTGCACTTGCAGGATGAGGACCGACAGAATTGCGACGCATTTCAATAAGATTGTTCCGGGGATAAGGTTGTATCTGTACTTCATAGGCTTCAGGCAGCACACACCTCCTGAACTGCTCGTTGGCACCAACTCAACTACAGATCGACAGACACACACACACACACACACACACACAATCCTCTCATCCACTGCGCTGAACTTTTGCACTGAAGCATTAGGGCAGGTTTCTCTCCGTAAATCCAGTTGCTAGCCAAATTAAGCCAATTACAGCATGAGGGCAGATGGTTAACCTCTATAATATACATTTCCCAGCATCCCCCCGCCACCCCCTGCATGTTTCCCAGGGCAAAGCTATGCATGTCTGTGCCCCCGCCTCAGTGTGACCCCCCCCCCCCTTCCCACACACACACACACACACACCCCACCCCGGTAGAGCAAGCCTGAGTCATTACGCCGTGCTCTGCTCGTAGACCTTGGATCGCATGGTGCAGGCACTCTCTACAGACAGCTGAGGTGGGGTCCTGGGTGTCTAGGGGAGGAGGGGTGTGTGGGGGGGGGAGGCAGATGTCCAAGGACAATCAAAGGCAAAAAAATAAGCAGGCGAAAGCTCGGCTCGGCGTTCCCCGAACTCATGTGCCAGATTTGATTTGCCCCCGCCCCCCCCCCCCCCTCAGAGAGAGGTTGTGTGCAGCTGTTTCTGATTCAAGGCCCCTGCTCGCTTCTGCTCCCCCCCCCGCCCCATCAGCCCCGGCAGCCCTCGCTAGAGACCGCCGCCCCTGTACCCTCACCGTGTTCTGCCGAAATAACCCCCCCCCAGAAATAAAATGAGTCCTTGCACAATGTGCAAAGGCTGAGGAGAGATGTGATGTTAGCTAATCTTATTTTATTCATACTTCATATAACATTTTTTTGGACAAAAAAGGACTGCTATTCCCTGTGAACGGTCTTCAAGGAGAATACCTGAAACCTGTAGTGTGTGAATTACCAAAAACTTCACTTCACTTTTTCCCATTTTTATAGACATGACGAATATCACAAATAAATTTTTTTTTCATGTTTCTTTGGAAAATAGTCTGTGGTCATTTTTCATGTATAATACAGAGCACACAAGCACATGCAAACCACACAATTAGCAATAGCCGCTACTAATGAGTAAAATGACCAGCGTAGAATTGCAGTGTGGTAAACAGTGAACAGTAGCCTCCACCACTGCCATTAAACAGTTAATAACAGCCCACACCAGTATTTAAATGTTAATGCTAAACTAGAATGGTGTGTAAAATGGTTTATAGAAGCCTATACAGATGTGCTAAACATTTAAGAGCACACTACATGCTAGTGTTTGTCCTGCTATAGACTAGAAGTAGAGTGAACAACAGTTAAAACTATCCCATAGAAGAAAGCGGCTTTACAGTAGCCTGTACCAGAACATCACGTGTACACTTTATGTAACAGGAGCCTGCGCTGCTATGCAATACAGTTGTACTAGAGCACACCGTAACTTAGCTCTCCTGTCAGGAAGGTGTTAAATCCAATCTCCCGCTGTAATGTCGAGGAGCCGATGGCCCTGAAACCGTAATGTAATTAGATCTCCTGCTTCTTACCGCAAAGACCCGCCACTCGTCATTCTGCTTAGGGACAGAGCTCTGTTTAACCTCAATGTGGCTGGCGATCGGGGTGGGGTGGGGTGGGGTGGGGGGTCCTCCCTCCCTCCGAAATGGCAGAGCCACACCATACTGGGCTTGCGCAGGACAGACAAGCCTGTGAGGCCTGAGGATTCATAAATGGCTTGAAATTAAAGCTGAATGCATATATTCAACGGTTTGATTTAACAGCTGGAAATTAATTAGTAGCTTCATTTTAAGTCCTTGTTTTTTTAAAAGGGGGTGGGGGGGGGTGGGTGAGGGGGCTTTGGTAAAATAAACTTGGGGAACACAGCGATAACTGTGTGTTCTGTGAGGAGATCTTGACCAAGATAAAATATGAGTGGCTGTCAAGGGGCGAAATTGAATGGTTTCTGAATTCCCTTCTATTACGTCGTACTATGATATATGTGCCGCAGTGTTTTCGCTCCTGTTTGAATTTAGGAGCCCTTGTTGGCTAACAGGACCCTCCCTTGCTAACAGCACATCTCACAGTCGTTCAGGCAAGTAACGTCAAGCGCTCTACGTCATGCGCACCTATTCTAAATACATGTAAATGCATTTATTTTACGCTGTCCTTCCTTTGGGTAATGTCAAATGATCTAGGCAGAAACAATCAGGGCTTAGCACATATCTCAGCCAAACCTCGCAGCGGCGCATGTGATATTTGTGTATGCGTGCGTACAGCATGTGTGAGTGTATGGGACCGCTACCTCGACATCACAACGAAGATGTACTTTCTCACAGACCACCTCCCAGTCAAAAGAATATCTCACGGAACCCACGCTCCCCAGCTGAATAATCCTATTACGGAGACTGCCGACGCCAGGACTTGGGCGTTAACCTTGGGGGTGGGTGGGGGGGTTGGGGTCATGACCAGAGGGGGAGTGGCCAGTGAAGGGCCTGGTGGACAGGACCTCTGACTCTTCCTGTAAAGGCTGGGACAGCTCCAGAACACACCTACCACACTGCACCCAGTGCTGGAATTCCAACAGAAATAACCAATACAAAATGATGAAACATAGTGTAACTTTAATTACAGCAACCAAAAACCATCCCAGAACACACTCTCTTTTTGTGCTGAATTTCAAAGAAAAGACAGTAATACTAGACACATATGAACATTCTTCACAATAGAACACAACACATTATTACTTTCTCTATCCCTCCTGGCCAAATTTAATTTTGAGAGTACAAACTCACTCACAATTTACAACGCAGATTTAAATATAGGATACATTTTGGCGATTACCTCCCACTTATTTACCATAGTAATCATGACATGCCAGTTTGTACCGCTCTGTATGTTCCATGCCGTTAATAATAATGCCAATAAATGACATACGTAGGTCGGCACAGCGAGGGAATTCTATGGTGCTTTTCCAAGTTTGCTTTAGCTAGTAAGCAAACATTGCGAGCTGCAGTGTTGTTCAGGACGAAGGCTTTTGGGGCACTGCCGTAGCAACCAGAGCAAAGCACTTAACCTAAGTCACTTCTATAAATATCCAGCTATGAGTTGGATAATATGTGAAAACAAACTATGTAATTCCCCCAGAATACACACTTTGCTGAGTAAATAAATGCACCAGAATTATTACCCACTATTATCATCCACTGCCCGCTAAATAATGTAGTGTTGTCATTCTTTAGCACATGGGCTTTTCAACCTTTTCTGATCCAGGGACCACCACACAGGCTGAACGGCACCCAGGGTTACAAAGGGTAGAAAAAAGGTTTTATATTTTGTATTATTTTCCCAAATTTATATATAGTCATTGCATATCAAGTCTGGCCAGGGACCCCCTACATTACATTCAAGGACCCCCAAGGGTCTGCGGACCCCCCTGTTGAAAACTCAGGCTTTAGGAGAATGTCCTTGACTATGTCAGAATGCAGACTGGACTTTGGCCTGTATTAAAGCCATTTTTTTCACCTGAACTTTGACGTGAAACTAAATGCAAGTGTTCTTTTTATCTTCGCCAATACAGTTTGCTGAACTGTATTGATGAAGTTAAAAATGAAGTTACCAAACCGCTGAAGAAAATGCACTTGAATGTATTTGACTTATTATTACATTTAGGGGTCGATTTTATCGATCCAAAATAAGGGGTGTTATTTTGCAGGCACAGTCAAAGTATTTGCACGTGTTATCATTTCACACTTTGCGGGTGATCAACTAAGAGTCGTTATGTAAATTTCTTCAGCCACAAACAGCCATATTTAAATGAGAGATTGTGCGTGTTTGGAATGGTTACACTGTAATAAAATGATGAAAAGACTGGCAGCAATGTTGCCAGTGAAAAATCATTTAACAAATGGAATGAAAAATTCTAAATCCTGTTATTTCAGGATACTGTTACACTGAACAAGCTGGCGGTTTACGACAAACCGTTTCACTGGATATCTTAGTTTCTACCGGGAATTACAGATTACAGTTTGTCATTAGGACTGAAATGATCATAACTATACTTACTAGCACTACTCGCACCATTAGTGTCAAATCACATTTCCATTTTATAATGGGTTTTATTTTGATAAAAGTTTTTATTTGCTTTGTTATTCACTGTTTGTTATAATAGACGTTGTATTGCTTGTTTGAATCAAATACTAGGTACTCTTGTATTCTGTAACACATTTGCTTCATGATTAAAAATGTATTTATTCTTACTGTTCATGATGTATGTATCCACAAATTGTCTTTTACTGTGTTTTGAGCGTTCACTAAAAACACACGTACATGTCTTGCTACAATGACAGCCCTCATCTTACTGATTGTGTGTCTTTTAATACCCTCTTTCCATTTGTACTAAAATGCACCCGCAAAACTTGCTTTCAGGCTTAGTAAATCACTTTAAACGTGCTAACATAATCTATTTGCATGACCTCTTCCCATTATTTCATGAAATAACGTAGGGCGCTCAATTTTGCATATTCATTCAGGCTAACCCGCAAAAACGGAAAATCCATGTATCTTTCTATTTTAACACCTACAGTCCTCCATGCTCGTCTTTAGTTGATCACCTAGGATGATTTTTTTGTGGGTGGTAACAGTTTTACATGTGATTTTGTACACGCAAACCTTTAGTAATTCGACCCCTTATATTTGAATATTCCTACCCATAATCATGTTAGAATCCTGGCAATTTCATGAAGTCTTTTACACACACGCACATGCATGCACACACCGTCACAAACACAGATGCACACATTTTCTCTGTCTCTCTCTCTCTCTTTCTCTCTCTCCCTCTCCCTATTGTATACAGACACAGCATGGATCCCATTGTAATCACTGTTGGACACAATTTCAGGGACAATTTAAAGACAATTTATTATCTCCCGCGAATAAGAAGGGAAAGGCCCAAGATCCCCAGAAGTTAATCTGAGATCTAATTAATAGAGTTTTAAACACTTCCCTGTTGGCTCTCAACAGACGCCACAAGGCCTTTATTGTCTTTTTCCATCAGGGTAACAGGGGCCACTGTCCTGGGTTCAGTGGTCTGGTACCATACAGTACCCCTGCTTCTCCGCTGCTCAGCCGTGACTTCCCAAGGCTTGTCCATTACCCTTCCTGCTGGGCCAGGCCACGGCTCAGCTCCACTCCCGTGCCGGCCTGGTTATGAGCAGTACTGCGGCGGGTGTTGTGGAACCACACGGCGACCGACGGGCCGTTGCAATTCAGATTTGGGCATGGGAACTTGGGCATGATTATTGGCATTTAGGCCTGGTTGTTAAGGTCTTTGGTGTGCTTAATGGGATTTGGGGTGAGTTTATTGAGATTTGTGAAATCCAAAGCCTTCCTCCATCCATCCCGATCTCTCCTGTTTTTCCATGGAAAAAATTTTTTTTTTTTTTTTTTACTTTTTTGACACTCATTTTAGTCTCAAATTTTCCTGTGAGGTTTTATTGAATTTGTGAAAGATTTTATCTACAAATAAGGGATGTAGTGCTTTTACATTTTGTATTTAAAATACACAAAGAGCACACTGTATATACTCATAAAGAGAAACTTCATTGAACAAGCTTTTTGGTAAGTATTTTCATTCATTTAAATATTTTTTACACAAATAAAGAGACAATTGCAAACATTAACAGACATAATAGGGGGGGGGGGGGGGGCGTAGAAATAGAAAATGACAAACGACAAAACCCCCGGCTTAAATAGCCTTTTTAATATAGGCTAAAGCTAAACACTGCTGGCCATTGGCTGTGCCGGACATAATTGGATTAATGAAATTCTATCAAACTCTCTGAATCTCAGACTTCAGAAGCGTTCTTTGATTTGAGGGCTCAGCTTCCCACTCCCACCAGTCCTCCATTCCCCCACCACTTACAGTGTTATTTTAGCTGCCCACTTTTTACAATTCACATCAGCGCAGTTGAACTTTTTTTGTGGGAGGTCAAAGGTCATTCCCAAGACAACAGTGGTTGATATTTGATTTATTGTGCTGGTAAATGAATGGGTGGGGGTGGGGGAGCAGGGAGGGGGTTTCAAAGTTTACCAGACTTCAGCTGTCTCCCAGTGAATTCTGTTTGGACGACTGGTTGCAATTTTGACCAATGAGCTGCCTGATCTCATTCCTCAGCTACAAAGAAAGACAAATAGGTGTCAGGCATGTGAAATTCACCTCTAGGGCATGGTTACTTTTCCAAGTAAAAAATCCAGTTGAGAAAAACTGGAAAAAAAAAAAGTCTGAAAAAAAAGTCTGAATTTAAGGAAATTAAAGAAACAAAAATAAATAAATAAATCAAATCTTTGAAACGCATATGAAGTTATGGCATAAATACCTTTATACTCATAAATATGAAAATAAATCAATAAAAACTGAGGCACATCTATTAAAACCACATGCAAACCACAGGTTTATTATATCTACAGAAACCCCCCATTTAATGAGTATTTCAGTGCGGAGTATTTTATTTTGCTTGAGTCTCATTTTCCTATCATCACAATAGAGGTAATGCTCTAAAATTAAGGCAATGCTCGGAACCTATCGGTTCTATTTACTTTATTTATATCTGTGACAAATTGCTGGATTGAAACACAAGGCTATTTTGGAAGAAAAAATACGGTCCACAGTGCTGTAGTTTGTACAACCATTTCAGCATTTAATCTGTGTGGGGCAAAGACAGGGAAACCTTTATCTGCAACCGAATCAATTGTGATTGAAAGTTAAAGACAAATGTTGGTTGAATCCGGCCTATAGTACCAGTTGCAAAAACAAAACGGACACAACGCTTACATGATTTTTAGTGAACACAAAGCACGTTGTTTTTGCACAGCATGTTATTTATGTAAGCTTTCTCAAGGGTCCTCACATACAGCCTGCTCTCTAAAGAAAATCAATACCCGCTACTGGAATTCTCACAGCTCATACAGACCACGATTGATCTCCACACTGATCAATAAGTTTAGCCATAATTTATATGTAGATTTCTATCACCCAACACAGAAACACAATTATGCGAGTAGGTTAAAGGTGTGCACGTTACAGCAAGGAAACTGAATAGAAGAATTTTAATTTTTTATGTGTTTTTTTGTATGTTTTTTTTAGCCTAGCGTAGCAATAGCTGACCAAAATGGTTCCTGACCAAAATAGAACAGCTTAGAGGAAATGCACGGACTTCCCTAATAAAGTTAACGCCGGCGAGTGATCGACTCCGGAGAACTGGATCAATGCAACGTCGTCGGCCTCGCTGTTTCTAAACAAGTGGGTGTCGGGGCGGTCCGGCGAGTTCATCGACCCCAGCTTGTTTCCGTCTCTGTGTGAACTCGAACCCGGTCAAAGCGCCGCTGCCTCTGCTCCACCCGAGAGTAAACAGCACATCCAAGAACTTTAACCCTCGGTCCTCTCCTCTACCTAAACTGTTTGACCCGACCCCCAAAGTGCACGGCATTCAGACAATATTTGCATCATGCCTGCTGCTGCATGGATTCCCCCCAACACACTATCTGTCTATTAAGAATTACAGTTGGACTAATACAGTCTTTTAGCTGAATAGTAAACCGTACGACTCTAATTGGATGACTGCAGTTTTGACAGTACATAATTTTAAAGTGTCAGTGTTTTTGCTCATAATTTTGGTGTTTTGTACATTAATCACGCTAAGCTGTAGAATCCACACAAGCATTTTGATTCAGCTGAACCAGAAGCAGATTCAAGTAAACAGAAGATCCACCTGATTATGTAAAAGTGGTATATTCACATTTACATCAAATTAGCATGCAAACATGAAAATGATTTGACTCAAATATTCAGTTATGACGTAGCAACACATTACATACACATTGTGTCGTGAAAAATTGTAAATGGAAGTTTTTTCTTGAAGACTTGACAGTTTGTCCAGGCCACGTTTAAAAAAAAATTTTTTTTAAAGTGTGATATTACAAAATTCAGGTACAGTACTAAATGAAAAGCACATTGAAATTAAAAATCATGCAACATATTTTTTTGCTATGGCTCAGTAAATTACCGTTAGAAGGAGTTTAAATGCCTTCTTATTATTTTTTATGACCTTTTACACTTAAGCAGTGATGTCAGATGCAACAATATTAAAAACTTGTGTAATACTTACATATTTTTTACAGTCATTATTGTTCAACATGCGCTGCCAACTTGTAAAATTATGAATTGCATACCTGATATCCATATCCCATCTTGACCTTTTGGTTAAACTTATGTAAACCTTTTGTCTTTTTTAATGGTATGTGGAATGACTATGAAAATAATAACACAAATTTACCAAACATTTGCAAATCCTAAGCACCTTGCTAAGAATGACAAATCCAAAGAAAGCGCAATTTCTGAGGCGACGCTTGTCGATTATTATTTCCCAGCACTTAAGATTAACTTCAAATTAATTAGATTCAGATTGGTTTTCTATGTAAATTTGATATTGTAATCTGCCTGTAATGTGCTCACATAACGGCCTAGGTTGTCCTATAATGAGGTCAACAAGGAGCAATAGACGGAACGTTCACCTGTCAGAGCATGCTCATTAGACTTTATTACTCGTGCTAAAATAACATCCATCGCTTCACCCTTATGCACCTCCATATGAATACAAAACATTTATTGAAGTATGAAATGGACAAGAGTTGCTCCCCATAATGCCAAGACACCCTCGTGATCTTTAGGACCCTGGAGAGATGGTCCATTGGCAGAAAGAAATAGAGAGAGAGAGAGAGAGGGGGGGGGGGGGGGGGGGGGGGGGGGTTGCTGGAATGTAGGGAGAGGCTTATAAATTAGGGTTTCCCTAATGAAAGCTCTCTGGTGTCCAACTGAAGTGATCATCTGGTTAAAATCAGCCAGTAATTCCACTAATTTCTCTGCCCTTCTCCCGGCCCTCAACGGCTAATTTAGGAGAAAAGTGTGTGTTCCGCTCTGCACACCTGCATCTTGAACTCCACAAAAAAAAAAAGCCGATCTGCTCCACTGAGCAATCAGGAACTCCCCCACCCAAAAAAAAAAGAACAAAAAAATAACTATTTAAAAGATAACATATGGTTTTCTTAAAGGTACAGAGTACTGCCAACTGTTTAATAATAAAGGGTAAAGGTCTGCAATGACCAAATACGACATATATTATTACATAGAGCTGAGGTCATCTTTTATATTTTCATGCTTTAATGGGTATAAAAATAATTTCTTCATACCTTTCCAAACTCTAAAAAGGTGTTCCTGTAGGACAACATTATGATGATGCTATTCAGTTTAGGATGACCAGCGGTACTCAGATCTGTATAACCTGCAAGCGATGGAAAAAAACATGACATTTGTTATTTATTGATAGTTTGTAGTCTAAGACAGTTAATGCAACGTCTGAAACCATAACTATGTCCATGGTAACTACTAACTATAAAGCAAAGTAAACCAAACCTACAGGTGCAGTATGAAATTAATCCAGAGAACTGTTTTTATCTCAAGTAAGTTTCGCTCTCTTGTTTTTTCTTATTGAAATGGATCTTCTCCACACACACACACACACACAAAAAAAAAAATCAGTTGTTTATGCTTCTGTTTGGACATGTGATTCTAATTTAAGTTAGAACTTAATTTCCTTTGAGAAACTGCAAACAACATATTTTTAAGTAACCCCCCCCCCCCCCCCCCCCCCCCCACATCCACACACTAAATTATTGTTATAAGGCCGATTAATAAATGCTTGGTATGTCGAACTAAACCTTTACCCTGGGTTTGCTCTTGGTTTGTTTTAGGGCTGACGTTCTTGGCGGGATGAATTGAAGAAGGCCAGCCACAGGCGGAGGGGCCGGGAGTCATGTGAGGTTTAGGGCCATCAGTGCAGGAGCGGCTCGCTGTGGACGTGGACTCCAGTGACGAATAGCAGCCTGGCGTTCACATGCGCGGCTTCACCGCCACACCTCGCTCAGAGGCCCTCAGACAACTCAACAAAGCCGCGAGTATTTGGCAAACTCAAATAAAAAGAAGAAAAAAAAAATGTGAGAGAAGTCTAAACCTGTTAAACATCTCCTTTCTGAAACGGTTACTACTTTCCTTCAAGTTATTCAACCTTTCACCCACTGGGGGCCCCCTGAAGGCGACCTTTGACCCCCCCCATGCCATTTGCTTGAAACGTGTGCGCTGGCTCAAGCCCTGGAATCTGCAAGACATTAAACGCAGGAAAGAGAAGCAGAGGGGTAGAGGGAGAGGGAGCTGGTGGATTGGAGAACTGCCCGTTACTATTAGTTTACTGATACAGTTTTGCAAGGGTCAAATGCAATGGCTAAGGATCCACGTGCAAGGAAAAAGCTGGGCGTGTTTAAAAATACCCTGCCCCTCAACACAATCCAACATAATGCGGTAAATAAACTTCACAAACAATGCAGAACTCCCTGTTTTTGGGAGCCATTTCTTAGCGGCAGCAAAAGGCTGCGGTGTCAGCTGCAAAGCGATTTTCGCCGCACAGACGTAAGACTCAGAAGGAAAGCGAGCGTCGCAAGTGAGGCGGCACGTGATTGTCATCGACTCACAGCGATGACACAGTTTGGCGGATGGGAAAAAGGAGATGAAGAAGGTAGAAATTGTCCATTTCTAAAGAGTTTGCTTAGAAGAAGTTGATTGGAGGAGAAGGATGAGGATGAGCCAGCTGTCAGATCATTGTCTTGTCCCTCCACGCATTGTCTTGTCCCTGTCCCTCTTTTCTGCCCTTCTTTTCTTTGAGATTCCTCTCTCTTCCTCCCTTTTTTGTTTTTGGGAGGGGTGGTGCCGAGCAGAGATGGCAGGGGTATGGAGCGAGGGTCTCTCTTCTCCGCTGAAGGCCTTTGTTTGGCTGGGGCTCCATTCAGGACGGGGTCTATGGGGGGAGGATAATAAAGTGTTGTGGGGGGAGATGACCCTGGTCGGAGGCCCCTGACCTCTCCCGAACCAGAGGTCAAACTTTCAGAAACCATGCAAAGCGCCATTCCCTGAACGTAGGCCCTGCCGGGGCGACTGGGAATGAATGAACGGGCAGTAGTTGGGGAGGGGGGGGGGTGGCGGTGGGAAAGTGCGGTAATTTATAGAAGCGGGGAGTCTATTTCAAAGCGGCCATCCCGGATCAGCTGACAGGCGGGGTCAGAGGTGCTGTTTGGGTCCGATTTCCTGGCCACGTTACAGTAACATCTGCGTGTTAAGAGACTTCTGGGACCAAAAGATTTTGACCCTTGGGCACCGCCAGGGACAAAGTGAGAGTTTAGATTGCTGGTGTCAATGGCCAATGTTTGATTTAAAGAGTTTGGGTGGGAGGGAGGGGAGAGGGGGGGTGGTAGAGGAGGGGAGACGACTCACACAACAGTCAATCATTCTGGCCTTTAAAAAAAACAAACTATAAATAAAAGTATAATAACAACGGATTCACGTATTCCCTTTATTTATCTATGAAAGTTTTCAATGAAAGAAACGATGTACTCTTCAGTGAAATTAATATTACACAGCATTATTGAATCTCACCTATTGTTTCGCATGTATTGCAAAAATGTTTTTTTTTTTCTTACTGTTGTGTTTAGGAAAGAAAAGTGACACTAATATTATGTTTGTGTCCCACTAGAACATTTCTAAGGGCTGCCGTGAAATGCATTTTATATCATATTTTATCTCTTTGAACAATGTGACCTTGAAGAACGCCTTCGTTGTTATCGGCAGTATTATATGGTGAACACATTGTAGATTGAATAAGGGTAAAAATAAACCCAATTAAGGTCTTTAAAAAATAGTTTGTTTGACTATTGCATTATTTGATTAAAGAGCTCCGATTCATCCAGTTGTTATATGTTTCTCCCGCGGCACAGCGAAGACACTCTGGATCAGGAGCCGGGCCACGCTCAGCCCCGCCTCAGGCCTGGCTTTTAATCCAGTGTATCTGGTGCTGTTGGGTGGCCGTAAGCGCCGCCTCACATTTGACCCATTGACAAGGGTCCAGTACTGGCCAGCTGTCGCCGTGCGACTCGCGCGCAGCCCATGGGAAGAGGCGGCTAATTAGCCTCCCACACTCATAAAGGTGTCGGAAGGCTGTCCCAAAGCCAGGGACTCATTGATTAGCCCGATGTCTTACAAACCGAGTTGTTTCACTTCACAACATGGGCTGCTAAGCCTGGCAGATGTGAGTGTTCCGTGTAAATTCTTTCCTTTTTTTTTTTTTTTTTTGCTTTATGGTTTAAGAGCTGTTCAAACCCGCGCTGCGAACGTTACCAGGGAATTACCGCCGTGTTTATATTCTGGCACCTTCCGGACTCATCGGGGCATTCCTCTGGAAGCGTATGTCAATATAAGGGGGAGGGCGGTAACGCGGCGCTCCTTCTTGACCCAGACCCGTATCGTGACAGTGCTTTTCAACACATGCTACTTACGCTCACACACACCCCGCGTTTCGGCACACGCCGTGTCAGACGGTACGTGGCTTCGCTCGACAGAAGAAAAAAAAACGCGTTCACCCCTCAGCAGGTCAGTGGGGTGGGTTCAAACGTCCTCTCGAACGACCTTAAATATTATCTTCACGTGAGCGCTGGTCGTACAGGTTTATCTGCACCGCTTATCTATGGTACGCACCGCTACAGTACATAGCCTTCGGCTCGGTCGCCTTTGACCGCGAGGCTGCATTTGGTGTATCAGGAAGGTGGTGATTTTTATCGAGGTTGCAGGGTAAAAGTCTGAGGGTCCGCCGCCCCCCCACTCCAGATCACTCCCCCAGATATCTTTATGTCATCCCTTTTTTTCACCCTCTCTGTATTTTGCTTTCATTTGGCTGGCCTCCCCCAATAAACACGCCGCCAATTTTCCAGGACATTAACCCGAGGGGTCTTTAATACTCGCGGCGCTGGCTGCGTGAGCCGGGCGGGGCGGTGGGGGCCGGTGGAAGATGGATAGTCCCGCCGGATTGGAGTGAGATGCTTTCCCACTGCTCCCCCTAAGCCCCCCCCCCCCCCTCCCTCAACTCTGTCCCCCTTACAAAGACCTCATTGAGCGGGATGCTCCACGTCGATGTCGTAAACTAGCCGCCGTCACAAAGGCGCTGACGTTTTTAGAACGCCGGCCCCCTGCCCCTGCCTGGTCCCCCCAACTTTTGGGTGGAGGCTGCCCAATCACTGTTTTTTAAGACATTTAGGCAAAGATTTTTACGATAAATAATGTCAAAAACAATGGCCTGGATTCAGCCAACATTTTTCCTTAGCTTTGAGACTTTTTCCCCAATGCAAACATAACTTGATATTATCTTGTTAGTTTTAGTGATTGCTGAACTTGGCCCGTCTTTGTGCAAAAAAGAAAACGACAAACAAACTAACAATTGAAGTTAATTGTAAGCAGGAAGGACAAATGCTAATTGAATCCAGACTGGATCAGACCGTTGGATTGGCCGTCCACCCCTCCAAGTGCTACTTTTGGGGAGTTGCATCAAGTAAGCTCATAGAATCCTAAAAGTTCACCTCATAACCATCTCACCAATGTAGTTTTGATCAACATCTTATGGACCTCTCAGACTCATTCATCCACTGAACACTGAGTTAATATATGCCATACGTATTATGTGCTTTCGTTTGCTTCTGGTATCATTAACCGATAATGCTATAATGCTGTTGTGTAATCAACATATATGGCAAAAGCTGAGTAGATATCTTGTTGTATGTATGTCCGTCCTATCTATGACTATGTGGTTCTCTGAAATTCTAATTCTAATCCTCCTTTGCCCATTCTATATCATTTTGTCACTGGGTTTCACAATATGGCACTTGGCCCAGTGTTCTATGACTGTTCCTGTCATTGTGAAGTGCATTATGAGGTCAGATTTGACTGGACTGACTGATGATGTGGAGTGATGACAACCTGTAGGTCACCAGAACAGACAACGGTCTGCTTTTCTTCTTTTTTTTTTTTTTTTTTGTCTGAATTGAAACTGTTCAGTAAGATAACCCCAAAAGGTCTTAATATGTATGTAATGTTTACTATCTTATGCATGCATTAACATGCATTGTTTAATGAAGTTCTGATCTTATAAAATTAAATTAGAAAATTACAAGAAAGATACCAAAAAATTATACACAAATACATGGCCAATTGGGGGCAATTATTGAGAGCCTTCATTGAGACACTTTGCTTGAAATGAGTCATACGTCATTTATGTAACACCTTAACAAAAACTGTATAATGCTTCTTAACCACCACCATCACCATCATGAATAAATATTATAGCACACTTGCACCAAGTGGGTTTCCAAACCAAGCCCTGCTTACTTGCATTGCATGCTGATGCTGAACATCGTAAACCACCCCAGCAATGTTATTTCAGGTGGGTAAACCAGTGCCTTGAGATGGAAATCTTTACTCAGATAAAATTGCAGGAACGTGGAGAAAGAGAAGCAAAGCCCCCCCCCCACCCCCCCCCCCCCCCCCCCCCCACCCCACCCCACCCCACCCCACGTCAAGGTGAATTCCCAGCGTCACAACCCAAAACAGGAAGACAAAAGACAGCACAGTGAGAAGGCCATTGGCGCCGATGGACGGAGACCCATATGTGGGCAGAAGCCTCGGTGTATGATAAAATCACAGAAATAGCCTGCGGAGAAAAAAGGACACTAATCTATACAATTCAAACTCTCGCCTTCAGTGGGAGTGAATTGTGTGGCCAAGGGAACTGGGAGTCTCTCTCTCTCTCTCTCACACACACACACACACGGTTACAATGCCAAAGTTCCATATTGCATAATAATAATATGGATTAATAATATGGTATAATTTTAGCACATTAATTCTGAAGAAAAGCTAAACAAAACATGTGAAAGCACAAGTATTATAAACACAAAAATGACAGCATATCCATGATGAGACAAACCCTCATGAGGACATTTAAAAAAATTCTACTTTTAGCTTGAGTTTTACTGGCAAAGCATTTTGAGCCAATAATGGTAATTGAGCTAATTTGAGGTTTGGGTCCTTCAGAGGTGAACTGAACCGTGTTTTGCCTCTGATTAAATGAAACATGTTATTGAGGCAAAACACACCCATTGACAAAGTCTTGCAAACAGGAATGATAAAAAACCAAAGCAAACTGAAATGAAATGTTCCAAGTTTAAATTAACCTGTTGAAATCCCTGTGGGCCCAGAGCTTGAACCCTGACCCATGCAAAGAACAAGGCTGGGATGGGTGTAGCTGACTACAGTGTGTGCAGGGGAACGGGGTTGCTTTGCACTGCTGGCCTCTTGGACAGTGTGAAGTGTACGTCTGTGTTTGTTTATGCATGTGTTCACAAAAAAAGCACACAATTCCCTTCCAAGTGTTCATTATTCTCTCTGCTCACTCTTACCCTGGAGGGCAGGGTATTGGGGGGTGGGGTGGGGAGTATTCAGGTGGAATAGAAGGTGAAATATAAGAAAAATGTAATTGAATGAACAGTAATCTCTGTGTAATAGCTGCAGTCATGTTCTGGGGAGAATCCATTTTTAAATTATAACTATATGACCATAACTGTGTTACTATACTGGTCAAGGAAGAATTCAAGCCTGTGCTGAGCGTCTCATCTTACAAAGGCACTTGCTTATGAACACGGCGCTCCTTACAGCCCAGGCCTCACTCATTTTGGGGTATATCATTAGATATGATTATGATATACAATCCTCAGTTTGGTTTTGGTTGCAAATTACATGTTAAAATCCAAATTTCGCCATCAATATCTCTGCAATTTTGACACAAATTACCAAGCTACTTGGCAGATCAACCAATGTCAGCAATATCTTGCCATAAAACAAATATTGAAAAGGATTTGTTCAGCCGTTTTCATATGGTGAAGTATATTAAAACATTTGATTTAAGATTTTTCTACTACTAATCATTAAAGTAGACATAGCGATATGTCGGATATTACATGGACTAATGCTTTTGATGGGTCACATTTCTGTTTATGTTTTTAAATTTTAAAATGTTTTTAAATAAACCTTTATAATTATATGATACCAGAAATGAATAGCAGCATAATGCTAATTGAACATTCTAATACTGTTAACCATCTTGTGTGTGCGAGATTTCTCCCAAGTCCCATTGCATTTTACTCACTCTCATTAACTGCCAGCACAGAAATGTACTACCTATTTTTAACCTAAAAGTCAAAAGTGAGTTTTTAATTGTAGTACGATAGGCTATGGTTTAACAATTTCCTGAAACACAAGAAGTATGGGCACATCAACTCGAGAGAGAAAGGTGGATATTTCCCTCAAAAGATATTTTGCCATATCAGTGATTGCCAGCAGTTCCACACAACTCTACCTGTTCTGTTAGCATTAACTTAGCTAGCTAGATAAAAAGCTAGCTACTAACATTAGACATGTCCGCAAAAGTAATGAAGCTACAGGTGCCAGACCAGACTGTGTCAGCTATCAGCTAGCTGGTAACATTAGCCCCTTTCACACATGGAACCCATAACATTGCCAGATTTAATTATCCAGCTTAGGTAGTGCTTTTCCCCTTTCACACATAGGTTCTCCTGTACTGAAAGTGTCCGTGTTGAGTCTGGACATGACCACTCCTTATAGATTAAGCAAGGCAACTTGATGCAACTCCCCAAGTCTACCCGAAGTAATGCAGGACAATTAATGTGAATGTTATGTTAGTTCATCTTTAAAATAGCCAGATATTTCGATGAATAATAGTTTTTGGCAGATATGTAAATCCTATCAACACAACCCATTTGAAGAGTGATAGTTTTAAGATAACTTATGGTGACATTTTTTGCCAATATAGCTCAGTTATATGATTGCAAATAGCTAACGTTAACAATGTTTATCAGCTAAAAATCAATACTTACTCTATATGCGGAGTTGTTTTCGGAAAACAAGGCAATGGGAATAATTATTTTTGCCAAGTTAAATAGCTATAGCTTTATCTTCCATTGTTCCCATTGGGTAAGAAGGGAACATAAGCTAGAGTACTCAACATTCTCAAGGTCACATTTGTTGTAAATGTCACAACACCCCTTGGCCTTTCCCACAGAGAAAGATACACCTAGATACAATTGCACTAATGTTAGGTATAGCTAACATTACAGTACAAGATTCCAGGTGAAACATGGGATTATTTTCTGTTGTTGCAGAGTTTAACAATAACGCAATTAAATTTACACCGAACCGCTAATGAAGTGATGGTTTTGCTAAATCTAAAGTTAGCTATCTTCCAGATGGTTCACAATTGCAAATATTTGCGATATATTTTATGTATTAAATTGTTGAACAAGGCTAACATTACCCTCTATCCCAGACTTAGTTACCCGGTACTCTGCTAAGTTAGATGTTTTACAAGAGGACCTTTCTGACAGCAGATGGTGGGGCTGGCAAAACATGCCGCTTGGCCAGCGTTGAAATTGTGGGCTGGTTTTCATAACTGATAAATGAAGGAGAAAATGAACTTTCAGCGAGCCAGTGTTACTGAAACACTACAAATGACAGTGATGGCTAGTTGAATTATATAGCTAGCTAATTTTATAAAGACCCCGGATATATAAACTTAGGCCCGGGTTCTAGTCCCGAACAAGGCTAGCCTGGCAACTTTTGACCTACCTGTCCAGTAGAAACAGTGGAAGCGCCATGTCCTCAAACCAGTCCACTCCCAAACATTTCGCTACCTTCTAAAATGAGCACCTATGAAGAATAGAAGAATAAAGCCTACACAAAACTGCAGTAGGGAAATACAAGTAAGCCTTTTCATGCAGGCCACTATCATGGGTGGAAGCATATAGTCTTATAGAGAGTCTTGTTAATTGTCATCAGTAAGTAGTAGGCCACTCCTCCAAATGGCACGAGCTCTCCTGTAGCACAGCGTAAAGCTTGCAGTGGGAAAGACGGGGAATTGCCGGGTGAGTGCATGACAGAATTGAATGCGCCTTGCTCAGCACTTTTTACACAGGTGTGGCTGGTTTAGCGATGACTCCAGCAGGGCACGAGCATTTGAGGATGCTAACGCGTGGGCTAAACACGTAAACCGAAACCCAAAGATGGTGACAGGACCCACGATCGGATTATTGTACATTGATTAGCACTCGGCACTTCTACGTCCATTATAATTAGTACTGTGGGTATGTAAATAAATCCATTGTAATTCGGTTACCAGTAATTAGCTCTACGAGTTTCAGCTCCCCATTTGCTAGGGGGAGACACACTGCTGTGAGTGTAACCTCCATGTCACTTGGTATCACGGGTCAGCATACCAGCTGCTAACTGGTAACACCACATAACACTTTACACATCTGGAGGGAACCACCTTTGTCAAACATCTTTTGTTATGCTGTTGGAATACTTGAATGTAAATATGGTTTTATGTCGACGTGTGTATCCCTGTGTGTTGTACAGAAGATAAAATCCCTCTCAGAGGACAATGAAGAACCCACCTATCTATCTATGTTATGTAACTGTCAATATACAGTACTGGGGCTGCTCTGTGATGATGGAACATCACCGAGGCTACTCAGATTAGATACTTTGTTCATGGCATATATATATTATATTTAAGCAGACATGAGACATATCAAGGCTTTACACAAGCTCAATACCCTCCGCAACCCCAAGGGCTTTGCTCAAAGTTCAGCTGGTAGTCCTATGAGAAGGTGACACGGATGTGACAAGAATGAATAAGCAAATGCAATAAATAAGTAAGCATATGAATAAATATTACAAAGCAATTATAAATACATAAATACCTTACTACAGCGGAACCTGATTGCAAGCATATCGGATGAAAGCACGACAGGAGGTTCTGCTGGATATCAGTGTCATGGAATCCTGTTAGATATGTTGTTTTAGTACTGTACATGTAACAAGAAGGCAGTCCGTTTCTAAGAGTACTTCCGGTACAGTCGCAACTAAAGGATGTACAACAGCAGTGCCCGCGGGGGGTTTGAACCCGCCGCCTCTGGTAACACGAACGTTTCCCTGACCGCTGCACTACACAGCCGCCCCCACTACCCTGCGCTGATGCATAGAGGGGAGGCCCGATCTGCCCCCCTCTCCAGACAGCTGCCCCCCCCCCCCAATCTATAGGTGAAGCCCTCCACAGCGCTGCGGTCACCTGCTCCTTCACCCCTTGTGTAACCCATCCCTCCCATTTATTTTTAAAAATGGACTTCAAGGTCCAGGAATTAGCGGCCCGGTCAGTTGGCTTGCACGTGCCACTCCTCGGCTAAACTTAAATACAGTAATAACGACGGGCCAAGAGGGGATGGGGGCGGGGGCGGGGGGTGGGGGTGGGAGAGAAACTATTACTCCTGAGTCACGAGGGCAGGGCAGGCTAATGCATGGAGGGGCTAGTTCAGAGGGAGTGGTAATTACTCCTTTAATCTGGACAGGCCTCCGCACTGACCTTCACACGCCGCTGGCTTTTATTTCTGCAGGCCGCACCCCGAGAACGGACAGCCAGGGCGGGGTCCCAGCTGGAGGGGACAGGGATCCCGTATTCTCGCGTTTAGCGAGGTTACGTTTAGGCAGGGATCCGACTCTCATCACGGATTTAATGGATCATTTCATTTCATTCTCCCTCTCTCAGTCATTCTCTCTCTCACACACACACGCACACACACTCTCTCTCTCTCTCTCTCTCTCTCTCACACACACACACACATGCACATGCGCGCACACTCTCTCTCTCTCTCTCCCTCCCTCTCTCTCTCTCTCTCTCTCTCTCACACACACACACATACGCACAAAAACACAGAATTGTTTTTAATTTCAACAATCGCTTATCATATTATATCAACATTATAACTTTGTTATAGTTTGTACAAAAATATTCGTAGATTACATGTGGGCCTTCTATTATTATTTGAGGATGATTTGCATAATTATTAGGATAATTATAGGATAATTTTCATGGAACATATTTTTTCAAATAGGGTAATAGTTTAAGCATATTTATTATCATACATAAGCTAAGTTTTGGTGGCACAGACACCTCGGGCCTCATGTATAAATGGTGCATACGTACAAAAAAGATGCGTATGCCACTTTCCCCACGGATTTGGGATTTATGAAAACAAACTTGACGTCAGAACATGCACACATTTATACAGACTATGATTCATGCATACACACATTTTCGAGCCTGTGGGAATGGGTGACTCCGATGGCGGGGAAACTGGCATGCACATCTTTTTTGTACGTATGCACCGTTTATACATGAGGCCCCTTGTGTTTATTACCATCAAAGATAAGAGTTAATGTGAAGAAGAAGAGGAGCAGCCATGTTGTTGCTCTTTCCGAATCTGCTCTTGGACGGTGAAGGCGTGAAAACGATTGAACTAATAGAGTTACCAGTAAGACGTAAGCATTGGCATGGGTACGGACAAAGCTCAATAAGTCTGTTTTCTTTCTGTTTTAAGGGAACAGGTATGCAATTAGGATCTGGACGGGCTGCGAGCTATTTGATTCAATACAAGAGGTGAGCGAGAGAGAGACATTGCGGAGCATTAATCAGCTTCAATCACCTGTGCAGAGGTAAAGGCAGCTCAACTGGGGGAAAAAAACTAAGATGCCTGTCAAGCCGTCTGAGATGCTTACAGCCTACGTCACTGATGGATGGGTTAACCCTCTCACAGCTGATGGCTTCTGTTAAAATAACAAGCCTAGATGTTCGGGCTGGAAGCCTGATATGAGCTAAGGAACCTAAATGAAAACCCTGAATGGTGAAGACTGAGACCTATCAATGTGAATTTGCATTTCTTCAGTAAGTATCCATCCAGATATGTACTGTAAGTTCTCTATCATTACAGGCATTTTAGCAGACACTCTTATCCACAGCGACTTACACAACTTATTTTTATTTAATTTCTTTTAGCATTTTTTTTACATTTTTACCATTTTACTGAAGCGAATCAGGTTAAGTACCTTGCTCAAGGGTACAACGGCAGTGTCCTACCTGGGAATCGAACCTGCAACCTTTCGGTTACAAGGCCAGTTGCTTAACCATTATAGTACACTGCCGCCCAGGATCATAACATATCAAATCATATCAAAATGTACACTACTTGCAGCCTGGACAGAGCGGGGCATGCCTTAAGCGAATAAAATAAAAATGTAATTTAAAATGTAAAATGCTAAAATGTATTTTAGTTATCCCCAGTGGGAGAACTAACCTTGGAACCCACCATGAGGCAAAAAAGTAAATTATGTTTACATGCACGTAAATGTACACATATAACATGTATAGCAGCTAAAATTGCACGTTTCAGTGAGTTTCATATAAAATAGTAAAAAAGAAAAGTGGAAAAAAGGATAATTCCGGTGTTTTCCAGTACGTTTGGTTGTGCGCTGTGGCGGTAAGGGCATTGTGCCACAGCACCCCTCCGCGCCGCTCGTTTGAGGAATCGGCATGTTTGACTTCCACGAGGCGGGGATTTGGGCCGCGCCACACGCTCAACGGCCCCCATCAAACGGCGAGCATTACCGCGCGGTGCCGCGCCTTAATCTGCGCAGCCCCGACTTTTTCATCCCGGCGGGACAGGGGTTTAACAGCCCCCCAGTCCGCCGGCTTTGACCGTCCACTCATGAACATCGGTCAAAGGAGCCAGCGGGCTCGGAGAGGCTAACCCCGCTCTCAGAAAATAGAAGAATCTGGAAAAAAAAAAACAGAACTTGATCAAGCGTCTCAAATAGTGGGATTAAATTTCGAAGGGTGATTTCTTTTATCCCCGGTCACCCGACTGTTGTGAAGTTCCTCAACATTAAAGGCCGTGTCCCCTCTCAACTTGCCGTTTGGCCCCGTTTTTGACAAATTTAAGATAGTGTTCCTTTTTTATTTTGACTTTTTTTCTGTTCATCTTTCCAGTGGAGGGGGTCACAATGATATTTTTAAATTTAAAGAGAACCAATGTGGAAAGTGGATTATATAGTCCAGTAACCTTCCAGCGCCCCGGAGCCTGTTGGCTCGATTAAAGCATCTGCAAAACTCTTTTGGGCACAAATCTCTTTCCTGGGAAATTAGCCCTTTGAACCTGTGAATGGACTGGCTAATTTATTTGAAGGTATGCTCATGCCTTATAAACTGTGGTCAGAACCCCAAGCTGCACAGTGCACACATAACCCATTTCTCCAGCTGGATTATAAGACAAGTAATACAGGTCAAGTATTTTGCTCAAAAGCAGTTTTCCACCTGAAACCTGAGCAGGATAAGTGCAAGTCCAGTTCCTCACTCACAATGCCGCACTCTTTCCCTGACATATCACCTCTTCCCTTCCTCTATAATCGCCATTTAGAAAACGAAGAGGAATTCTCAGAGAACTCCGGCGAGCTTTTGGCAAAACCCTGACGTTAATTTCCGAGACTGTGAATGTGTAGGGAGACGAACATCATGCATTTTGCAAATCTGAGGGTTGAAGGCCGGGTCGGGATTCTATAATAAACAGTGGAGACGACTAAACAGTAAAATGTCCAGTGTTAATTCAGAGTACATATGAGTCCAGTAGGGACCATGAGTCCTCTGTAAGAGTTGATTTAACGCTGAACATTTTACTGTGTATAATATCTCATTTAAGAATGAATTATTTTATAAGTATAAGCAATTCTGCACGACTGTGCCTGCTACTGTGCCTTCTGCCTGGGGAATATGCAGCACTGCGTCAGGCTCGATCGTGAACGCTCTCGAACAGTCTACGCGAACAGACCGTGCAACCTGTTCCAAGCACTGACGCCTCAGTGTGCGGAAACCTCATTTCATTCAGAAAGTAGGTTGAGAGTCAGTCACGTTGAGATGCCAAACGCGGACCCATGGCTCCTCAACCGCCAGTACAACGGAAATCAGAGGGGCTTACGGACCAACTGCGAGCTCCAGATTTAGGCTCTTGCCAAAGGTGGCAGGCTCCTCGTTAACTGGGGCGATATCCTGGTCGAACGAGGCTGTTACACAGGGAAGGGCACCTGTTGTTAAGGCCTAAACGTTCGCTGCCAGGAGAGCTCAAATGTGGCCGCACCGCTGAGCAAGGCCCAGGAGAGGTAATTCAGGATCCATGAGTGTCAAATTAGCCCGGGCTTCAGAGTGCAGGCTGTTTTCAGTGCAGAGATGACCCCCTTCTCCCCGGGGCTACAAAGAAATAAGCATTTAGACTCAAACAAACTCTGACTGCACTTAACTGCCACAGTACATACAACCCATGTGGAAAAAACTGTATGCTTAAGTGTACTTAAAGTTCACGGTTTTATACTTTAGAATAGACTACTTGGAGTAATTCAATTCAATTCAATTAAACATACTGAAGTATATTGTTTTTTTTTATATATATGGGAGGCCAAAGAGAGGGGGGACGAACAGAGAGGGAATTGTTTTTTTTATTTTTGTTTTATCTATCAATAACTTGGGAACAGATGCTGTCTGAAACCATGGACACACTTTGTTTTTGAAAGCAGAATCTGAGAACAGCGGAACACATCTTCATAGTGTTTCTTTGCTGGTTTTGAAGGTGTAACTGAGATTGAGGTGTGTGTGTGTGTGTGTGTGTGTGTGTGTGTGTGTGTGTGTGTGTGTGTGTATCTGGGCAAAGGCTATTCTCCTTGTCCAAGCGACACATTGCACTTTCAAACAGACCCAACATTAGGCTTTTGCCCCCTCTTGTCAGCGGTCATCGCAGAGCAGTTCCGTTACTCCTTATCTTTCCTGGAGTCCTTGACCCCCTGAGTCGTAAACACAAGTCTTTACACCCCTCTCAGCCCTCTATGCCTGGGCTGGGACCCTGAGCCAGAAAAAAAAGATAAAGGACAGGATTGAACCTGTTGGGGCCTGTAGTGCCCTCTGCTGCCCCCTCCTGGCTGCTACTGTCATCTCAGGCTAATCTCTTCGACTGTGCCCAGATCACATGGGTTAATCCCTAATGACCCTTGGCTCCGATAGGACAGGTCCCTGCTTTATTTAGGCTCTGTTCCTTTCCACGCTGCATGTCACACACACACACACGCGCACACACACAGAGGCACACATGATGCATACACATATACTCTCACACACTACACATACACTTGCACACACTATATATACACATACACAACACACAATACATGCACAAACATGTACATGCTCTCACATGCAAAAATATGCACACACATTATACGTAGACACATAAACACACATGGTACACAGACTTAATTCAGACATGCACATACAAATTCACAAGGGCAAATACAAACATACACTTGCCAACAAACGGATCTACACGCACACACACACACACACACACACACACACACACACGCACACACACACACAAACGCACACACACACACCCCACCACCACCCTGTAAAGTGGAAAGTAAAAGGAGATAAAGTAAAAGAATGTCAGGAAGTGAGACACCAGCAAGCGTCTGGCAAACAAACAAATTTACAAATGTCCAGCAGCCCCCCCCCCCCCCGCCTCCTTCAGTGCCCCCAGCCCCAATTCCTTTGCATTTTAAGTAACCACATCCACATCCTTTTTCCTGCCCATCAATAAAATTCAGACGCTCTCCAGAAAAGAAAAAAAAAAAACATTGTCAAAACAGCAAAGACAAACATTTCTCTCAATCTCTCACAAACACGATATCACTGCATAGGCCTCCATACACAAAGCAACTGATTGACTGACCCGTATTCAACATGCATTTGTATAAAACAAAAAATCTCTCGTGATTTCTCCCTCTTTAAATCCTCAGCAAAATGTGTCCCTTGTGAAGCATCGCTTGATGCCAGAGAGTGTCACAGTAAGGAAAGTAATAGGCCTTGCCTGGCAAATGAACTGCTTACTCCGACTGACTACGAGAGCAATTTTAAAAAGAGGATTCCTGTCAAGTGGCACATCTGTCATGCTTCAAAGTCATATGAATAAAAATCACCCATAACTTTGTCAGCGAGTTTTCAATTTTTACGCCCGACGTGCTGCTGGGAGACATCGCAGAGACAGTAGGGGGTTTGCCCAGGTTTTATGGGGTCAAACTATTCAGCTCCCAGATTCTGAAAACAGTTTCGCCCGGCTCCGTTTTATTATCTCCTTTTGAAACGAGCTACGCGGCTCAAACGCATTCCGCTCAGATGCGCCGTTGTGACCCCTGTAGTCGGGGCACAGCGGCACACAAACGTGTGTCGTAACAGCTGCGACGCACTGAGCCGGGGCTCTTGTGGATTTCCCATGGTACTTTGCTCCTTCCTGCACGGCGAGGCTCAAGCTTAATCACTCAGCGCTGCGCGAGGCTAACGGACTCGGCGAGTTAGCTCCCCGTTTGTGTGCGTTATTAATGCCCGCGATGAAAACCCCCGGTTACCGCGGGTCGTACAAGCAGGTGGGAGGTTTGATTAAAATCTTTACTCTTTCAGAGTCGTGCGTACACTCCCACCACCCCAAGCCTCTTCCGCCCCCTGACCCACCACGCAAAAATGTGATTCTCAGCAGCTCAGGTAAGTGATCAGTAAGACACTAAGAAGATGCTTGGGGGTAGGGGCGGGGGGAGGTGTTAGGGTTTGGCTTGAGGGGGTACGTGGGCAGGTAGTGAAGGTTTCAGTTGGGGGTTGGTGAGATCCTTGGAGGGGGTGGGGGTAATGGGTTAGGGGGTGGGGGGGGAGAGGGGGCAAAAACTATAAAAGTCCCTCCATTCTTCCACCCTTCTGAAAGTTTTGCGTTCTTTTTTTTCCCCCTTTTTTTCCCATGAGCCTTTAATGAACTCTAAATACCACTTATGCCATTTAATTAAGGGTGATCTGCCATTTTGGAGGGTTTTCAGGAGCTAGCTTTGATCTAATGAGCAGGCGGTGGATTCGGAGCCCCTGATAACATCTCTCTCAGAGACGGAGGGAGGCTGGAAGACAGGACAGAGAGAGAGAGAGAGAGAGCAGGGAGAGGTGAGGGGGGAGGGGAGTCGATGTGAGCAGGCTCCTATAAAGGTTCACTGGGCCAGACGAAGATCTAATGAAGATGCTACTGCAGCCCTGTGATTAACATATCAGCAGGCAATAGACATCGCTCCAGCGGGAGACTTAAACACAGCCATTTTTATGTCACCACGGACTTTGATCAAAGTCATATTTTTAAGTCCTGTAATTTAATATGATGTCCCTATTGTCATTGTATAGTCATATTTTTTGCACCATCTTGTTATTGTCTTTATCTAGGGAAAATACATTTTTCACTTCAAATTCATGCTAGGTTTATTGAAACTACAATTTTTTCCTTCTTCCCTGTCTACAAGAATTCAACAATCATTGCATTGCAGTCTGGGAAAATGAGGAGGTGGGGAAAAGAAAATGATGGATCAGTGTCCATCTTAAAAAGTCCAAATATTGGTGTTGTTACTGCGATTTAAAGCACTTAATACATTTGGGAAAACTGGCTGAGATCCCGCATAGGTCTCAGGTCCCATTTTCAACAAAGAAAGTTATCTAAAGTAGATTAATCATTAACTGACCTCTTAGTGGGTAATGATGTGGTTGTTTTACTTGAACATGCAAGTTGTTTGGTTACTCTAATGAGTTGAAAAATGAAAAATAATAGCCCACCCTCCAGGCAATCAGAATCGAGTATTTATCCAAGCCATGGTATAATTTAATATAATGTACATTAATTTTATCTAATATATTTTTATTGAATGTTCTCAAAAATCTTTTCACTGACGTCTTTGACGTTTGTGACATTGTTAAAGATGCTCTGTATGCAATCGAGTTTTAATTACAATGTGGCATAGATTACACGGCTTATTTTTATGCAATGAATGCAGCTTATTAAGTCATCCTCTCCTTGTGATCATTTTGTTTCAAGTCTTGAATATACAGGGCGAACAGAAATGTGAACGCAAATATAAATTGCACAGCGCCTGCTGCACCATTTGACCATGCCAATATGCCGCCCCGTGTGTCATGTCACTTTAGGGGTTTATCAGTGTGCACCAACAGGCCTGACAATTCTCAGGGAAACACTGATATTTAAGTAATGCACTTTATTTTCCACATTTCAAGAATGTATTTTCAGTTGTAGGAATGCATTTTAATTTGGATGAATGTGAAGAAATGTCATGAAAAAACTTAACTTTGTTTAACTTTGTTGCTTTACTTTAAAGTTGTGCAATTAAAATAAATTGTGTTTTTTAAAATGGCAAGTTTTTAAACAGTTGACTATGAAACCTATGGAAGCAGAACTACCAAACAATCGGTATTGGTATCAGCATTGGCTGTTTCGACTAAGTTATCGGAAATTGGTATCGGCCAGAGATTTTTCACATCGGTGCATCCCTAATGCATTCTGAAGTAGGTTCTATTTAATATACCAGAGAGAATTTCATGGACCCCTGGACCTTAATTAAACCCATATCGATCGAATAAATCTGCTCTTCCAATGCTATTCACACAGAAATGTTCGAAGGACCTGTTAGATGATATTGTTCCTTTTTTTTTCTTTCCGTCTTTAGTGTCCCACCAGAATGTCAGCAATAATCTCTTGTTCCATCATGCTAAAGTTTCGCTGTAATGAATATTGTATGAATGAGTTTCACATGTATACATGCGCTCCATAGATAAGGCTCGTACATTGATAGACAATCCAAGTCACTTTTTGCAATACCTTCACAAGTAAAGTAAGTACATTTTATAATTGTTATGCTTAGTAAACACATTTTGGGACATATAATTAATAATTTTTGTTAAATGGCATTTATAAGTTTAATTGTCATTGCAAATAGAACATTAGCTTGTAGTAACAACCCAGAGTTCCTTTTGTCTGCTTGCTGCTGCTTTGGGAAGCACAACGTATTCTACAGGGGGAGGGGATTAAATTATGCCGTTTTAGTATCAGGGATTTATACACCATAAGATAGATTTTTAGAAAGTACAAATATTTAATCATTACAACAACAACACCTCAAAAAAGGAATATCTTATCTCAAAGTCAAAAAATATGAAACTCGTAAAATATAAAAACGTAGACAAAATAATTCCGCAAAGGGGAAAAATATTTATTTTTCATTTTACTGAGGAGCACCTAGTTTCCAGGCCCAAGAGTCCGCAGGGCGGTAGGAACGGGGGCCGGCGGCTCTCACATTCCACGCGTCTCATCGCACCCCTGCCCCGCGTCAGTGCCGAGCGACCTGCGGCCGCGGCGACCGCAGGAGGACCGAACCCTGCAGACTCCCGGCCGCCGCTCCCGCAGACGGAGACGAGCGAACGCGAAGGAAAATAAAGTGGGAATAATCTGCGCTCAATCGATCAAGTGTAAAAGATGCCTTTTTCCAAGGACTTGAATCGCTCTATCGGAGATGAGTTCCTTTTTTCTTCTTCCCGTGTAGATATCTGTGGAGAATTCATGCGGGGCCCAGAGATAGCATCTCCCCGATGCCAGTGGAGTCCATTCACACTTGTATGTTCAGGGGGGTGGGGAGGTCTGATAGCCTCTTCTTCTGGACTGTCTGGCCCTCAGAGAGAAAGACGTTCCTTCTTTTATCTTCATACACTTCGCCAGGCGAATACTAAGCATGTGGACAGACAGCTCTGTACATCTTAACTGCGGGGCTGGCCGTCACTGTTCTCACAGAGCCATTGTACCCGCTGCTCAAGATTCCAAGGGCATGCCTGCTTCCTCTGTGGACCTGTTCTCTGATACATATGACACACTGGATTCTGCGCCACGAAAACGCGCACACAGGCGCGCGCTCACACACACACACACACACACACACACACACACACACGCACACGCACATACATACATACACACGCTGGATCTACACCACTGCCTCTGATTAGACCTAAAAGAGATGCTGTTTACAGGTCAATTCTCCATGGAATGAATTTATGAAAAAGGATTTCCTTCTTTTTTTTTTTTGTTACCAAAGTGTGGTTATTGTTGTTATTCTTAACATTGTAATCCTGATATGATGACATTAATGGCACAAAAATTGATTTATATAGTATAAGCTATGCAAGTCATTGTAGGCTAGAGTAGACATAATAACAGTAGCAAGAAGCAAGAAGTGGCCTCCATAAGAATCTTTGTGGGGAAAACATATTATTTTAAAATAAAGGAGTTTCCACTTAGTGGCACTTGGAGAGAACACGATTACAGAGTCGGACCACCAAAACATTTTGGAAACCTCATTAAATAAATATTCAAGAACGGAAGAGGAAAAATGTCTGAAGAATGGAGTGCTAACATGAAATAAAGAATAAAAATATAGGTGCAAGCAGTGATAACCACATAACACTCGCCTGGCCAATCCTGACCAGTTACAGTATCTGATCAGGGGTGAGGGAACGTCCATGACAATTATGTCACAGAACCTGAGATCAGAGCAAGCTAGCAAGTTAGTAGGAATATAAAAGGGTATAGTCCTATATATTTTATGTTATATTACCAGACATTGATAACATAATAAAATAAATCACATTCCATAAAATGTATTTTGGGTTTTCCAACTCAGTGATATATCTGATGCTTTTCACTGACCAGATGTGGCTGGTTTATTGCACATCTTCCTTTGCTTGTGGTATGAACATTACAAATATATTGCATTTAAACTACTGCGCTTGTGTACCAAGGTTTGTACAATTCAGAGTTCATGAGAAGATTTAAGGAATATGCATTTTTATGTGGTGGAAACACCAATATGGTGAAGCAGGATTATGTAACTTGAAGATGTGTGGGATGTCCAACAGAATATGTCTCCAAACTTTCAGGCTTGTCGACCTTAGAGTTAATTTAGTGCACTTTCAAAATAATAAATGGTTATAAATTTCACAGGTTTTCGAGAAACTTTGCAGATTTTACAGCCTTTTTTTTTTACAAAAGTGAAGTAAGATAAAACAATGGCGCGCCTACGCACCTTCAGTGCTTGGTCCCCTAAGAAAATATAATAAAAGTTTGAAAAAAAAAGACTTTATGGCTGAACCCTGAAGAGCCCTCCCCCTCAGCAGTAGGTTCCCACTGATCTCTCCTTCTCTCCCGCGGTGTCACATGGAAATGTGTGGGAAAACTACAAATGAAAACCAAGACATCTCAGCCGCAGCCGTGGCAGCTGGCAGCGGCGGTCCTGAGGGGAACGGTTCATCCCAGCCGCGCGGTCACTAGCTCGCAAAACCGCCGCGGCTCTCAGAGCGAGCCTAAAAACCGACTCCGATGAAAAGCGCTACGGATTCCCACAATGCCTCCGCGGCATTCTTTGCGTTCTTTCGCCTTCTGTAGCCACTTTTCTGAGAACTGCATTTGGAGCGTTTGCGTTCACTTTTATGATGATGTTAACCGATAATTCAAACCAGTGTTCCCTCTCAGGGTACGCGCCAGTTCTCCATTTCACACACACCCATAACCAAATCAGGGTCAAATTACCCTTCCCAAATCATTCCATTACACGATAAGAATGTGACACTAGCTGATCCAGGTCTCAGGAGGGCTGGGCTCCAAGGTGGCAAGGCAGAGATGAAATACAAGCCACTGAATCTCAGTGCCTTATGTATCAAGAACCCACATAGAATTAAGCCATACAATTGGAAATTACGCCATCAAAACGCTCCAGAAATCCGCCGTGGGTCAATGTTTACTGGGCGACACCTTTGAAGTGTGCAAATCGGTGCAGGTCCTGACAGATTACTTTTTTAATTTAAATTTGAACCTCAAGGTCATCCTGACCTTTTTTACTTCAATTAGGTGGGAGAAGCATTGGTTTCGTAGCCATTTAAGTGGCTGCTTATGTGTCATATTACATAAAAATATTTTATGCTATCTCAGAATTTCAATAACATGTAAAAAAACATTTTTACGTTGTGTATATAATTATTTACTTTCGGGGTTACAGCAGACAATTAATATGACGCCATATAACTGTGCTTTATTGTTTCTGTCAAATGGGAAACATTATTTTTTATGGGAGAATAAAATTCTTTCCCAATGCAGATTTTTAAACATTTTTAGTGGAAAGCAACATGAGAAAAAACAGCACCGGAAGATAACATGATTAGCTATTAGCCCCAAAATGGATGCAAGCAGCTAATTAAATACATGTCAAAGGAAAAAAACCTTGGGGGGCTATTCAAAATATGTGTAAACTTTTACAATTTACAAACGACATTTTGATATTTTGCGATGAAAGCCTGCCCTGCTAGCTCTCACTGGCATAGCTAATCCAAAACAAGGATCTTTAAAACAGGGGGACACCCTAACAAATATATACAGCAGTGGGAAGCTATTGCTCCTGGCAAACACACATACAGCTGTCAAAGGAAAGATGCTGGGATCTGTCTACAACATCAGCCCCCCATCCCCCAACAGCTAATTAATGTTTGCTTAGGCATTCGGCTGTGGGGCCGGTTCATGATTTCATTTTTCATGCTATGCAGACGCACACAGACAGACACGCAAACACACATGCATGCACACGCCAGCGTCCTGATTATAAATAACATTTATTCAGACCTCTCTTCCGCGTATTACATCTTGTTTTTTTTTTTTTTGCTCGGATTGGAAATGTGTCTAAAACTTTGTTTATCAATGCGATTGAAATGTACGTGCTGCGTTATCGGGCGCTGGCTTTCATTAAATCGCCGAAGGACACAGGTCACTAAAGTGAAGGTAAATACAGTAAAAGGCATTTTCACTGGATGGTGAATATGATTTTTTTTTTCTTGTTGCTTGTTTTGTTATAGCGTTGTATGAGGTCACTCCGTCTCATTGGTGCTGGGGGGCGTGAATAATGAAAAACCCCACCTTTCAAAGCGAGGGGGGGGGGGGGGTGGCGGGGGTCCTTCAATGAGACCGAACCTGAACATGAGAATGCGGTCCACAGGACAATATCACGGCAGCACTGTGGACGGGAGGGGGGGGGGGGGTTATGATTGATGGAGTTGCAGTTGCGGTCTATAAAGGGTGGCCGGGAGAGCGGGGAGATAATGAGGGAGAGGGTGAACGCGCGGTACGTGCGCGAACGTAGGGCTCGCCAGCCCGACTCCAGGGGAGGGGATGAGACCAGAGGCTCCAGATTATTAACCCCCCCCCCCTCCATCCAAAGATGAAATCCTGAAGGTCAGACGTAACAAACGTCACCCGACGAGGGTCGCGACCCCCTACTTGCTACTTGCTTTGTTCTTCTACCTCTGCATTTCCATCAACCCCCCCCCCCTCCTTCCCTCCCTCCCTCCTCCTATGCTCATCAGCACTGGGGGGGGGGGGGGGGGTAGGTGTAGGTGTAGCAGCCCCCCCCTCCCCAGTTTATCTACACCTGACCTCTAGCTGGCAGCTCTGTTCTTGATAAGAGGTGGGCTCGCCCCATAATGTGTGGCGGGGGCTGCTATCAGTCCCCGGTATCCTTGCAAAATTGATTACTGAGGGAACGGGAGCGTGCGGGATATAATAAATAGAGATGACAGGATGGGCGCTCGGAGCCCGAGCTGGCCCCGCCTCCGCAATTACCTGCAGCCCACTTAAGAGGGTGGCTCGCAGAGGGCAGCGAGAGAGAGAGAGCGAGAGGGAGAGAGATATAGAGAAAGAGTCAGAGAGAGAGCAGCAATTGGCGGAGGAGTTATGGCCGTTTCTCATTTTCCTCCTGGAGAGAGGCGGCAGCGTGGGAGGCGTCCCGGTGACTCCGCGTCCGCTTGGCCCGTGCGGCGGGGGGGGGGGGGGGGGGGGGGGACGCTCGCAAACGAGCGCGACTCCGCGGGCCCTCACCTCCGCAACCTCGCCAAAGCCGGCCCGCCTGAGGGAAGGTACGGAGCCGCCGTCGCCGAGGTTACGGCCTTATCTGTGGATTAAATGACAGCTGCCAAGACGTGTTAAGGGAAGTACAGTTTAATCAAAAAAGATAAAGAAAATCTGCAAAATTGTTCTGACACTGATCATTTCTGTCTCATGGTATTGGAGGTATTTCTTTTCTAGCTCTATCTCTTCCAATACCTTAGCGGTTTTGATTGAATCTCGGGGATTCATTATTTAGTTTGGCTTCTTAGCCTTATATACAGTTACATGATGTGATCTCAACTACTTGAATATGTTCATACCTTAATGCATCATGCACAGTAGCACATCAGGTGACCTGTTCCAGATAAACTAATGATTCTACAAGTTTATGGTGAGTATTTCTTTATCAGCTCTAACAGTACAATATAATGGGTTCACTCTGAACAAGACAGCTGTGGTATTATGTTATTGTTATGGATAAGGAAATAATCCCATAGAAATACACTAGAGTCCTACATCTCCGCAGATCAAAGGCTGTTATCACTGCCTTAAGCAATTGTATCATTAAATTCATTTCGCCAGACAAACACTGCCATTTACCAGCAAGACTGCCCACTTCATAAGGCAATCCTTATTCGTAAGATAATACTTCTCAGAAAAATGCCGGCCTTTATTTTCCTTTCACTTTGGAGAGCGACAGTAGTGACCAGTCAGGTCTTCAACTTCCAGTTGTCATGACGGTCAGAACAAGTCACAACCCAGCCATCAAGGAAGTGAACGCAACAGGACCGTGTCAGAACCGTGGTTTGGAAGCTGCGACTCAGCACCAGAACAGGCCTGGTTCGGTCCATATGGGTCCGATCATTCACTCTGGAGTGGGTCAGTGAGATCCTAACTCTGGACCACAGCATATTACAATGGGGCCAGAGAGACATCTCTGCATATGACCGACGTCCAATGAAAATACTAATATTCCCACACAGTAATAGTACGGCAACGCTGAGTGAATGTCGCCGTCACAAAGCGAGGGAACAAACAAACCTCCCGGCCGTCCTGGAGTCACGGATATTTCCCGCCGTTTCCTTACAAGACTCATCTTTACAATAGCTTGCGTCTGAACGTGTGAATGCCTGCATCAACAGTGCAGCGGAAAATAAAAAGGTTCTGCTTTGATTCTGCACTGACGGCGTCTTCACCCGCCCCACCCATTCTCCCGCGGTGATGATTGGATTCGATTGTGTTACAGATCCCTTTTTGTCTGGCCTGATATTACTGTACTGTAATCATATGTATATCGGAGCAGCAAGGTCAAGGTTTTAATTGCCCAGTGCTGTAATAGAGGAACATCAGTATAGCCTGTAAATGGCTCGAGAGAAATGGGGAGTCATTGGTCGCGGTTTCACTGAATGCAATTACAGTTTATGGCAGAGAGAGAGAGGAGCAAGGGGAGGTGAGCTATGGTTTGTTTATTGCAAATTATTATATTGATGATGGAGGTACAGTGGAAAGTTAAATGTTCAGTGTTAATTAAACTCTAACAGAATATATAGTCCAATAGGAATCGCAGGAACTCTACGAGACTTAATTTAACACTGAATATTTTGCTGTGTATTTGAAAGATTTGATGTCTTGATGAGATTTCAGACCGACGTGCTCGGACATTCACCTCAGTTGATCCTCTTCACTCTGCCCGTTTTTAAAAGTCGACGCGGCCACGCCCCGACCAGCCACCGTCTGGTTCCCCTCGGCTCAATCAGCGCGGCCCGTATCGGACAATCGCGGGTCAGACCGCCGAAGGCACGCAACGCCACGGAAACGGCGGTCCCGCGGCGGCCCCCGCCCGGCGCGCACGTGCGTCACTCGAACACGTGCCGAGCTTTCCGTCCGCGTCGAGGCCTCGAAAACCGGGGCCCCTGTCTGTAAACACCGCCGTTTTCCTGAGACAGAAAAAAAAAAAAAAGACCGCTTTTTCTTTCCTTTTTTTGCTCGGGGGGCCGTAAGAGAGGAGAACTGGAAGAGACATCCCTTTATTTACGAGCCCGGCCATAAATTAATTGAGTGGATGTTCCCTCTTGACCCGGGTGACAAGGTTACAGTTGTCTCCCTTCTCCTGGGTGACCGCTGACCTCGGGGAGGAGCGCGCAGAGTTTACAGTCAGGAGGTGTAGCGACCCTCCCCTCGCTCGGATGCTGAGACATCCGTTTGGAAGCGGTGCCGGCCCGACACGCTCCACATGGACACAGCCAGGAAACAGATCACCGTTTCCTGTGTTCAGTCACAGGGTCGGGAAATCCAGCACGGCTTCAACAATAAATACATATTTAACCTGGTAGAAGTTTGCACAAGAAGTATCAGGGTGATATTTTGACAAAATGAAGTTAATTTATGTGCCAGAGTTGGATTAATTTGTTTAATTTAACTATTATAAACAGATGTTAGTGCCATAGGGTCACTGTCCATCTTACACAGGGTCATAGGGTAATTTTCTCATTTATATTTCTTCTTCACATACTTTTAATTTTTAGTTGTCACCTTGTATTTATAGCAGTTATAAGGACTTTAATGGCATTATTCTACAAATAACACTAAATATGTTATTGATATAAACTTATATGAATCAATTGTATGTGACTTTCATATATATATGTATATTCTGTTTACAAAACTCAAAGTTCATTTAGCCAGCCTGTGTGATTAATCTGTTCTTCACTCAAATTCTTGGTTAAGTGTGATGTGTTTATGTGCACACAAGTATGTGGTGAGTGTGTGTAGTGCGGGTACATGTGTGTGTGTGTGTGTGTGTGTGTGTGTGTGCATAGGTATTTATCGGTCTGGACTGAATTGAAAAGTATTTATGCTCATATGGTGATATATCCCAAGGTATGCATTGGTAAATTTCTGATATGGGTGCTCCTGCCGGGAAAATGTTAGTGTTAAAAGTGCCTTGTGTGCTCAGGAGGATTTGGCACTTACCGAAACCTGAATGGCCGCGCGCTGTAGGGCCGCTCTTTGTGTCTGTTTGCTCCGCTCGCCTGCTTTTCAATGAGTTTAATCAGCTGAGGAAAATTTGTGAAAGGGGCGTTGTCCATCCCGCCCATATCTTACCGAGCCCCCCGCCCCTCCACACAAACACACGCATACACACACACACACACACACACACACACATGCACACGCATTCTCTGCCAACACTAGAAAGAGGTGAGCCCCCTTCCCCCTCTTGCATCGCGGATTATCACAAACACTTCAATTACCGCCGATCGATACACTCCTGCCTGCAAAGGAGGGGTGGGGGGGAGGAGAGAGAAATTAGACGCACGTTGGGTGTGGATGTGACTACAAAGCAATGGATTAACGCCGATATGCATCTCTTAATTTACATTAAGAACGGACAGTTTCTCCCCCCCCCCCCACGCCTGCCCGGGCGCACACTCACGCCCGCTCTAATTGAAAGCGGGCCCTTTATGAAAGATTGCTTCTTTAAGTGCTAAGCTAGGTGAGAACTGCTCCGTCATCCGCCGGCCAGGACTCAGGCCTCCCTTTGGTTGTTCCCCGCTCGAAGCAGCTGGCGGGACGGCGCTTTTCGACGTCGAGAAACGGCGATGGGCGGCGCAGCACGTTCTGGGCGCGGACGCTCGCCCGAATGCCCGCGCGGCTAAGAGCTACCTGCTTACGATTCGTTCCCACATCTAATTGAAAGAATGGCACAACGGTGGTGTTAAGCAGATGATGATGAAGAGGAAACCAAAGACGGATGATAAGAACGGCGATACATAACACGCCAACTTAGCGACCTTGATTTAAACACGAGACCAAAACTATTAAGGCAATGAAATGAGTCCGCCGTGTTCTAGGGGACGTCCGATTGACATGAATGAATTAGCGACGTCGTTTACATGATTGCGGGGCTTGGATTTGAAACCTTGGATTTGACCTTGATGTAGGGACGATGAAATGGCGGCGGCGAAAAAGGATGACAGCGTGCGGCCGTAGCGGTCGGAGCGCGCCGCTCTCGACCCGACGATCGCCGCGGTGGAATCCAAAGTGAGGCCGACCCGCTAAAGCGAAGCTGAGCTTCGTCACGGAGGCTTCAGAGGGTGCCGACATGCGAGCCTTATGCTGGCCCTCGGACCCCGGATAAAGACCTCCCACAAGCAATGTGATAATAACAGCGATGGAATCGGGATTTCATACGTTTGATAACAGAACATGGTTTTAGCATTAAAGTTAACAATGAAAGTTAACAAGAACAGATCAAATCCCCCCCCCACACCCCTCTCTCACACTAAAACAAGAAGTGAAAAAAAACAGACATACAGGAGCTTGACCATTTAAAAAAAGTACATATATATATATACAGTATATATATATACATACTTTATTTATTTCTCTTGCTATTTGGTGTATAAAAACTGTTCCTCCCTCTGGGATCGAGATTGGAGGACTGTCTTTGACTGACGCTGGAACACATGTCATTGCATAGGTCAATACATGTTTTTTTGCTTAACGCGGTTTATGATTATAAAAGAAGAAGATGTGATGCGTGAGTATAGAATTTCACCAAATAAAGAAGAAAAGGGGGAACGCGCTCCATATGTGTGCGCGTGGCCCGTAGTGCTCCGTGTGTGTTCTGTGCAGTGGTGGTGTATGAGAAGATGTGTAAATATTTTGTCACACTGTCATCGGAGACACCGTCTATTGTCGTCATACCAGCTGTTACACTAAGTGACAAACACAGAGGGATGAACGTGGACAATTTCCTCTGGATAGCTTGTCGCACTCGTGGCACTCCTCCCTACTGAAAAGCAGGTGCGTGTCGGCCACTGCTCTTGCCTTACAAAAGTGTAGCATCAGCCGCTTCCGCAGGATACAGACAGAGTACTGAAAAATGTGCTACGTTCATGAATAATACTGTGAGGTGAGCAGTCCGGTGCAAAATGGCGGCTGCATCACCTAGGTGGGCAAGTTTTCTACTTCACTGCAAAGTACTTTGAGAGCATGAGATGAAAGGCTTTAATAAGAGTAATCCTTTAATGCTGGGTTTCCACAGACCTCCCGTTGGTTACGCAGACACTGATTATTCAATGGAAGTCGAATCCTATCAAACATTAAACCGTAGGCCACAAGGCCAGGGGCATGCTGTGATTTAATGCAGTGGCTCGGTCCCTAGGTCAGCAGTGCAGTTTAGCTCATATGGTTGTCTGCTACTCTGGTCCCGGAGAGCCACAATGTCTGCTGGTTTTTGGTTTCATCTTAAGATCAGCAACCAGTTCGGACCCAAGAAACCAGGTTAGGTGAGTTAACTGTGCAATTAACTGCTTTAATTGATCAATTGAGTGCTGAGTAACAATACACACAAGTAGACCGTACAGCTTTCCAGGCTCATGGTTAAAGACATGGTTAAAGTTACCCTGGGTAAATGTGATCATGACCTGTACCCAACAGTACTAGCTTACTCATGTAAGACAAAATTCACACATTTTAGCCAAGGGTGCCATAATAATGAAACTTGTTTTTAACTGTGAATCAAGATTTTCAAAAAAATAAATGAATAAGTATGTGTGTCAGATCAACAACAGAGTGACTAGACAAATGATATAGTTGAGAGCAGAAGTTGGCATGAAATTCAGAAACAGATGGGCTCCAGGGGCATGTCTTTGGTAGATGCCTGCTGGCCATGAGAGGGTCATCAGTTTTAGCATTGATTGGTCGATTAGTTGACTGGCAGTTATTGTCACCAATGGGAAGCCAGTGAGGAGAATGATGAAGATTATGCTACGGAAAAAGAAACAAATGTAATTTTAAAAGCCAACGTGGATCTCACAAGGGTCGATGGTGATGATATGTAAAAAATAAAAAAAAGTCACGCAAAACAAGTATAGGAGAAGAGGAGAGAAGAAAGATAGAATGGTTTACTCGGGGGGGGTAAATGAGAATAATGGGCCCAGATGAGAACTTGAGCGGCAAACACGGCACAGGTACGCGGAGTCATTTGTTGTGATCACATTAATTTAGGCTCACCGGGCCGCATCGTCTCGGGTTACCGGGCCGGTGAACCGTGTCCTCCTCTGCTCTCCCAAGGCCCCGCTTTGCTTTACATTACATTACGGCGGCTTAAGAGCGCAGTTTGGCGACATAATGTGACAGCCGGGGAAATGGCCCCCGACCGTTTCCCCCAGGGCCTCGTCTCCCCCTGCAGTCTGTCCCACCAGCTCCCACGCTTGGCGTTTGGAAGCGATCGGTCCCCAGGCGAGCCGTGGGTTCGTGCGAGGGCCCGCCTCTCCTGTCTGTTACTTGAGCTCTCTTTTGTCAGACTAATGGACGGCAATTAAATCTACTGTTCTCCAATTAGAATTTTGAAGAATTTTACCCTGTTCAGTTTTCAGTGTCTCCAAATGCTTGCCTCTCTCTCTCTCTGTCTCTCCCTCCAGTCTTCTTTCTTTTTGCTTTCCTGGAACCAGATAGACAAGAGAGAACAAGAGAATGGGAGAGAGAGAGGGCAAGGGACAGAAAGAGAGAGGGAGAGGGAGTTGTAATTTTCTGCAACTCGATACTCCTGGGCATTTTGTTCCATGCATTTGCACAGTATGTTAACCAAGCGATCAGCCAAACATTTGTAAAACAGGATGGAGGCATTCTTCCTTTCTAGTGTTTCACATGGCGCACTCGCTGGACCGACCCTCGACGCATGCAAAACGCATTTTATCTGCCTCGGCCAATTTGTAAATCTAACGTTCCTCAGGACTGATTTAAGTACAGCCAGATCAGGTGTAAGGTAAAGGGCTTTCAATTTGAACACAATAGCGAATTCTTACTTTCTTAAAAACAACAATAACGGAGTTACTTACAGGCAAATTGCATGTTTACCGAATGACAAACATGTTAAACTGAGCGTTCTTTCATGCTCATAATTTTTGGCCGGGACGTTTAGGAACAGACGTGAAAGAAGGGAGGAGTTAAAAAGTTTGGACCGATACACCCTCTTAACGGCCAGTATTAATTCCTATAGTTCGGGCGATGATTATGGTTTCCACCTTTATGCGAAAAAGAGAGCATTGACCAGGCTTTTTGCGTTGTGTGCAGTGCTGGCTACTGTTTTGAGTTTTTTAAAAACTTTTATGTGTCGTTTCTTGTTGAAATACAAAAAAAAAAAAAGAGTTCTATATATCTATCTGTCTATCAGTGTCCTAAGGCCCCGTGTGGTTAACAGAAAAGCAGAACAGAAACCTTGACCTGTCGTGTTGCTTCACGGCAGGGGCCACCCGCCATTATCGGCTGTTAGCTTTGCTCAGAAAACACATCCCAATGCGATCCAATAGCTGGGCCACACCCTCCTGTCCCACTGAGCGAAATCACATCCAGCAAAACATACCACCCTGTCGAGCTTCCTGTGCAGGGGGGCACGCGTTACCCCGTCCCCCACTACGGCGTCCCTGGACTCCTGCGGTCCCAGCCTAGCACCATCCAAACACATGCTCAAACCCCCCAGAACTAGATTAATAAAGGTCCCCTTACTGTTTTGTCAACTTGTCAATGCTGTGCAGTGGTCTTCTCTCTTCGACTCCAGCTAATTACCTAGCATCTCTCACCGTCTTGTTGGTTGGGGGCTAGGTACAATACGGACCCAGTATGGATGACAAGCAGTGACCCCGACATCCCAGCATATGTGTTTAATGTAGCACCTCAGCAGAAAATCCTTTTTTCAAAATGATTCAATCAACCTGGAGTCAATCAAAATTTGCCCTTGATTTATTTTAACATGACTTTAAAATAATTGCTGGGGTGATATGTGTGTTCAGTGCAAAAAAAAATCTGTGTTTTAATCTTGTAATGAAACTTAAAATCTTATTTTTTTCTCAAAAGTGGAAAATATTAGCTTGTTTTAAATTACTTTTTGCTTGACAAATGAAATTATCTTACCCCACTGGCAAATTTTGAAATGAGTAAAAGTACCTCACCCCGCTGGCAGAAAGTTTGTCTTATTTAGCAAAAAAAGTAACAGAAATAACATTGAAAAGTCTAAATATAATATTAACATGCTTGTTAAGATTTGGTTTTTGCAGTGTTTTTGCATCTAGCTTGGCTTGTCATAAACTACTAACATCACCTCACAAATTACTGTTTATCAATAAAATATACACTATTTATTTGTATGTCACAGTTCGAGTAAAATGCTGATTTAATTTGTGGCACAGTATTTGAAGTGAATTGATCATTCAGCATTGTGTAACATGGACAAAAACACATAATACTAGCTTAAATTTGCTGGAGACGATTAAGGAAAATGTGTTGGACAAAGTTAACAGTTTTTTAAAATGTGTTTCATTAAACAGAAAAGTCGTTTTTAAAATGCATTTTTTTATTAAGTGTTAAAGAATGAAAATAAAAATGAAAAGGTTCTTGATTAATCTTACTCAAAGACAAATTGTTGTGGTTTTATTGAATTCCCTCTTCTGTCTACATTGGAGAAGGATTCTACCGCAATGCGACATGAATACAGTCATATGACAGTTGCAACAGACACAAATCCGCTATTAAAAATAAAGGCAGAAGTTGAGCATTCATGAATAACACTCCGCAAAACATAAGCCATACGCCGTGTTAAACAACAATAACAAACAAAAATCAATATGCACTGGTTCAGGAACTTCAAGGCAGGATATATTGCCGGTAACTATGGCAAAAAACGAACGGGTATAACCCATAATATTAACACAGAGCGTGGACTGAAAGCCCATAATCCGACCCATAAGGGCTGCTTACACGTGGAGTAATAACACTGTCACATTAAGAATAACAGCTATGAGTCAGAGAGCCGGCTCCAGCTCCAGCGCTAGCTCTGCCCTCTCAGTTCACTGCCCTCCTTTTCATTTACACCGGCATCAAACAGAATTAAGAAACACCAAGTACGATAAGAGGAGAGAGAGAGAGAGAGAGAAAAAAAACGAGAGGGAGAGAAATGGGAGTCGAGATCGACGTGAAGCAACTATCAAACGCTGACGCCGGCGCTGGAACGGGGAGAAAATAATGTGTTTAGAATTAGTGCTTTGGTAGATGGACAGGCAATCTTCAAGTGAAACATATACACAGACACAGACATGTACAGTATATATATGTATATCCACACACACACACACACACACACACATATATATACATATATATACACACATATGTGTGTGTGTGTGTGTGTGTGTGTGTAGTATAAAGTTGTAAGAAAGTTCAGAGCACTTGACTGACTGAATAGAGGGGTGTGGGGGGGGGGGGAGGGGGAGAAGATATAGTTGCTTAGATGTGGATCTCTGTTCTGGCCATTGATGGCCCCCTGCTTCAACATTGTTGCGCGCCTTTAATATGAGACTGAGGTCCGATTGTGCACTCGCCATAAAGGCCCCTTTTAACGCCGTGGCGGAACAAAGACGGTAAGTGACACGGTGTTGCGAGAGATTGACCCCGCGATCCGCTCAAGGGCCCGGGGGCGCGCTCGACTTCGGGGAGAGCGACGGGCCGGGCGCCCGCGAGGGCCCGCCTTTTCTTCTGAGAACATGGGAAACACGTCTTCATTTTTACAGCTGCCGCCGCTCGGGGGAGGGGGGTCACGTGACGACGCCTCGCGGTAACCTTCCCGACGACGGGGGCGGCGAGGGCGCTCTGTGCGATCTGCGGAAGGAGCTAGAAAAGACCACAGCGAAACGGAACGGAAACAAACAAACGGACGTCTCGTTATACGTCAAAAATAAACATTGCGCAACTTTATCCTGTAGCTATGATGTCACACTTACCCTGAATAGTGTGTTCAGGGCCATTGCTACTTCCTGTTACTTCTGCTTTATGTTTCTCTGTAACAGTCCAATCGCTCTAGATCAGGGGACTCAAGCTCCAGTCTGCAGTGTCTGCACATTTTTGTAGTTCCCATTGACACAGTCGCCAATTTAGGCCTTGGAGTGTGTGTGTGTGTCTGTGTGTGCGAACTCTTTAGCCAATCAATGACTTAAACTGAGCACTAAAGATCAGGAACACAACGAAAACCAGCAGATGCTGCAGCCTCTCGGATTTCGATTCGAGACCTTTCGCTCCAGGGGAAGGCCCGGGCATCCCCGCAAATTAAACCGTTTTAAAAAGCAGTTTTACCAAACGTTTTGGCATATTGAGCCGCCTTTACCTCGCGACGTAGAGCGCAACCGCGAGCTGCGTCTGAGGAAAAGGAAAATCGCCCGTAAAACACGATCTCTTTACTCCTCCCCGCCTCCCTCTCGCTAAGTGTGAGAAGCGTAAACGATCGCGCTGCCGACATCCACGCAAATCTAAATAAAAATGCACCGCGAGAGGAAGTGGAAACAGACCCGTCGACACGCATCGTAGTTGTCATCGTCTGCCCCTTTCCTCCATCACCATTATAACTTTCAATGCCTGTATTGTCTCTACCTACATTCTGCGTGCGGAGTGATTGCTCGATCGACTAACTGACTGACGGTTATTTAAGAGATTCTGAAACGGCGAGGTCTGGTCTTTGAGCGCTACAGGGCCGGAGATTCACAGACCAGTAAAAACAAGGCGTTCAGATATCCTTGAACTTCCATGATTGTTATTTTTTTCTTCCTCTTTTTGTTTCCCCCGGACCTGAACTCCACGTGCTCCTGCAGGGAACCTGGAAAATACGGCCTTTGTCATTCCAGCTGCTGTCAGAGGCACGTTCCCAAATAAAACCCAGTGCAAATTATCAAAACAAACACTCCCTCTTATAATATTATAATAGTGATTTGATTTTTAGAGGGACATTTCATACGAGACATTTCAGTGTGCTATTTGGGGGAGACAAATAATTAAGTACATTAACTAAACAATTTACGTAAATCCTTTAATTAATAAAATTGCCATTTTAAAATTATTATTATTGTATTCTTTCATTTCTATTTTAACTTTTTTTCATTTCAGTCTATGGCTCCCACACTTTGCCACCAACAGCTTCAACGTTTTAATTCTCTCAGGAAATAAACAAATGAACAGTCCTGGTATTTTCCACTGACTAACGCGAGCCCAAACTCTCCCTTCTTCCCACGCGCGTTTTGGCAGAGGTTCCAGAGAATCGGCCGTCTCCGGAGGGGTCGTTCCTTTCTCCTCCAGCCGGCAGCCATCCGCATTTTTCCCAAAGAGGAGAGAGGTGAGTGGGAGAGGAACGCTGTGTGGCTGGGAGGCAGGAGGAAACTGGGGGAGGGAGGGAGGGAGAGAGAGAGGGATAGAGAGGGAGAGGGAAGGAGAGAGGGGAGAGAGAGGCAAAGAGAGGGAGGGCGAGGGATAGGGGGAATACATGGAGGAAGAGGAGCCACAGAGGGATGGAAGGGTGTCGGGGGGGAGCGAACACACACACAGGAAGCGAGGGAGGAGGCGGGGTGGGTCAGGGTGGGTGGGGGAAGAAGAGAATTCGGGGCGCAGCTCCCCCGAGACTTTCACAATGTTCTTTGCTGAGCTTCAGCTGTGATGAAAAACATCTTTGACAAGCTGGCCAGTGAGAGCGCTGAGAGTCCTCGCTATAGCCAACCCAAAAAGGTTACCCCTGGACTCAGACACAACCTTAATCTACCAGTGAAAACAGTCACCGTATTGTACCACTGCTACTGGGGAACGGCTTATTTTTTGATGGTAATTGAATGGCAGCTTCATAGAAAATGACTCAGCAGTTTTTTTAGCTCGAAAGCAGGGGCCTCCCGAACACTGACCCAAGCGGAGCGCGGGCGCAGTTGTAGTCGGTCCGTCTCCCAGACGTGAGGTCGGCATTCGCCGGCCCGCACGGCGGGAAGATGACGACGTCCCGGGCCTCTCGGAGACCAGTGCGGCCCGCGGACTGGAAGTGGTCAAAGGTCGTGACCCTTTGAGCCCGCAGACCCCCAGCTGGAGGTTTAGATCAAAGGGCTGGAGACAATAGCTTCTTTAGCACTGTTTCACTGGCGAATGGGAAGGCTGTTTTTAAGCCCCGAGACATGCAATGTTTTCTGCCTTCATCATTGAAGTAGATTCACTTTATGTGGACTTATTTCACTTTTATTTTGTATGTTTTAGCACAGCTTTCACAACGGCTAGCTACAAAGCTAATTAGCATCTGCGGCACCTGAGCATCCAATGAGAGGAGGAGATGAGGAGAAATGGGTGTGAATTTAAATCAGATTTTATTTATGCATTTATTTACCGTTAAGGGTAAAAAGTTATATTGTACATTGCAAATGTAAGCAATGTGGAAGTCATTCTTTTGTGACCCAAATTGTTGAAAAAAAAGAAAAAAGAAGTGATTTTTGACATCTGACCAGTCATTGGGTAGGGTCAGTGGGGGTTAAACTTGAGGTCATTAGAACATAAACTGAATGCCAAAAAGGATTTTGACTGATGGGTATGTAATCATGTGTTACAAATTGTGTTTTTATTAAATTTTCTTGGCAGATTTTAATTGAACGCTGCTTTTGTATGTTGTTAACCTTATACATTGAGCGTGTACGTGCAATCTTTTAATTTACAAGCCAAATATTACTGCTAAGACATGTTGTAAAAGACAAGCCCTGATCATTTATTTATTTAAAAATGACATACAGTGATATACATAACTAAATGAGTGGCTTGGGGCAGGGGACATCCTGATGTTTTTCTATGCAAAGATCATGTTTGTTTCAAGGCTGTCTGGGTGACTTAAGTCAGGTTTACCTTAGGTTGATCAACTGGATGAAAAAGGTATTAGACATTTACTAATAAGCTCAAACCTGAACTCAAACATACATATAAATGTGACACCCATAAGTGTAGACTAATCATGTAAGTCCATCGTGAAACTGTAAAGAAACTGTCCTTGAAGGAAACATTTTGAAAGAAATAGTCCAGCGGTAATATCTCTCTGCTTTGATACTGACTGTTTGACAATTAACATGAACGCAAAAGCTGTATTTCATGCGAGCGACTGGCCATTCTTTCAGGTTCTATTTACCGGCCACCGCGGTAGGCCGGGATGCTTTAGTTTGTCTTTATTAAGCCGTGAGAGGGCCTAATCAACACGGGGCTCGCTGCCGGCTCCCCCTGCTTTTGAAGCACTATTAGGAGCCATTTGGAGTGACTGAACAATTGTCACGGCGAAGTGGAGAAGGCCCGAGGTAATCAATGGCCGTTAAGAGCGGTAATTCATCACCGCGGCTCGGCAGGACGCGGCATGGAGCCTCACGCGATCGCGGCGTCGACGGCGACAGGAAGCCCAGGTGACGTGGCGGCCCGCGCGGGTCGCCCGCCATTCCCGCCACTTCATCACCGCCAAGCGCTCGCGACAGCCCAGTCTCTGCATTATCTGCCTTTATCAATAGGCTGGAATTGGCCGCATTGATTTGTCTTCAACCCCTTTTTTTCCCCCACCGTGGGTATTCCTTTGCATGAAATAAAAGGAAATCTCTCTGTTGAAGAAGCTGGGTTCTTTTTCCAATACTTTGCTGATATTTTGTGTGAGTGTGACAGGGGAACAGCTGTGTATTTGGTAATTAATATCATACTGAGAAACACACACACACATATACTGCGTATACAGTATAACATGTATGTATATATACAATTTTTTTTTCTTTAAAGATCTCCCAAGTTCTCCCTCTAGTGTTTCAAATTTGTAAAATAATAGTGTGCATTACTGATCCTTGCTGGCCAGTGAGTTCTCAGAAATGTACAATATTATGGAGCGGAAATATTAATATAAATTAGAAGACATACGTACAATATGTATCATTTAAATGGTTATGTAGAAGTAAGGTACGAGCACATCTGGGTCAAGTCAAGGTCAAACGATTGAGGGAAGGTCTGTAAAATTGACACGGTGTAGACTACTACAGTTAGCTGGCAGGGGCCTTTAAAACAACAGAACGAGACACCGGGAATGCATCAGCTGTGCTTATTTTACTCATTTGACATTGAAACGATCCCGCATTACACCCCAGTCATTTTTACACACTTGTTGATAAGGTAGCAAGTGAACATTAGTACACTGAAACTGAATCACATACTAAAAATATGGTTCCCAATATTCCATATGGTGAGAAGTATTACATTATTATTTGTATTCTGACAAATATTTTTCAGCATTATTATTATTATTAATATTATTATTATTCTGAGAAAACTGTAGCTACCATGAAAAGTGAATTTGCTAGATTGTTCGCCTCTCTCCATGGAAGGTAAAATGATCCAAAACTCATATACTGAGATCCTTGAGGGGGTCTGCATGAGACCCACACGATCGTCTCCAAGCCCAAGGACGAGTCTGAGCGATAGAAGATGGAAGCGACGCTCTATAACCAAACGCATTCTCTGTGCCTGGGCAAGACTGCTTAACCGAGATTCTGCAGAGTGGCAATCACCATGGCAACGTTTTTGAAGGAAGTGTTTAATGATCATAAATAAAGCTAACCTTCTGTTCAAGGTAACTGTCAATAAATAACTTCACGTTTAATCATTTCACGCTTTTGTACTGCTCCTTGTTACAATGGACTTTTTTTGTAACCTTGGTGACGTTAAATGTAAAATGCGGCGGAGATTTTGGGACAGGTCACTGCTGCCGAGGACACAATAGATTTTGTTTCCCTTAAGTTCCTTAACATGCGGGAAGAGAGAAGGCCATGTGCACAGAACAGGGTACCTGAAACGAACTCAGCTTTACAGAAACAATTCAAGGCAGCGCGCATGTGAAAAGCGCATTTAACACCCGACGGCTTTAGCATGAAGGAGACGGTTTAAGAGTTCCAAAATTAGGAACATCCCGGAACATCTAGAATGCTTTGTGAGCACCGTCGCCTAAAACGAGAACGTAGCGATCTGTAGGTCGAGTTCAAACCTTCAGCCGTCAACGAGGGGTGCGTTCACGTGTCCGCTTCACAGGCTGCGTGACCACGGCATGTGCGGACCCCGGCGGCTATTCTGAGAGGGCTGGCTGCGGGCGCAGGCAATTTTAGCGTGGATCTGAAACCCGGATCACGGGGTAAGCCGAGCGCAACCAGACCGCGGAGCCCTTGAAACGGGGAGAGGCAGCGGTCAGACCCGCAAATCACAACCGGCGGCGCTTTTTGGTCCGGACCGAGACCGGAGAGGATAGGAGAGGAGAGGAGGAGATGGGCAGAGTGACGGAAGCAGAGGAGAGGCGGAGAAAAGAGGGGGGGAAAAAAAAAAGAATTAGACAAATTTCAATTTCAAGAGCATTATGATTTTCATTAATCATTACCGGGCCATGGCAGCCCCTTCCATCCGTATGCTATAGCGGGAGATCTATTATATGCTCCATTTAGCACAAGCCATATTACCTCATATGTTTTCCCGGGCTGACCAAATAAGACTTAAGAGATAAAACAATTTACTGTTCATTATGTGCCGTGTCACCGGAATCAATCTATTAACCTGCGTTAACTGGGTTGCTTGGCGGTATGGCACCCTCTCGCATCGCGGGCGGGCGGTCGCCGAGGGAGGGGTGGAATGGATATTTATATATGATATGTTTGCGGTCATAAAGAGTTGTGGACGTTTAATTTGCCTCGCCCGGGACGGCTCCATTTCCCACCCCCCTCCCCCCCCCCCGCTGGCCGGAATGCCCTCTTGCCTCTGTGTGTCACCTGACCTGTGAAGGATTCTAACAAATTGGCTTCTGTTGTGGAGCCAAAGGTTCCATCAATGAGGCGACGCTCGGCTGAGCCTAGAGCATGATGGGAGAGCTCCGGCTCCGTGATTGAATTAACCCTTCGGAGGAAGGCCCGGAGTCAAAAGGGGGTCGCGCCAGCGCCGCGCGACGGGGGAACAGGTGCCAGGACCCGCCATTATGGCGGCCATCTATTCACATGCGCAGTAATGCTTCTTTTGTGGCCCGGCTTTTGTTCAGTTGTTCACCCCGTCCTTTTAGTTTGAGTGATGCTGAAAGTATCGAGCAAGTTTTTGTTGTTGTTGTACCTGTTTCTTTATAGTTCATTTTTAATGACCCCAAGGTCAATGTTCTGTTCAGTAGTACCTTTCTTAGTTAAAACACAGCATGTTGCCGTTATCAGTAGTAATACTACTACTACTACTACTACTAATAATAGTAATAATAATAATAATAATAATAATAATAATCATGAAACAGGAATGATCAGCTTAACATCCACAATAGTGTTGCCATGGCAATACAAACGGATTAGGCTATACCAGACGGTCAGTTCCAAATGTTGTCTAAAATACAACATGCATTAGTAATGATCATGTGAGGAGATCCCAGCTTTTTAAAATTGCATTTGTTTATAGTATATAAGTTTAGCAGTCTCCGAAATTGACTCACTAAATTATGTTTGTGAAAAAAATGTATACTTTTTATTTTGAGTCACAGTTAAGGGAAAATATGTATTGAATCGATTCCTGAATTTAAACTCAAAGACTCTAGATCATATGAATGTGAGGCCATGTTATCCTTACGCCGGTCCTGATGTGAATCTCTTTCAGGCAGTGCGGTCTTGTCCCACGTTAAACTGGGCCCTGATAAAATTCTAAGAACAACAGAGGGAGAAGTGCAACAGCACAGTCAAAAGAGCGTCGTGTTGAGAAGCTCTCTGCTATTTCTGACCTTGCCATTAGTGTCAGGAATAACATCAGGCTGGAATTCATTAAAGTGATTTTTAAACTGCGCAAAACAAGCTGTGTCAGTAGTCAGGCCTGAGGGGGGCCACATCGGTATGGCCCAACCACGCCCCCCCCCCCTACCCCACAATGCATCGATACCGACATGCGTCCGCATCAACGAAAATAAACGTTGCCCCAGGTGACGTTTTAATTCCTCGGCGAAAGCGGACCTTCGTCTCTGCTCTCATTTCTAAAAAATCAATAACGGTGAAAATGCAGGCTTTCATACCCTGTGTGCGTTCTCTCCTCATTATATGGAAGTATGTGGGCATTTTAATTGCATCACTTATTGCTTTGTTTACCGTTTGTCTATGCCTGACGGGACACGAAATGTCAACCAGGCCTTCTGTGTTGTGTGCACATTCGTGATCTCCTGAGAAATAATATACCGTTTTGTACACACGTGTGTTATTTTGTGTGCACAATAGCCGTAGCTTCTCAACTAGAAAAATGTTTTTATTCAAACATATATTTACGTTTAACATATATTTATTCATTTTTGTAATTTTTTTTGATGAAGCTTCTCTGTTCATTTGTAATGCTGGTGTTGTTGCTCACGATCATGGCGGTGTCTTCTGATTGGATGACTCAGAGAGAGGATTTGAGGGCGATTGACTTTCACTGGTTAAATGCTCCTGTTAGTTCAGTCTTAATGCCGTTGTTACCAATATTGCTAATGATAATGGCAGTGTCTTCTAATTGGGTGGCTCAGAGAGAGTATTCGTGGCCGATTGGCCTTTGTTGTTTTGATACTCCTGTTAGATCTTAGAGTCATTGATTCCTCTCTCAGCACAGTCATAAAAGTCTTGAATTCACTGAACTATGAATATCTGTCTTGATAACGTTGCAAACAGAGTGATAAAATCGTGGTACAAGAAAAAGAAAAACCAAAAGCAGCCTCCTGTTATGGACAAAAAAAATGTAAAAAGGTAGAAAGTATTAGTGTGACAATTGTGTGACAAAATTATACATTTGTCATCCAGTACCTGCAAAATTCATGTATTTTTTTAATTTAGTAATTAATGAGAAAATATTTTTCAGATAGATGAAGGTAGTTGGCACTAATGTAAAGCTCCATGTAAGGACTATTATTTGGAAAAGGGAAGGTTCAGCGTGGTGCACAGGATGTGCGTCAGGGGTGAACGAGTGCAGGGCTGCAGGCAGAGCGGCCGCACAGGGAACGTGGGAAAGAGCTAGCTGGCTAGTTCTCGATGCTCGATGTATCTGTTCTACTTTAGGGTTATCGTTCTGGAATACATATTTCTTGGACCTGGATTTACATCTCTGACTGATGGGCCTCGTTCTAGCCACGAGTACAGCCACGGCCTTACACTACTATGGAGTACCAGGCTCATTTTTACCCTGGATAAAAGAGGACCCATGACTATATTTGCCTATTCCATAATCTATGTTCATGTTGTCAGCACTGTTGATTATTAATTTGATCATTTGGTATTAGATCACATTATCTGCAAGTGGCTGAGGCCTCTTTCTACATTTTTCCTTTCAGCAACCGAATCAGTGTCTTTTAACTTACCTTTGTTTAAGTTTGTGTGCTTAGCCCTTTCACGTCGAATTATGTATATTCAGTGTGGAGAAATATCCACTAAGCGTGGGAAAATGAAAATCGCTTGTTAAGTTTCTTTTTTTTAAATTTATTTTCTCTGAGACGAGAGAGGGAAGCCAACTGAAATAAATAATCCACTTTACCCTGAGAGGTTAAATAAGCACCAAGGCACTAATCCAGTTTGCATGGCGAAATGTTTAAACAAAATGGCGGCATTCCTTACAAGTTTCCCACACCACATGGACAGTACTGCAGAGATTTATTTTTACATTACCAGAAAGGTCACTTCTTGGGATTTTTTTTATCTATTAAATTAATATTGTAATACATTTGTTTCTGGGAATGGTTCTTTATCTCGGGGGATTTGAGGGGGGGGTATATATTTTTTTTAGGATAATAACATTATTTTTTGGAGAGAAAATGCCATTTTGAATGAAAAGATATATAAAACGATTAACAATAACTGTCTTGTGAAATGACTTCTTAGACAAACAGCTTTTAGCATTAACGGAATGATGCCTGACTCACACAAAATGAGCTGCTAAATTGGTTTAAACGCCACTTTTTAAAGGACACCAGGGGCTCCTCCCAGAAAATATGCTGGGGGTATGAGTGTGAAAATATGCTGGGGGTATGAGTGTGAAAATATGCTGGGGGTATGAGTGTGAAAATATGCTGGGGGTATGAGTGTGAAAATATGCTGGGGGTATGAGTGTGAAAATATGCTGGGGTATGAGTGTGAAAATATGCTGGGGGTATGAGTGTGAAAATATGCTGGGGGTATGAGTGTGAGGCGGAGTGATGAGTAAAGAGGAAGGAGATGTGTTAGGAACAGGGGAATGAAGAAAGAGGAGAGAGATTAGAGCGGACTGACCTTTCGTGAGTGTGCACAGAACCCCGAAGACAAGGCGGGCTCCGCACCCCGGCTCCAGCTCTTCATCATTCCAGGCCAAAATCTTCTCCATATGGACCCTCCTGCTCTTACGATATATATTACCGTGGCTATTCATCTTAAATGTTGTCAAAGCAATACAACCATGCTTCGACTACGTTCATAAATACTTAATTTTACAGGGCCGTGCAGAGACCTTTTGCTCACAGTGAGAAAAGACCTAGAAAAACTGACACCCAGTTATATTGTACAGAATTTTTCACCAAAATGAATGAATGAAAATTAGTGACAACAACAAAATCGGCGGCAGTGTAGTATAATGGTTAAGGAACTGGACTTGTAACCGAAAGGTTGCAGGTTCGATTCCCAGGTAGGACACTGCCGTTGTACCCCTGAGCAAGGTACTTAACCTGAATTGCTTCAGTATATATCCAGCTGTATAAATGGATAAATGTAATAAGAAGTTATGTAAGTCGCTCTGGATAAGAGCGTCTGCTAAATGCCTGTAATGTAATGTAATAATAATACAATTATTATTATTATTATAACTTTATTTTTTTTTAATAAAGGGGCACTTTCTGCCCCCCTCTCTGCATGTACCGGACTGTTTAAATAAGTACCGGTTTGGTGCAAGTATAATTCAAAGCAACGATTTCATGTGACTCAAAAGTGAGGGTATGGTTCAGTGGAATAATCGTCCTGTATCCGGCAAATGGCTAAAATTTTAAACGTTTGTCCGGGAATAAGATTTTGACAGCGTCGTATTAGCCGATGACCTCACGTTCATGCAAGAGGGATCTGAAGGACAGGCCATACGTTCTGGGTAACAAACACACCACTAACGCTACAAAGGTTATATCTCCTGAAAACCAGAGGGGTAGCCGAAGATGATCAAAGCTGGGCCACTCCCAACCTCCACCCTCGGCCCCCCCAACACAAATATTATCGTTAAATCTACTGCACACCTCATGAAATTAAACCCCTATTTGTTCTATTACAACCCCCCCTCCCCCCCCGCGCCCCCTACAAAAAAATTTTTTATTTTGCTTTATATCCCTCAAATAAAACATCTCTAATCATACCTCGGTGGCACGCTGGAGACCCTTATCGACGCGGAGAGAGGGGTGCGTGTCGCGGGGGAGGAGGAAACGGGCTCGGGCAGAAAATGAAGTTCAAAGGTCGCGCGGAGCGGGCTGAAGGGTAACTGTGGATGATGTGTGGCTATTTGTTTAAAACCGGGGCTGATCTGGGAAAGGTCAGCGTGACATGAGGAGGCAGGATTTATCTGCGGCGCTCGGGGGCCCGAGGCCTGCAGCCTGCCCTTCAGGCCGCACTGTTTACTCACACCCACCACCCAGTGCATGTGGCCCCCAGGGGCCCCCGGCCGGACAATCAAAACATGCCACCAAAAACCTACTGCCAATCTGGTGTCACAGCAACATTATGATGATGATGATGATGACAATGATGAAAAAGAAGAAGATGATGATGACGATTATTTATTATACTTAAAGGGTAAGTACACCCTAGATCACGCTGTAAACGTGTTTGTATGCCTACCTTATAATTAAACTTATTCATGCATTCAGTTATTTCAACAATTCTGAAATAATATTGTATATGGTAGAAAATCGTCTTTGTGCTGCCCCTGACGGTTCAAATGTCCTTTCTGCTCCCCACACTGCCCGCCCCCCAATCGTGATGTCAGAGTAACTCTTTGGAGGTACCGTCATATGGATAATTGTTGTCGCCCACAACGGAAACAGCCGGCACCTGATTGGTTAGACCCACTACGTTACTTTCGTTTCGGCTCCACGTTTTTAAACCGGAACAACGTGGCCTCCTGTTCAACTCTCTTATTCCACCTAAATAGTCCACTAAAATATGTTTCTGAAAATATTTGAGGTGAGAAATAGGCCATGCAGTTGCTGAATCTTGATTCATATTTGATGTGCAACGTCTAGTTTGACAGTTTGATCTGAGTTATACAAAATCAAATGACGACGGACACCGCTCCTCCGACCCCACCCCCTCTCCCTCGCTCACCCCACAAAGTATTTTTCAAAATTGTGTAGTAGGCGGAGACAGGCTTGAGACAGTGGGTGTACTTACTCTTTAACTTATACAGCACCATATATAGAGATCTCAAAGCACTTCACGGTGACAAAGGAGACGGTGGTCACTACCTCTGTCACCAACTCACCCGACCCGGCGGCCACTTACGTACGGCGTCTCTCACCACGCATTCCCTGACACGAAGAGAGGAGGGGTTTAAACCGGGGGAGGATCAGCTGACCACATTCAAACGGCGCCATTCGCTCGCGTCTTAATCCGCTGTTGTGACGTTTTCTTCGAGTTCGCTACTCGGAGCCTCGCGCAGGGGCGTGAAAGCAGAGAAACACACAGTGTTGTGTAGCCTCGCAACGCCGCTGAGGCGCTGAGACTGTGCAGTGGACATGCGGTTCATTGGAGATCCATTTGTTTCTCCCGTCCTCCAGGGAGCGAGGGCACCAAGCCGGTGCAAGTCACCTCTTTACCCGCCGTAATGTGCTCGCACGTCCTGGAACACCGGTCAATAAACGAGAACTGTTAACGTAAAACACCGGACAAAATGAAAGATTTCCGGTAACAGCGCCGCGAGGTTAAATTTGTTCACAAATGACTGCCTTCTGAACGACAGCATGAACTTGTTAAGACGGAGGTCTGTCCTTGAGAGCTACAGGGTCTGCTGGTTTTTGTTTCCACCTCAAAACCGTATCAACCGGGGTCGGACCCAAAGAAACCAGGTGAGGCGGGACGAGGTGAATTAACCGCGTGATTAATTGTTGCAGTTGTAAGCGCTGAGTAACAACAAAAACCCAACGGAGCCTGCAGGGCCAGGGTCGCAGACCCCTGTTAAGAGGACCGACATTTTTCTCTTTACACATTTTTCTTCGACCTTTTTTTAAAATCTTTAACATAAAGCATCGGGAAATTCCATAAACATTCTTCTAGAAATCTATGTTTTTGCCGTAAGCATCCCGCATACAGCTCATTACAGTATTTCCTTCCTCGTGTGTCTCTCAGGCTCGGAATAAATGTATGGTGTGCTAACCTTATTTTGCCTAAGACAAATGCCAGACAAAGGCAAAAGGACTGTATAAATCACACAGTTAATAGATAATAGAGCAACAGCAGTAATGAGAGGGTTCCTAAACACAAGCGATAGCGTAAGTAGGGCAGGAGAGGGAAGAGTGATTTTCCACATTAAGCTCCTGGTGGGACGTCCTCTCTGATATATGGAGCCTCGCTGTTTCTCCTTCCTGTCTGGGGAACATTAGCAGGTACAGTAATCACAGACTGTTTAGTATGTCTCTCTCTCTCTCTCTCTCTCTCTCTCTCTCACACACACACACACACACACAAGCATGCATACACACATGCACATATGCATAGTAATTACAGACTGTGTAGTTTCACTCTCTATCTCACACACACATGCATACGCACCTACACATACACATGCATAAATACTCTACACACATAGCCACGCAAATTAACTAACATTTTTAAACATGCACACGCACACACACACACACTCACAGATGTGCATACACTTATAAAAGCACATACGCATGAACATACCTGTATATAACAAACATGTACACTGTGTATACACACACACACACACCATATGTACACTTAAGCACAAATGCACACATACAGACACATGGACATTTGAGCGCACACGTACATACGCACACGCTACAGACACACAGCATCCTTATAACCTGATGCTGATAATTTCATTGGACACCCGTGTTGGGTCACAGTGGAGTAATTAACAGCACAGACGGGCCACTTCGTCTGCACACAGGGACCGGATATCTGACTATGCGGTCCCTCTCCTTTTAATTAAAATGACACATTCAGAAGTTCACTTTTTTGCAGGAAACAAATAAAGGTCGCACCTTCCCAGAGGGCGACACACAGAAGCCCTCGCTCTGAGATCGGTACAGTACAGAGCACGGCTGCATCATGAACGGTTATGAGCTACACTTACTCATAGTTACACATCTGCATCTCCTCCATGAACCGCAACGAATCACACGCATACCTGCACATGTCTTAAACATTCGCATTTAAACCATGTCAGTCACACACACACACACACACACACACACTAAATCACCCCACCCCCCCCCCACACACACACACACACACACACTAAATCACCCCCCCCCCCCCCCCCCCCCCCCCCCCACACACACACACACACACACACACATACACACACACATGCAACAGAAACTCTAATTTACAATTCGCTCATGTCACTTGGCATTAAACTAAAGAAAATAAAAATGACAAAGTAGGCTAAAACCAAACCAATCAATTTTGGTTAACCCACCTGTAATAAATACACATTGCAACATTACCAAAATTGTATGCAATCCTGTTTTTGCTTATGTATTAAAAACAATGAATAAGGAAAAAAGGAGCTTATTAATAATAATAATAGAAATAATAAAAAACGTAATAAAAATAATAATAATAAAATTAACATGATGCAATTATTTATCCAGTAGCATCCAATCCAATAACCCCCCCCCCCAGCCCCACATTCTCCCCAAACAAGGTCATTGCATTTCCAATACAGTAAAAGCAGAGTAATCAGGTGGCCCTGATGAAGCTGGCGTAGGGGTAATGAAGCTTTATGTTTCTCTCTGTTTATCCTCCCATCCTCCAGCTTCATGTTGACATCACACCATCAGGGCAGCAGTAAGCCAGGCGGAAAAGAAATCAATGAGAATGAGATTACCTAGTTAGTGCGAGGTGAGACGGGACTGGGGGGTCTACAGAGCGACACCTTTAACTGCAGCCTTACATTTATATCGCCAGCGCAGCTAGGCGGGGCGCGAACACGGAGGAGTATTGGTTTACGGCCCGGATTACGCCCCAGTACGTGAGAAACGCATCTGTTTCAGGGGGCCGAAATATGCGTCAGGTTGTGAAGCACGAACAAAAACGACTACAAAACAAATCTACTGCTGGTGTCGTCCCCTCATAACCACGACAAAACCTTCTCAAATTTCTCTTTGAGAAGGCATTCCAGAAGGTCACAGCATTGACTCACGCTCACGGTTTGTTCTGTGCTCCATGCACGTTACACATTCAACAGAACAGAATACATGGTGGTATGCCCAGCTTTTCAGCTCATTTTTTTTTAATTTTTTTTTTACATTTAGCACCAAAGTGAGAAATTCTGTGTCAGTCTTTGATTCTTCACGAGCCTTGCACTGTTGAAGAATGATCAAAAGTGTGGAAATCAGTCTACAGCATTGCTCTTAAGAAGTATAACTGAAGCAGTCAAAGTGAGTGTTGAACCCTCTGCCTTTGTGACCACGTCAGGGCAGCTTTTTAAACAACCCACGGACATTTTTGCAGTGAAAAGTCAGTGAAAAGTTGCTGAAACTCCGTCTAGTCGTTCAAGTGAAAACCATTTGGTTGAAAAGTGAAAGTTTTTTAGCCGACAAGGACATACCCAGGCTATATCCAGGTAAAACCTGAGCTATATTGCGGGTTAGCCTAGTTTGTTTATGTCTTAAACGCCTGTCGACCTAGATTCCCACCTCTTTAGATGTCTATATTCTAGCTTTTTCTCACTGGGAAATTATACAATTGTGTCTTTCTCAGAGTGACTCTTCGGAACGAATCGATCTCTGGTCTTGGCTCTAGGTGATGATGTCATCACCTCTGGCATACTCGCATACATTACGACCTCCGCTACATTACATTACTGGCATTTATCAGACTCTTATTGAGAGAGACTTACACAAATTATTTTTGTTACATAATATCCAATTATACAGCTGGATATATACTGAAGCAATTTAGGTTGAGTACCTTGCCCAAGGGTGTAACGGCAATGTCCTATCTGGGAGTCAAACCTGCAACCTTTAGGTAACCAGCCCAGTTCCCTACCCACTATACTACAGTCGCCCGCTACACTCGCGGTGCATCATACCGCCTTGGGTCTCTGCGCTCAGACACGCGGTCTCACCACGCCATCCTCGCGTCTGTCTGACAGCCGTTAACAAGCCTCGTTTAACGGGCGTGTTTTATTTATTTCCAAGGGTATTATTTATTTACACTAGTTCTTATTGAAAAAAACAAAGCAACAGTAATCCTAAACGACCGGCTAGGAAGCATAGTCCAATTATAATTTAATTTAATTTATGAATTCATTCACAGTTAAGAGATTTTCCATCACCTGGAATAACGAGTTGTTTTATTTGATGTAGGCAATGGGTTCAGTTACGGCCCGGATCAGGGGGTAAACAGCATAAACCCGCGGGCCCCAGAGGACCGTGCGGGCCCATTTCAGAAGTAGGGTACACTCTGGGGTTGTGCCTTTTCTCTTTGCACACAATTCACGTTCTCTTCTGATGAGACTAGAGGTCTTATGTGACACGTCTCAGCCAATCACGACGGTTTTTTGGCGAATGTTGTTTCTCATCGGTTTGGCTATGCACTCTGGGTTGCATACTGGCTAATGGAGTTTCCTGCAGGGAGCCGTTCATGAATGTGCACAGGGCACTTTTAGTGCCAAGAACTAATCAGCCTGCGGCACAATGTGGTTCATCACATCTTTAACAAAGCAGCATGACTCGATTCAGAATATACTGTACTCCGGATTTCAGTAGACGGTTCTCTTCAAGGGAATCAGAACCACTGAAGAAGTCGACAGAGAGAGAGAGGAGCTATAGTTAAAAAAAAAAAATTATTACAAAATGGAGGGTAGTACCTTCAGTGCTGTAAATGCTGAGGTAGGACTGGAATGGATGGTAGAGAGGTTGGCAACCATTCCTTTGCATTATTTCATATTGTGTACAAGACGAGCTAAAGGAAACTACTGAAAAGGGCCAAAGGACACCAATATTTGAGATCAATTTTTCACTGTCCATAAATATAATGCATACAAATATAATGACTTGCAGACAAATGCAAAAACACACACGGGGGGGGGGGGGGGGGGGGTGGTGTGCATGCACATGAGCACACACACACACACACACACACATGCAACGGATCGATTGGAGAGCAGAAATCTCCTTATTTCCCATCTCCTAGAGTGCCACTTGAAGTTTCTCGTGGATATAACTGCATTAGGGGTCAGCCTGGGGATGGCTAATGGTGACCTCTTCATCACTCTCCTCTTACAGACACCAGTCGTTTTTTATTAAGTGTTTTGGTGGTAAGTAATGATTTCAGAGTGCTGAATGGAATTACCTCAGGACACGGTGAACCCGCGGCGCGCTTGGTCTCTCGGCCTCACGGCAACGCCACGGTGGATTGATTTGATTCTTCAAACCGGTGCGATGGACAAGACTGTCGCCGAAAGCGCCGAACGAACTTCAATGACGTGGTTATGGGGAGGAGGAGAGGGGGGCGGGCGGTAAACAAGTGAATAAATAGAGCACCTGACCTCGCGGAATATATTTTTTTTTTTCAATTTTCTTCTTTTACAAAACCATACGTTTTATAGCCCTTTGTCCCGAGGCCTTGACATTCACACATCCGCTCTGCTTTCAGCGGAGATGCCCGAGCGTTCACTGTTTTCTATAGTTTTATTGCCGCAATCTGAACCGGGAATCTTTTTTGTAAGCATATTATTCCCTTGCCATGCAGAGAGAAAGGGAGAGAGAGGTTCAGGTGTTGGGTGGGGGGAGGGGGGTCAGGAGGGAGCAGCAGACTTTCCTTTTATGTTTACTCGTCCATATTGTCTCTGGAGTTAATTGGTTCTTTAAGTCCAGGTAGTTACTAAACGTTTAGCCGGGCTGGAACCTGCGGGAACCCGGATGCTTCCTCTAAATGGAGCGTGAAATGAAATGTTTGATACTGTAGATAAAACCGGTGATATTCAAGGATGTTACGGTGCAGTAAGGCCCGGAAAGTGCCGTCTAATGGGCCCGGCAAGATTGGGGTAGTGTCAGCCGTAACCACCCGGCCCCCTCTCTCTGACATCGTTAGTCGCCTCTGTGTTCCCTTAACGACCGCCTGCACTGATTACCTAGGCATCGGAGGACTTAAAACAACACCGACACGCTTCGTAAGTGGCCCATTTGGAATCATTAGCATATTCTAATGCGCTCGGCCACCAAAAATTTTATTTTTTTTAATTTGAAGCTCTTTAGAAGAGGTGTTGCAGTGCACCACGGTGGGGTGCGGGGGGGTGGGGGGGGGGGCGGGTAAACTTCTTAAATGAACATGTTGTTTGGAGCCCTCCTTCGTGCCATTTAAATGCCCATTAATGCTTTGCATTATGCTTTCACAACTAAAAAGCAATTTTTTTGCCCTGAAACCACATCTGTATGCACTTTACTTTACTTGTGATATTTCTTCCGAGAACTGTCAGAAAACGATGGATTTATTAATCGCATATCAGTACGGAAATGTCTTTGGAAAATAATAACAAATAAGTTCATTCGACGAGTAATCATCAGCACAGTGATTCAGTGGAAAAAGTATTTTAGTTGTTATTTATTTAAATACTAATTACTGCTGGAAAAAGGTTGAAAGGAAAGCATCGGTAATCTGTTGACAGAAATTCAATCTACGGTATGGAATCTCAAAAATCTAAGTAAAAAAAAAACAATTATGTTTTTATCACATTCAAAATTAATTGGTCACTCTTAGTAATCTTTGGCAGCTTGCGTTTATGATTCACAAGTTGCCGTCGTGCCGCACTTACAGCTTTTGAGCTTCTTTGGAAGAAGTTAAAGAAAAGGTGCACCAGCAGTTCATTGTGAGTCAACGTTAAGTAAGTAATGTTGCTTTAATCCATACAGTCCTTCATTGAAACATGACGTGACGTTCTGCATCACAACATATCAACAGAGTGGGTTTCAGTAACAGAACAAAACAAGTGAACAGCACTTGATCACTGTTCCTAAGATAAGTTTAAATTAATTCAGCAACTCATTCATTCATTCATTCATTCTCCATACCTTGGGAACGTGGAAGCACAATAAACAAATCCCTAGCGTCCATAATTGGCGCGGAACCGCTGTTCCGTCCTCCGACGGTTAGGCTGTGTGCCAGGCGCGGTCGCGTGATGCATCGGCACTTTATCCTGATCTTAACAGCACAGAGGTTCTCAGAGAGTGTGAAGATTATAGCACTCTTTCAAACCATAATCTAATTACATCCAATGCAGGCACTCAATCAAATCCTGCCTTTCTCTGGCAACACAAAGCAGCAACATTAATGTCATTTTGGGAGAGCCGGACTGACAGAGCACCTTGTATTAACAATGTCTAATGGGCCTACCCCTGTAGGTAAATTAATATGCTAACAAGCAGAGAGGTCTGAGCTAAATCTAATATCTTTACGCTGTTTAATTCCAAAACCTACTTAATCAATCAATTGACCTGGGACGGTAAAGCATCTATCAATTATTAAAGAGGGAGTGTAAATATTTCACATGATTTGAGAAGGTTTGCGTTTCGTTCCCCTGTTACGTAGATATTTTAGCACACTTTTTTTTTGTTTTTGCTTTTGTTACTGCAGGTTGCATTATGAACAGAAAACAAATACAAATAGACATGCGCACACACACACACACACACACACACACACACACACACACACACACACACGTATTGTATATGCACAAACATACATTGAAATATGTGCATTTACACACACACACACACACACATATTGTATATGCACAAACATATTCAAATATGTGCATTTACACACACACGCACATACATTTTGTCAAGCTCTTTCAATTTCAACGGTGAGTTTATCGAGATACGCGGTCTCAATTCAAAGCCTTATTCCTGAGAGCTACTTGTATATGACCAATGTCTTTGTTGGATGGATTAAGGGACATATTTTACCCATTAAATCCCCACATTTGCACCCCATTACACTAGGGAACAACGTGCTATGGTAACTGTGGCCCCGGCATGTGTAAGACTACTCCACATTGAAGTGTTGTTATAAAGTACCAATATCAAATAAAGGGCCGGTGACCAAGGTTACACCGCGGTGCGACGGCGATGGATCACGGCCAAGACGTCCGCTCTCTATTGGCTCATCCAACACGAAGGCCTGATGGACAGGCGAGAGTAATAGGACGTGTCGGCTCGTTTGACGCATGCAATGCTTTACAAACTGTACGTCTGGCCGCGGTGCATACAGCACAGAGCAGTACGGTTCAGTCACGTCTCACTTTCCCATGGACGGATCCAAGAGTTACGGTGGCCCGGAAGGGCCCGTCACCATTAAATTAAAAAAAGCGAATGAGTATCGGCGGAGTGTGCGGACTGCAGCTACATCGTTGCCTGCGCAAACGAGATGCTAGTTTTTTTCCCCAATGTCACATATCTTTAATAAAACACTAGACTATTGAAATACAATCACCATATAGTACCAGCCACGCAGAAATATGAAGACTTTTTAAAACAGAACAAAGAGAACAGCATTCATATAATAAAAGTTGTGTTGATTTGTCTAATCAGAAAAGGAAAAGAAAAATCTCTTACCCCATAGCATGCTCATTTAGACGTATTGTGTTTTTTATCATTAAGCACAAACGTATGGAAACAATTTTGCTTTGACACACCAAAGCATTAGTATAGATTAATCAGTCTGGTATATTCCCATGTGGGGCTGCTTTAGTATGATTGGTGCATGGTTATGGGCGGGGCAGAAGGTGGCAGAGTTTTTAAGCTTGGAAAACATAAAATGGCCACTGGGTTTTTTTTTAACTGCCGTGAAAACCGGAACATTTTTATATTTTTATGATATTTGTCCGGTCACGTTAGGTCAAACCAGGACATCTAGTCACCGTACAAAGTAGGCAGGTAAAAAAAATTTAAAAAACTTATATAGTATATATATATATTATTGTAACATAGCATTAAAAATTCCATATGAATATTTAGTGGAAAATTTGCCACAAAACTCCACAAAGCCACTGCTGCAGCACAAGCAAGCAGAAAGGAAATCTCTCTCGGTTATGAGATGTTTGCCACGCCCCCTTCTTCACACAAGCAGTATGTGTGTATTTACATGGATGAAGAGGTCCAGGGAAATGAATGGAGTGAGTACTGCTTCTGACCTTTCCTGGGGGCTGTGACAATGTCATGGGCAGCGGGAAAGGCGCTCTTCTCTAGGCAGGGCTGTTGCGGCGTTCGCTCACACTATTTCGTGTTTAGCATTTTCATTAGAAGGGTAGATACTCATATTGAGCGAAGCAGCATCGGGCCCTTATGTTTGCTCTCCGTCTCTATGGAACCCTTCACAACTCATACCTTGGGAGTTATTAAAGACCAGGGTGGTGGTTATGGCACCTTTATTTATCTTTTCTGTTTCATGCTAATCATAGCAATTCCCCTGTTTTCTCTCCCTAGCTTAGAATCGCCATATGCGGCAACCGTAGACTAGCCGTCCAAAGAATGCTTCAGATGACTGGTGGCGCCTGATTCACGGCTGGGAGGAGCTAATGTGGTGATAACCTAATGAAAACTGGATAAATTAAAGCCGCCAAAACGCCTGGCAGGACAGTAGCATTCCGCTACCCCTACATCTGCCCTATACGTAGCTGAAGTCACAACTGAAACATGGCTGCCATCTCCAAAGAAGCAAATTAATGAATGCAGTGCTCTTCTCATTATCAATCCTCAATAACTGAAGGAGCCAGCTGTCTGAAGTCCTTACAGTCCACTATCCCAGATTAGATTCATATTATTCCTAATGCTATTCCTACTTATAATAATACTCCTACTAGATCCGATCCTTCTGGTCGTATACAACTATCACCTTTCCAGTTCTAATGCTCCTTCTCTCTCTGTTACTTCTGCTTGAAGAACTTATACCCACGACCACTCCTCCATTGCATTCTAGAGCAGTAATGATTACCTTACATCACGTTACAATCATTTAGCAGGCGTTCTTATCCAGAGCAACCTACAGTAGTGGACAACACGTGTTACTCTCAGGAATACAAATAATAATAATAATAAATGTAGCATTCCCAAAATATCCCAGCATGCATTGCTTTTATTTTCAGGTGTTACTCTATATACTGTACATGTTTTTTTCTTCTCATATCATTCCAACTATAAAAAAAAAATGTATTTTATTTTTTGGTGAGAAATGTGTATATAATTTCCCTTTTCCTTTGCCAGCTTGGCGAGGAGGCAGTCTTCTTCGGCTGCAGTAAATCTCTAGCTGTCCCATCCTGGCCAATGCCCTCCCATCTAATTACCACACGGGACCCACAGACTGAGGGCACAGCAGGGTCTGACATTAATTTGTTTTATGTTTGACTAGTAAGGCCTCCCGGAACCATTAAGGCAGGGCTAGGGTCCTCTTCAGTTTCCTGCTCCTGTCAATCACGGAAAGCCGAGACGCGCGACTTATCACCGGCCATTCGAGAAGAAATGACTCCACGTCGGATGAAAATACGACGTAGTAAATGCGTATTGTATTGTAATTGGGTGGGGGAGAAAAGCATCGGTCTTCTGTAGACACACATCCTGAAGCACTAAATGCTGTAACAGCGTTATTTTCCCACCCACACCCCCCGCCCTTTTCAAGTTCAACTTCCAGATTGTAAAAAATAAAATAAAATAAAAAATTACAAATGAATAAAAAAAACGCGGCTCACGTAATAGCACATGGCGAAGCACAAGGCCTCCCACTCAAGTCAGAGGTTAGCGCGTGGGTGCGCAAGCCGCTCTTCTCCTCGCCGACTCCGATCGCGCACGCTTGGCTTTCCAGGCTGAAAGGCTTGGAGGCGGTCCAACTGTACCAGCGCATGGCTCGGCGCGATAACCGCGGCGCTTTACATGAAACAGCCAGCCCCGGACACTTACCCAACATGCAGATACAGCACGATCCCTGTCTCTGCACCTAATTATGCCTGGAAAAAAAAGAACTGTTAACCATAAACAGATGATGGCACGTACAGTACAGTATATATATATATATATATATATATATATACAGCACTGTATATACTTTTGTGTGTGTGGGGGGGGGGGGGGGGGGGGGGGGGGGTGATGCACTACAGAAGAACACTTGTTTCCTGCAAGTCTTGCTTGTGTCCTTTTTTGTATGTCGCTTGTATGCATGCAAGCAGCGATGCCCCTGTGAATCTGGTCTTTCAGATAAATATTCAGCCCATGATAACCGGCCCAGATAAGCAATGTCTACAGAGGTTATCTGTAGGCCAGTCTGATTTAGATATTTTTTTTTATCATGGCTTATCTTTCATCAGTTTGGCTAGTTGCTTCCCATGGAAACTGCTGCACAAGCCTGATTGTTCCTTATTAAAAGACGTAAAAAAAAGGAAACAAGCAAACCGGTAGTTAGGAAAATCAATACGGCACGACGTAACCTTTTGTATCGAAGATGGGCACAATCGTAGTTTTTAAACAATCTTTTTCTTCGTTTTTTTTTGTAAATGTTAATAATATTGAATTTTGAAAACGATCTAAATCATCCAAGGAAAACCCTTAATGATGGCCCGGTTGTATAGAATTTGTATTATGGAAATGTCAGGCATGGCCAATGGCCTTAAAATATCAATATTCTGCACAAAAATAAACGTGACCTTCCATGTCAGAAAACAAACATGAGCGCTCGTCTAGGTGAACGCCACATTAGTTTGAACGAAATAAGGAGTGGTTCTGATGGGAATAGGTATAAAAAATATTGTTTCCTTCCACCCTTCTCTAAAACTTCTCTTTTTGCTGTGGATTTGCCTTTATTGGAAAATAAGCAGATTAACTGCGTACACAATAAAAAAATCTTTGATGTTACCCCTGCCCGAGCCATACACCAAAGTGCTAATTAATGAATCGCTTTTGTCGAATTAAGAGTACTTTTTTCTGTCCATTGAATTCATGCGCAACGGCTGCTATGTGTTTCCCCCGTACCTCTATTTCCCCAATTAGGCCCGTAAAGGTGCGAGGAGTCTTCCAAAGAGGCTTTTAGATTAATCATATTATCTGTGGCCCCTGAAATGCAAAGCCTTTTTGACCTCCCCTTCCATAAGAATCCATTATCTTAAACTATCGCGGTAATCCTGGCTTCGGTAAAGGGGGGTTAAGGGGGGGAGATCAGGCCTAATAGATGGCAAATAAGATTAATCTATGATCTAAGTGCCGATTACACTTGGACCTGCCCTTGAACACTCGGGTGTAACCTTGAAATTCACATCCACTCAGATCCAGCAATTGGGCTGAAAGGTCTGTAAGGGGGGGTTGGGGGGAGGGTGTGGGGTGGGGCACTTGGCCAAATATTTTGTCCAGACCTGAAACCTTTTAGGAACAAGGGGCCAAAAAGCTTAACCCTTTGTAAACCGCAAGGCGTTTAAGAGCACCAAAAATCACTTGACAATGGGATGACAGGCTAGGGTCAGTTAGCCAGTTAGTAGACCAGTCACCTGACGAAAAACTACGTTGATGTTTTTGTTAGTTCATGTTTTTTGGTTGTTGGTAGCATTGCTAACTACCATGCTGTTGGTTCAAATGGATTGAAGCTGGTACTCACAGACATGACCAGTTCAGATCTAAATTTACAAAAATAAAAACTAAATTTTTTTATTTTTAGTTTTATTACAAGTAAACGCAATTTATTTTCCAACAGTGTACAATTACGGTAATACATTGACAGTAAATAATACCATTGATTAAGTTCCCTGCAAGAAAATATGTGCTCAAAGTGAGACCAAAATTCTGGTCTGTTGTTTCATGATGAAGTCTTCCTGATGGAAAATCTGTACGTCTAGCATTTGTGGAAATTGGTTGTTAGCGTTTCTTGCCTCACACAGAGTTTGCGTGCACACAGGCGCACACACACACACACGCACACACACACCTCGACGACTCAGACATGCAGACGTGTGGATCGATGCTCCCTCCAGCGCAAGGGTTGCGCGTTGAGCGTGTGATTAATGCGCCCGGGCGGAGAGGGGAGAGTTAAAACGTTGCGCGGCAGACAGTCTCATGCCATTAGGCTGACTGCGGTAATGAAATTTCATTTAATTTGTCAGGGAGAAAGTGCTAATGTTAAAAAGCTTTTTTAATAATAAGGAAAAGAGGGGGGGAGGGGGAGAGGGAGGGGGGGGGGGGTGTGAGGGGTGAACAAAAAAAATTCTGAGAGATTTGAGAGAAAGCTTTAAGCAATTACCCCAAGTGTCTTGGGCCCTCCCGCACGCATATTTACATTACTGTCGTGAAGGTCTTTGGAGTGATTAAATTATTGCAGTAGCAAAGTTCCGTATTTCAAAAGCATGTTCACATTTCAAAGAGAGGGGTAGAAACAGACCAGCGGTTTGGTTTTTGACGATGCGCACAGTAAGCATGAGAACAATATGTGAATGCCGTGCATATGCTCTTTTTAAAATCAATATTTATTCTCCCGATTTGGAATACACATTAGGTTACGGTGTTCATAACATCCTTGCTTAACATCCCCCATAAATTCAGAAGGAGAGGTGCTTTTGACACCCAGAGGTACTTTTGGGTCTGTAGCTCACCAGCTCAGCAGGAAGCCACTGCATTGCAGAAGGACGCCACGCACGCAACTGGCACGGGCAGGCCGCTGATGCCCAATCGACCAGCGGTGTGATGCTACAGCCTGTAACAAGCCATCCCGCAGGGTTCGGTAGCAGACCATGCGGTGTGTCAGTGCTGTTAAGCACTGAGCAGTACTTTAGTGTGACGCACCTGTCGGAAAGGTCTCAATCGCTGCTTTTGATACGTAGAGCGCAGTCTCTGTGGTTGAGTCCTAGTCCAGCCCAATGATCGTAAAAAGCATGTCTGTGCCAGGCCATTTACTTTAAATGGCACGTCATGCATTCACCTTCTGGCAGACATCTGCAAGTTGCGTATTCCCAGATTGTAGCTAACTAGAGTGTTACATTGGTGATATCTTGAGTTCCGCGCTCGCTGAAATTAATGCATAATTGCAAGTTTTTTGTCGAAATGAATTTAGAGACTTTTCGATTTAGAAACTTTTGCTGGCACTCGATGTCATCACTGTGCCATAATGGGCACTGTTGGACGAGCAGTAAGGGGGGGAATGTCGGGGGAAAGCATGTTTCTTTCCAGTAACCGCACAGGTGATGCAGGTTAATGCGATCCTGTTTAAAACATCAGTTAGCACGTTAGCATGGGCAGTAATGCGGGATGAGCAAGACCCATTTAAATAAATCTGATTGTAATGCTTTAACACTTCGTCCTGTTTTTGCAGCAGTGTAGTATAATGGTTAAGGAACTGGACTTGTAACCCAAAGGTTGCAGGTTCGATTCCCAGGTAGGACACTGCCGTTGTACCTTTGAGCAAGGTACTTAACCTGATTTGCTTCAGTATGTATCCAGCTGTATGAATGGATAAATGTAATAAGATATAAGAAGTTGTGTAAGTCGCTCTGGATAAGAGCATCAGCTAAATGCCTGTAATGTAATGTTTTTCTTCAGCTTTTGTACATGGTGTTAACAGTATGGGCACAGATGAAGCGGTTAACCGCCATCATTTCTTGGTATTACATTTCATTGTTTGTATCTGAGAGGGGTGTGTGTGTGTGTGTGTGGTGGGAAGGGGGGGGGGGGGGGGGGGGCTGGTGGTTTGGCTGTACACGTCCCATTTCAAGATCAGTTTATATTTCAAGCGAAGGGCTATTCAGCCCGAGTTTAAAAAGGTCTTCAGAACAAAATATCTATAAATCCCACAGCAGGTGCATAAAAACTGACATCTCTATCAAAGGATATCAGGGTTCCTTTGCGCTCTGCGCGGGCGGTTTTAAAGATGGATGGTCGAAAAGGCCCGGGCATGTATCTGACCGCTGGCTCACTCTAATGAATAACCTCCTCTTTGGAACCTGCTATGTAAGCAGAAAGCTCTGCACTCGCCTGGGCCGGGTTGGAGGGGGGGGATTCAGGGGGGAGCGGGGCCCATGAATCTGCCCCGACAGCCTACATAATATCGGGGCGACAACACTTGTATGACTCCCATTTTCTCTGCTTTCTATTGATTTTCACTTAATAACCAGGGGAAATGCTAAACGTCGACGCTGAGTGACTAATAAATCCCGTCTGAGCTCTTTTTATTGAGGGAAATTTAATAAACGCGGCGGGGGCTCGGCCGCGAGATTTGTCTTGGGCTTGAGAGGACAAAAAGAGACGGGCTGAGGGGGGGTGGTCAGTATACACAGAAACTAAAAGCCCCCTATCTTTATGAACTCTCTTTATATCTAAAAGGATCTTAAATGGGGTGCAATCCAGCTGGGTGTCTGAACTGTGTCTTTATGGTGAGTGGTTGATGATATCTGCAATCGTGTAAAAGGGCTGTTCGCAGGTATCGGCGGGCATCTCCATCGCTTTTTAAATCTTACCTGCATATAAAGAGTAATTTCTTTCTTTCTTTCTTTTCTCCCAGAAAGATTGAACCTTGTATTGGATTTTCACCGCAAGGGTATTCATAGTCGGCTGTTACAGTATTCTTTGTCTCAAGGCCCTGTGTGCAATTGTATGGGCAATAAATGATGGAGAAAATCATTGTTAAAAATACACATGTTGTTAAATAAAACAAAATGATAGATAAAACTCTCGCTGAGTGGGTCGTGCAAACCCGAATTTCCCCAACCAAAAAAAAAATAAAAAAATCCTGAAATTAATCATGGGCTCATTTGTTGTAGTAATAATAGGCTGGAATTATATTTTAAAAATGAATATTAAATGAGATAACAATTCCAAAAATAAGTTCTGCCCCGAGGCTGTCATCAGCAGACGCGGCTCTAATTTCCTCGTCCGCCTGTTCTGCATAACATCAAAATGCTCAATTTCATTTTCATTCGAAAACATGGGAAACGTCCAGATCTTTCATACCATAACTGGATATACAGTATATGGGACTTATACATTTGTTTAGATTCTTCATGAGCTGTGACTCTATCCCCTGCTTTCTACATCCTCCTGAGAACCGGAAGGAAAAAAAAGTTTAAGCGTTTATATTTTTTGCCTTGGATGACAAATAAAAATTTTATTGAATGTCCCTTGTAGCACATGTTTAGAGGGAGAAAGGGTCACCCCTAACATTTTTATATGAATCCGTTGCTTGACTAGCTAGTATGCTTGTGAAACTTGACATTTGACTACATACTAGGTGGTCCAGCAGTGTGACTCCCCCAAAGTTTAAATGAAACCTATGCCTAAACATTGTAGTGTAGGTTTCAGCATAGTAGAATATATGGCTCTTGAGATTAGGACCAGAAACATATGTCCCCTACATGGGATAATAATGAATTTGAGTCTCAGGAGGATATGAAGTATCATAAGACCTTGAATGGGTTGAAATGCTTTCTTGTTAATCAAAAATAGACATTCCCAAAATCTGCTCATATTTTCTTTTATAAATTGCCTCCAGTGTTATTGCATATTGCACCCACCGGTAGTACAATGTCAGTTGAATTAAACACAAAGTCATTTTTAAGGGTCAAGAAAGGCAATACATTTTTCACCGTAGCGTCGCTGAAAACATTGTCTCCCCGATTGTAAAGACCTGCATAAATTACACAGGTCTACCCGTGTCATGATCAGGGTCATGCCACGTGAAAATAGAGTACAGAGTGAAAGGCATTTAAAATAATAATTTAAAAAAAAAACGTTGTCTTTATTTAGTAATTAAATTTACAGAATGGTTGTGAGAAGGTCATGTCAGCTTATTAAAGTTTTCCTGGTGATACAGCAATTCCCATTGGCTGGAGTTCTTCGGGATTGCCAAGAGTCTGGGAGGTTCCCTCTGTTTGCTGAGAAAGGTCACCGTTCATTTTTTTAAAACTCCCCCCACAGTACTAATATCTTTTGTTTGTTTGGTTCTACAAGCAACAGAAATCAATAGCAATAATTCACAATGCAATTAGTCGCCGGGCTGTAAAAAAATGCACGTGGAGCACTTAGCAGAAAGACCTTTGTAGAGATTACAGTGTGTGGACACGGGCTAATTCTCAGTTCAAGGAGAACCACAAGAAGGGGAACATAAACTTTCTGATCTTAATGAAGGAATTATTTTTATATCGGTCTTCACTTGTCACTCATTCAGTATGGATTAATTGCATGTGTCTTTCCCCTCAGATTCCAGATAGAAACTTCACCTTACTTTTTAGGTCCTTGCTCTAATTCATCTTTGAAGAGATGATAGTAAAAAGTAAACACTTCTTCAGTACCAAAATAATTACTATGAATACTATCAGTTAGCCAATTAACAGTTTAAACCATTGAAACCCACTGAGGTTCAAAAAGGTCAATTTCTCGATAATAAAGCAGTGGGGTTGTGCTATGCACGGTTGTGATGGGGAAACAACCTTTCAATATGGTCCGAGTTGAACGTGTAACGTTATCCGTCGCAGCCTGTGGGCCTTGTCCTTCTTTCCCCAACCTTGTTGGTCTCGCTCGTCTCTCACATGTTCTTGCTTCATGACTCTTCCCTTTCCCAGAATCCTCTCCCCCACCATCGTGCTACCGTAGCCCCTGTTCACCCCTGTGCAGAAACATCTCTCTACCCATCAGACCTCTGAGGTTCCCTTCACTGTCAAAGTGATGCGATGTCTCGTGGCATGACTAAAGTTCCTTTGAGGATTACACAAACCACCATCCCGCAGATACCCCAGTCCAGCCTCTGGGGTTGTGCAGACCGTCTGTGTGATCGATACAGCGTGTTCACGGCTCACAGTCTTATTTGACCAGCTGCGTCTGACTGTGTGAAGCTGAACGAGTAAAGATGGCCCCTTCTTGTAATCTTCTTATCTCTTTCTGGATAGTCTCTTGTGGAGCAAAGAGTGCATCGGCGTCTCGGTGTCCAGAAGCGAGGAGCGAGAGGGCTCCGCTAAAACAATTTCCTGCCAATGTCTGATCAAGTTCTTTCAAAGCCTTTGCTTTGGAAAGAGCTTTTTGGAGAGAGGGGGTTGCCTTTTTTTGTTTTTGTTCCTATGTTGTATGTTGTATGTTGTTAATTGTGCTTAACGCAACTATTGACATTTTTTTGGTTCAGTTCTTAAAAATTACCACTTGATATTCGCTGTCTCACTCGTTTTGGAAGGCAAACAAAGTTAAGCCCAGTGCAATGGTTCAACAGCATAGAAACAAGTGGTGTTATGTTATGAAGCTTGGCTATCATGTATATTGCTTTTTAATACACCACTAATCCATAGCTTCCACGGATTGTCAATCATCCACCATTGCAGAGTTATTACAGAGTATAATTCATCAATCAAAATGCATGATTTCCCTCTGAAATCTATAGCCCACATGCTGTACTATTTTATGTTTAATGTTTTATTTTTTAATAGACTTAGAGAACGATGAAGGGGAGCGGGAGGTTTGAAAGAGTGAGGAAAGGAGAAAGTACGAACGAGTATTCCATTCTTGAATTTTTTAATGGCAGGTCTCATGGCATCATGAGCCAGATATAGCATTACAAGACAGGCACGACCTCTGATGATGATGATGATGATGATGGCTGCACTCCCCATCGCACAAGACAAACCACACCAAATACATCAGAGGCCTCTGAGATTTCCTGCACCATTGCTCCGTCCTACTGCTGTGTCCCTCAAGCATATCCGCCCGCGCTGTTCCGCCCATTGTCAAAAATCTTCCATTTAATTTGGCTGATTTATCAATTGCTAAGTATCACATCGCTGTGCTGCATCAGAGAGTTGAAGGCTTTATAAAATTATTTTCATAAAATACCCCCTGACATATATTATTTATACTCATTGATTATGCCCTCAGCTTTTCCCAACATGCAGTTTCCACTTGAAAATGACATCCTAAAGTAAAGCAGAATATCAATCATTGTTTTATAAAGACTCATGAGCAGTAATACTGTTTAATTTTCTAAAAATAAAATATCCAAATGGAAGATAGGGATATATATTTTGGAAATAGGTGTATATACCTCTTTCTACTCTTCACTTAGAAACTATTGTAGAATTTATGCATCAGCTAATCACATAATTACTTTTATTGACCATGTTTACATGCAAATCATTCTTCCGATTTTATTCTGAAAATTTAAGTATTTTGGTTATGATACAGCCCATGTAAACACATTATTTCAAAAAGCAAAACCTGGTTAAGCCTGTATTCTGTATATGCTTAATCTGAATGAGATCAAAATTATTATTATTTTTGAAACGAGAACCATGATCCACCGTGGTACTTAGTTGCCATGCATGTCATTTTCGTTGACTATCATCTGACATTACTGAGTGGGCCTTGTATGTTTACAGCCCTAATTTTAAGAAAAAACAGTAACAGCAGTTCACACCCAGCGACTATTAAACACTTCATATACATGGAAGAATTACTAGGACGCCGTCTTTTAGCACGGACCAAAGAATGTAAAACGAGTATTCAGCCAACCATGTACAGTATATGGGAATAAGACTTGGTTATTCCTTTCATGACGCATGCAAACGGCATAATCAGAATACGACACTAAGCAGAATAAGGACCATTACTTGGAATATGGTGTGCATGTAAATTTGGGCATTTATGTTCTCATTGTTAAATATCAGAAACGTGAACCTGAAATGAACTTCTGCAGGAGAGCTATTCTAGTAGATAGAACGGAATAGCCTGGAGATAGAATAGTCCACTTCACACATTGGGGGGGGGGGGGGGGGGGGTTGTTTGGGGGTCAGGGATTAGGATGGGAGTTGGGGGTAATTGGAGTTAGGGCTATTTTTAAATGAAAACACTTACATGAACGCAAATTCAGGTACTATGGTCGCAATTTAAAAAAAGGGTTTTTATTAGTAAAGGGGTTCATTTCAAACTCATGGTGGGATTTCTCATCAAGGGGAAAAGCCGGGTGTGTGCCAGGGACTTGTGAAACACTACAGACTCAAGGGGCCCTTGAAGTTGGCCTTAATTCCAACACGGCTTTGCATGCTATCACTTTGTGTACCATTCTGTCCTGTGCTCATAACACGCCCTTAATCATTTTTCTCGTAATTGCAAGGAAGTGCTCGTGCCGCCGAACGCCTTCACAGGTCTCCTGGTATACGAGGGCCCGGAAATAAACCACCTTTATAGAGTGATGAAGGATCGCGTACAGAAAGGCTTTTATGTGACATTTTTTGAATGTTTATTCCACGTTTTATATGACGGTAAATCACGGGGATGTTTCCGCGGAGCGGGCCAGAACGCGGACGGATTTCTCTCTCCTTGGCCGGCGCAAGGTGACGAGGCGAATGAGCAGCCGCGCGTCTTCATTAAAAGTGTGTTGGCAGAATGCCTGCCGACGGTGTTCTGAAAGCCGCGGAGGCCGCCGTCCATCTATCATTTTTACAAGGTCCTCCTTTCATACGGAACACACTCGTTCATTAGGCAGATAATTTCAATTTGAAAAGGTGAACAACGGTGCGTGTGGGTGCGCCACTTGTAATACTCAACAATGAAATCATAAATGCTCAGCAGTAGTTGTCAATGCTGAAATCAGTGATCGGGATGTGCTGCCCGCACGCTGCCTCCACACATTAACCCCTTCACACAGACCCCCTAGTGGCCATGCCGCCAGCGCCGTGAGATTGCTCGACTGAGATATTCGTCGCGCCTGCAACTAAATGTGACGACCATGCCGAATACGGAGTTTCTAAGTGCCACTATTGTTACTTAGCTTGTCCAATTAACAAGCAACCTCCACCCAGTCTCACTTGCAACTATAACAACCTTTTCATGACACACTGGACAATGGCATCTACCTGTGAGTTCATGAAATATTTTTTCACCACAAAAAATTTTTTTTGTATTCCATCATAGCAACAAGATAAAGCCAACAATAGCCCGAGCGTATGCCAGTACGGCTGTGAAAAGCCCTACTCACTCAATAGTGAAATATTAATTATTTTGTAATTATACCACATCATTCTACTATCAATATCTGCTACTAAATATGAAATAAATATACAATCATACCATTAGTTTAACACATAGAGATGTCCCTTTCAAGACTCAGTGGTCATTTATTGTCTTGGACAATCTGTTTGAGAAATACACACCCCTTTACAACGCTAGTACACCATCTGGAAACCCCACCAGCTGTTTGTGCAGCTGTTCATTCTGGTTTGATTGAAACTCTTTTATCCAATAGAGTACATTATAAGCTTTGCAACGGTGTTTGCAATGTCTTATTAGATGCTTTAAACAATAAATTACAGCTGAGTGTAACAGCATTTTTAGTTGTATCACTAGAATTGTACACAAACACCTACAGAAAAAGTAGGAATGTACATTTGCGTGCCGATGAATTATTTTTGTTTTTCTATTATTTTAGCAAGATTTTAGATTTTACTAATTGGGCCAACTCATCAGCATGGCTAGAGAATGTACTCGCCTTGCTTACATGGATTTTGGGAGTGGGTCAAAAGAAAAGACCATAGTATTGATTCTATCAGAGAATATGCCTAAGAACATGACAGAGATTTCCTCCTCGATATGTAAGTATTGCGGCTTGTAATATTTCAATTATACTGTATATGTAAATTTTTTCACTCCAGCACTTTCTTGTGCCATATGTTTGATATTGTTATTTTCACATTTTGAGTGCATTTCCCATACTGCAGTGTAAGCGTTCATAGGTGACTCAGTCATCAGGACCGATTTTCCATGATGCTAGAACATTTGATAGCATTTTCCTGATGGTGGAATATAATTTTATTGTAATCTTATCATACATAATATAGATTATGGCATATTAGCATCTCCCTGGGCTATACTTGTCAGATACAGCATGGAAAATACTCACTACAATTCACTGTGCGCTGATATGTGCTAGATGAATGTAAAATTTTCCTTGCAGTGATTATAAATGCCATTATTTAAAAAATAAAAAAATAAAAAAACTACAGAATCATCCCAGGGCATGCAGAAAAAGATTACATACTGTAGAGTACAGAAAAAACATTTTATTGAAGTGCAACAGTGAATGATTAGGCTACATATTTAGGTGTGTGTACCAGTGTGATATCAATGTTTTCATCTTAAGCCATCATATTTATATGCTTTATAATGGACTAAAAGTATTCTTTTCATTTTATGACAGGTTTTGGATAGGTTTTTGGACCCATAGATATCTAACTCTTTATACTGATGAAAAGATGGAATTCCCACTCGAAAATTTTTAGTTAAATATATTGGTTTAGCTAAAAAATGTAGCACATGCTAAGGGGTTGATTTACTAAAGGTTTGCCTAAAGGTTTTGACAAAACCACTTGGAAAACAGTTACCACCCACAAAAAATTGTCCAAGCTGTGCATGTTAAAATGGAAAGATACATGGATTTTTTTTGTGGGTTAGCTTGAATGAATATGCTAAATTGGGCATCCCTGTGTTATTCTGCCAATTTGGTGGGAGGAGGTCATGCAAATAGATTTCTTTAGCACATGTGAAGTGATTTAGCCCAAAAAAATCACATTTGGGAAAGGTATTTGGGTGTGCTTTTTAGTACAAATGGAAAGCAGGTATTAGCGGAATATATTATTATAAAGCAGACATGCGATCGATAAGATGCCGGCTGTTATTGTAGCAAGACACATACGGGTGTATTTGGAATATCCATAACTGAACATTCTGAATGATTGCATAACAATGGGGGCTAATTAACTGGCCCATTCTAGCTAACACTCAAAATACAAAAAAAAGACAATTTGTGGATACATACTGTACATCATGAATAGTAAGAATAAATACATTTTTAATCATGAAGCAAATTATGTTACAGAATACAAGTATCTATTGAATCAAACAAGCAATACAGCGTCTATTATAACAAACAGTGAATGACAAAGCAAATAAAAACTTTATCAAAATAAAACCCATGATCAAGTGGAGATGTGATTGCATGTGACACTAACAGCGCGAGTAGTGTTAGTAAACATAGTTGCAATAATTTCAGTCCTGACAAACATCTTTAACTCCCAGCAGAAACTGAATCAACCAGTGAAACAGTTTGTAGTAAACCGCCAGCTTGTTGAGTGTAACAGTAGCCTATAATAATAAAAATTATTTAATGGTCATCTCCTAAAATAACAGGATTTATAAATTTTTTTCCCATTCATTACATGGTTTTTCACTGGCATTGCTGCCAGTCTTTTCACCGTTTTCTTACGAGATGTTTTTTTTTTTTTACAGTGTAACCATTCCAAATACGCAAAATCTCTCATTTAAATATGGCTGTTTGCGGCTGGAGTCATTTCCATAATGACTTAGTTGATCACCCACAAAGTGTGAAATTATAACAAGTACAATTACTTTGGCTGCACCCACAAAATAACACCCCTTATTTTGGATCTTAGTAAATCTACCTCTAAGGGATAACAGGATATATTTATCCTTCATAGCAATTAATTCTTCATAGCAACTCCAAAAATAACCAAAATCATCTCACCACACTGTAATACTTTCACTTGTTCCATTTTTATGTTTAACCCCTTTGCGCAGATGCCAAATTTAGTCAATCCTCATGTATTTAGGTACTGTTCTATTTAAGAACAGTACCTCTATTTATGTTTTATAGCTCCAGTTGAGAGTGGAGTGATGTTCATCATTTAGGTATGTGCCACAAATGCAAAGGAATCTTGGCAAAAATGCGAAAGAATGTATGGTACATTTCCTGGAGTGTATGGTACATTTCCTGGATCATACACTCATTTTCCACAAGTGTGAAAAATCTGAGGGTGATATGCAGAACTACTAAAGATCTATGATGCAAAATGTAAGCAGTGTAACCATTAAGTGTAGGTCAAAGTTAAGGACAACTGCAGAGTGAATCAAAGTTTCTGAACTTAAATGGTCATGGTCATTTTTTTTTTCTCCCATGCTTGAAAACCATACATTTGAAGACACTACATTGACCAGCGGTGGTCACTGGTGAGAGAAGAGATGCTGTGATCCCGACTCTCACCCATCTGTGGGCAACACTAGAGCCAGTTGTGCGTCACCCCCACTTGAGGCCTCTCCATGCACTCGAACAGTACCTTAACAGGATGAGCCACCCAGAAGCCCCATAGAAGCATTCTAACATGAATTTAACCTGGGCTGGATCCTGTCTCAAGTTGAATGTCCAGAGAAATGCAGTGGACTGAGTTTTGGACACACGCTAGACGATGCGTTTGAGAGATGAGGCAATATCACGGCCTGTAGGCCAGTTGTTAAATGCCGGCTGTTAAAGATAATGAAATTACCAGACTTCCAAGTTAATCAGATCTGTCAGCCGAGCTCTTAAAACTAAGGCCCCAAAGCAAAATGTACTAACGAGTAAATGTACTGGATCCAAGTAGCAAGTATTTGAAATAGAAAACCAGACAGCATGTACAGTGCCACGTACCATGCAAGCCCTATCCAAGTCAATGGCCCTTACATGCCTGATTTATAAATCTACGCTATACATACAATCAAAAACACTTTCCCTGCGTTTTTATTTTCCCATAGAACCTCCCTAGGTGACTTTAACGGCACTGTTGTGGAAAATTCCCGACATGTCAAGACTTATGCACCCTCCCCTCCCCACCCCCCGCACCCCAACCGCCACCGCCGCCCCTCCTCAATTCCACCTCCTTCATCCCCACCGCCGAACAATTCACCCAAGGCAGCCAAGTGGGTTTCTCAGCTCACAGAATAAATGTGTTCACTTTCCTTCCGATTAGAATGGTTTCTGTGTCTATTAATCCCTTCTCTCTTTCTTTTTTTTTTGTCTGAGAAAAAGCAACTCTGGGTCAAGCTATTAAAGGCTACTCTGTAATGGACACAGTTTCTCACAATTGAAGTCCCAGCGTAGGAGATTACCAGACAATTGTGTAGCGGTGGGGAGGGAGGGGTTGCTGGGAATTTGTAAATGATAACCTTCCATAGGTCAGGCTTCACCCTTTTCGTCCATAAGCACCACCTCTTGACTAAACATCCAAGCCCAGGTTTAACCCAGAGAACAAACAGGCGAGGGAGAGGGGTAACACGGCAGCTAAAATTATTCACAAAAGGCCCTCGCTTTTATTTATTATTACTATTTTTTTTGACGTTTTCAGATGATGAAAAGCTTACCCAGGCCTTTAAAGAATTTCTGAGATTTATCAACATTTTTTTTGTCCTTTTGTGTTTTTTTATCAACCGTATCATGCCTTTGTATATGATGGAAATGTTTTGCCTTTCACATAAGTCCCTCGTGAACGCATCAGGCTTTTTGCAACTAATTTAGTCCACTGTAATGTTTGTGACCATTGAACCCCTTAAGCTTGGACGCCATCAACCTTTTACTGGCTACTTTGACTCAAAGTGGAGTTTTCTTATATTCTTTTAAGGGGGCTGATGAAGCAGGTCATTACAGGGTCACACAGAGCATGTTTGAAATTGGAATATGTTCTCGTGGCATTTTGCTGAAAACTGGCAGAACAGTGAGCTTCATGTAACATATAACATGATTTGTCCTTAGCTTTGGCTTAAAAATGTAGCCTTTTTCGTCACAAACGCCATTTTGGCAATTGCTGAACTGTTGTTAGTTGAATTCAGATCAAATTCGTTTACGTTTTATCGTTATTTCAAGTTACTTTCATTTTATTGGCGTAAAGGCTCTGGAAACGCAGTAAAGGGCCTTTATCAGTTCCTGGATTGGAAATGGAAGGCACTGTAAGTGATTCAGAGCATTCATAATCCATAATTTCCTCATGGGACTCGTAAGCATTCGCAATTAACTTTGTCAACACAAATACAATGGTCAGTGATAAGGTACTGCATAGCTGAAACAATTTGCCTGATCGGAAAACCTGAACCTGAAGGTTTTAAAGGATCTTGCACAGCGACCCAAGTCTTTTCCATACGCAAGGAACTGATGAGGAGAAACCATAACTTTGGAAGCAGTTTTTTTTTTTAAATACACAGCTACTGTTCCTTAGAACAAACTGTTATACACGAAGAACAAACTTTTTTGTAGTTTATTTTGCGTTAAACAGCTATTGATTTAAGAAACCAGTTAAGTTAATTAAGCAAAGAAGACTTGCAGATGAATTGAATGGGCCTTCTCATAATCAATAGACTAATTGCTTAACTGTTGCTGTTGAAGTGCTTCTGTCGTTAAGAGCTGGGCATGTCCTTATGTTAACAAAGTGATTAAGTTTAACAGGTCTGTAAGAGCTTTTAAATGATAATTTATTGACAGATCGATGGAATTCACCATGGTCTTTTCTCCATTATCACCACATAAAAGAGAAACAATGTGTTTTGAAAAGATCGGGACGACCACTGTTTGGGGATATCCAGCTTCAGTGTGCTGAGACTAAAACACGGCAGTTAACGGAATGACTCATTTAGTTTCTAATGTTTTTTTCTTTTTTCTTCGGCCGGATTGGGCGGTGGGGGGAATTAAATATATAAAATATGCATATGTCTTTATATATCCCAATCCCGCTATTATTATTATTGTCTCTTCACTACTGGTCTCTTCAGTAATGGACTTTTTTTATCTTCTGTAATACTTGGCAGCTTCTAAATGCTGTGAAAGTTGCCTTTGATATGGCTTCCCATAAAATGGATGAAGATGGTGATGATGACGATGTTGACACATGATAGAAGCGACCTAAGTGGCATAACTCCTTAATGTTGAGCAAGAAATAAAGCTTGGGCAAGGATGTAAAGTGATATGACAACTTCCAAACTTGAAGTTGTCACAACAATATTTGTCCTTAGAAGAGGGCGTGGTTTGAGGATGTATAGCGCTTGTGCTCGGGCCTGATTGGCTGAGTGGGGGCCTCCTGTCCAAGCAAAAAAAGCATTACATCACCACTACTACCATAGGATGATGTGATAAAGAAAGATTAGCCTAGTAAAATGAGGCTAAGATAACAGCTCACATCTTGGTTAACCTTTCTGAATGACTGCCTTTGCCTGTGAGGCCCTGTTAAAGACGTGATGAAGATTTATCAGGCCTTATTTGCCTAATGGGGGACCAGTGTTTTTGAAGCTTTGGTATCAGCAGGGGGTGGTTTGGGAGGTGAAAGGAAAATGTTCAATTAAAACATTGGTAGTGGCAAATCCTCCACCCCCTGTAGCCCACCACTAGCCCCACCCTCCTATTTTCTAATATCAAGGTTATTGTAACTTAATTGTGATTTTAAACCACAGGACTAGGTCTGTACAATTAACCAGCCTTTGTTAATGTTTGCCAGTTTTCATTTGTATTTCCACACCTAGTTCGCTTTATAAAATAGGGGAGCCAGTGTATTTCAGGGGGGGTGGGGAGAAAAGGTAGAAGGTTATGAGCTTAAACTCATTAAAAAAGACGGATGGTTCATGAAATTGCTAAAACAGCTTACTTGGCATGATTTTCTTTTGTTTGTTTTAGTTATTTTTTTCTTCTTCTTGTTACACTATCTGGAAGATAGAAATCCAGTGGCAGAGGGTCAAGGATAGTGTGCAATTCAGTCACAAAGAAACAACAATTCTAATAATACGAGCAAGAAACACGGCTATCAATCCGCAGAGCTCAATTTCTTATTGTCGTTAGGGCGCATTGAGTTTTAGGAAAAGGACATGGCCAATCCACGGCGGGTAGGCGCTCTGGAGTTCTCACAAATGTCAGTGGTGCTCCTCGTCCTTGAACTCTGTAGGGGAAGGGAGCTTCACAAAAAAATAGTGTGTTAAAATGTATGTCTCTTGTGTATAAATTGGGGGTGTTAAGATGTACTCACGTCTTTGTGAATCCAGCGACCAGGTTTTCGTTTATTTTTTTGAGATTTTGCTGAGATTATTAGAGCAAAGCGTGATAAACGTGCTTCTATGCATAGTTAATTGACTAAAAAGCAGCGTTTGTCATTAAAAACACACGTGGATGAGTTTTGGCAAGGGAGAATACTAGCGGATCAATGGGAAAAGAAGCCTGAAAAATGTTAAGCTTCTGTTAAGACGGCGAATGAAAAGGGGAAAAAACTGATTGCGATGTTAGACTGATTATTATTAAAAATTGAACCTCTTTCCTTACCTTGTGTGCTTTTGCATGGGCTGTATTAGATTTTGTCCATTTACGTCCATTTTTTAAAAATAAAATGGCTGACGAAAGACCTCTGTGGATTATCTTAGGAAACGTTAACATGTCATGTTTCTTTCTCTCAACAAATGAGCTCTGAGATTTACGATATCTTTGTCGATTTTGTCCCTTCCTCAGTGACATTCACGGCAGCATTTTATGCTGAAATGTTGTTTTCTTCATTTGGAATGTACTGTACCTGCATCTTTCTTTACTGAACTGTCAGACGGACGGCGCATTAGCATTACTGCTGGTCTTTGGGCCTGATTGCATTGTCTGGATTTTCATAATGAAGGAATTTTCTTCTCACTTGTATGTGGTTTAATACTTGAGATATATATTTTTAAACATAAATATACTGCAGCATAAATACTGTCACACTGCCAGAAGCATCAGCCACCTCTTGTTCACTGGTGCACCTGAACAAGAAGGCAAAGCTATAATTGTACGAAAGTATTTTTCAGGTAGATATCTGGCATCAGACGTAAAGTAAAAATCGGACACAATAACGAGCAAGTTCATTAATTTTTGTAACAATTTACTTAGTGTTGATTTTCTGACCAATAATGAACTCGAACTTGGAAAATGAATCTTTGGGTTGGTTAAAAAATTGACCAACACCAGTGTGTGTGTATGTATGCGTGTGCGTGCGTGTGTGAAAGCTTTGTGTGCCAGCGTGTGACTTTCAGCGTGTGAGAGCAAACGTGTGGGCGTGGGTAAGTGTGTGCACCGGCATGTGCAGGCGGTTGGATGGTTTCCTGTGTTTGTGGTGTGTGATACAGCCGCACCGTCTCCCTCTCCCTGGCCACTGTTATTCTGTCAGGCACGGTCGTGTTTTCCCCACCGCAGGAAGTTCTTCCACTTCCAGCTTTTGTCCTGGCACCGAAGGCGAGCGGCGCTCTTTCAGCAATATTCGCTCCTTTCAGCTCCGCTCCCTCTCCTAAAAAAACACACACCCCCGTCTCTGGCCTATAACTCAGCGCCGGGCCCCAGAAAAATAGGGACTTCCTCAATTGGTTTAATTTCCCCCGGCCACATTCTCCGCAGCTGTTTGTCTGTACTTCAGCAGATCCTTATCGCAAACTTTCCATTGCCCTCAGATTTATGCCAGCATGGTTCACCTTATTGTGTACGTGCGTGTGTGTGAGAGTGAGTGTGTGTGACAGAGAGAGAGAGAGAAAGAGTAACATATACACAATTAAAATTTAAGGCGAGTTAACCTAAAAAACTTTAATTGGTCATGTGACAATCCACCCCATCACCCCTCCCCAAGCACTGTTAAGCATAACTCATTTATTTTGCTCTTTGGGACCTGGCCAAATTGCACAGGAGGTTCTTCGATGCCTACTTGTGATTCACGCTGTTTTGCATTCTGAGAAAAAGTAGGAATCTCCCTTACCTTAAGAGCCAAAACTCACAGCTCAGCCTGTAGCAAACACAAACAGTTTCTGAATTATATTCTCCAAATTAGTATTATTATTATTATTATTAGTAGTAGTAGTAGTAGTGGTGGTGGTAGTGGTAGTAGTAGTAACGTTGAACGTTGTTGTTTGTCTGCTTTTATGTTAAATGTTGTAATTGTTGTAGTGTCTGTTAATTATTGTTTCTTTCTTGGCCAGGTCTCTTGAAAAATAGATTTTTAATCTCACTGAGACTAACCTGGTTAAATAAAGGTTAAATAAATAAATACAAGTGGTAGTAGCAGTAGTTGTTGTAGTAGGCTAGTGACAATGATAACATAATAATAATCGTAGCAGTAGCAGCAGCAATTAAAGTTATCTTAGTAGTTGACAATTAGTTAAACTCCTCTCCTCGAGCTGTTTTTAAGAAATCGTGAAGAGATATCAGGCTTTTGGGCTGGCTGTGCTGTGACAGGCATCCTTCTGAAAGCCCTCGCGGGGTTCGCCAATGCCGGCCGTTATCTCGCCCAGATGTATCCGACTGTCAGGCGGAGGGAAGGCGGAGAGGAGCCGCCATGGGGCGGGAAGGTTGCCATCGACTGCGCCGGCCCCCGTGGGAACGGCGCCGGAAACGCAGGCCCGCGTTAATGTGAAAATATGAAGTTTACTCAAGGTCGCCCACTTGTTTGTGACAAGACCTCGCACTGACACGGCTTTTAAAAGTGCCGGCGGTTCAGTGGCTCCGTGTCAAAGCCGTTAACCTGTTGCCCGCCATTAAGAGCGATGCCAGTTTAACTTGCGCTGGAGATGGAATGTTTCCTCTTCCTCAAAATGATGGGGGTAGAGAGAGAGAGGGAGAGGGAGGTTGAGGATTGTAAATGCATGTCTGTTCAATGCAGCACGATTCAGGTGAGATGCAGTAAGTGGCGTTTGAGAGTAAACACTGCTGCTCTTTGCGTCACACACTAGCCCCGCATTCCAGCGCTACATGTCACAGGCCAGTTAAGAGGACCAATGCAAAATAACACCTGCTTCCCACAAGGCTAGCGGACGCAATTCAGACAGTGGACAGAATTAGCATTTTCATCATCCCTGACTTATGTATTGCGAATGTAATGTTTATTTAATGTTGTATGCATCACATTTCCAAAGCAGTCAAAAAGTCCCTATTAAAATCCATATTTAGCATGCAGCTTTATTAGATTGCAGATTAGATCTGTGGGTATTGCACAGCGGCAGGTTATTCCTAACATACGGTAGTCTGCTGTGATTTGTGTGTGTGTGTGTGTGTGGGGGGGGGGGGGGATATTACATTACAACGTGTTACATACAGTAACACCGTGTCGCTGAAGGGGATTTGATCTTGTATTACAGTACATTACATAACATTGCCTGCAGAAAACATTGAGGGAAGAGAAACAGACAAAACTGACTAGATTACAAAGAGAGTCTAGTGTTATACTGTAGCCTGCGAGAGGTTGAGGAGTGTGTGTGTGTGTGTGTGCGCGGCTGTTGAGGGAGGCTGCTGGGTGGGCATGGGATTACGTGAAGGTTGTGAGGTCACATGGTGCAAGTGACATATCAAGATTTCCTCTGATAAATGTGTGTTGCGTGTCTGCGTGTGAGTGTGTCTGCGCATGTGTGTGTGTGTGTGTGTTTGCTACAGATACAAGAGTTCTTCTGGTGCTCTGTGGCGCGTGGAAAAAAAAAAAAGCTGCTATTGACCTTTTTGGAAGAAAGCTGACATCATAAAGAGGAGTCTGCTGGCGACCAAATGGGAATGCCAGCGTAGATTAAGGACTCTTTAAATTATGCATCTGGTCTGGACTCCCAGGGTGAGCCGGAGCACAAGAGATAGAGTGGAGAGGAATATGATGCATTTAATGGAAAGCAGAGCAAATGGGGATACTCTGGAGAGACGCTCTAACTCGCCCCGCCTCAGAGCTGCGGAGGCCGACGGAGAGAGAGGATCCATTTCATAATGAACGCTAAAACACCAGCTTTAATAAAGACAAACACCCGCTTTAATAATTCACGCACGCTGCACTGCATTCATTCTGACTGTTTCAGCGTCAGGTGAACCGATTTATGTTCATGGCGCAGCGTCGAATAAACCGATTAATAGCTCAATGAATACGCTGAGCAAAAAGCTGTTGAACGGTGCTTTTCAGTCACGAGTCGCTCAAATGCATACACAGTAGGCCTGGATTCAGTTTGGCTAGCACAGCAATCCGCCAAAACTAAGGGGTCGATTTACTAAGATCCCAAATGAGGGGTGTCACTTTGCGGGCGCAGCCAAAGTATTTGCACGCCTTATCATTTTGCACTTTGCGGGTGATACTCCAGCCGCAAACAGCCATATTTAAATGAGAGATCTTGCGTGTTTGGAATGGTAATACTGTACGAAAACATTGAAAAGACTGGCAGCAATGCTGCCGTTTTTATGGTATTTTTTTAGTGTAGGGTATAGGCTACTGTTACACTGAACAAGCTGGCAGTTTATTACGGACTGTTTCACTGGATGTCTCTTAGTTTCTACTGGGAGTTACGGCATACCTGTCAACATTGGGCTTTGAAAATAAGGGAGATCAGTGTTCGCAGACTCTGAACTGTCTAGGGGGGTCCGGGGGCATGCCCCCCCGGGAGAAAGTTTTGTAAATTTTAAAGTTAAATGCCTCAATCTGGTGTACTTTGAGGGCAAAATTAGAGGCTAGATCTATGAACAATTTTGTGGTATAAGTTGTATACATATGAATGGTGATGACACAGTCAATTTGACAAATGCTTTAACCTTTACCAGCATATCTTCAACATCTTTGTTATTATTATGAAATACGATTCTGGAGAGGGAGAATGCACATCAGATAACTTAGCGAGGTGCTGACTAACGGTACTATAATATTAGAAAGAAAAAAAGAAAGTCGCACACTCACTATATGCTCCAATTCCATTTATTGCCAAAACGTTGTGTACTAATAAATGGAATTGGGGCATATAGAGAGTGCGACTTTCATTTTATCTTTCTAATATTATTAAAAAAGTAAAAAAAACTTATTTTGGGTTCATTCTGAAACCGTGGCGGGCCGCCGCAGTTTAGTAATTAATTGGAAACATTGGAGATTTTTCAGCACATCAACCCCACCATCCCCACCATAATCCTTGCATTACGACAGGGGTGCCCACACTCGGTTCTGGAGTACTACTCACCAGGTGACATTACTGCTTGTCCTGCAATATGAGAGCAAAGAGGATTGTGTTAACTAGTTCAATTAAGGAGATGATTACAATCACGTGGTTAAATACCTGGTTGAAAGTAAAACATTCATTTTTTTAAATGTTGTGGGCTACAAATAAGCATTCGCCGTTTTCCCTTGCTTACTGTAGGCTATATATACAGTACCTGATGCACTTTCGGTTTAGAAGACACTACATTTTTTTCTCCAAAATCTCTTGTATAAATATGTTTAGGAAACCAAGTACTTACCAGTATATTCAGCTACAGCTGTTTTCTGATTAACCCTGAAGAGTTTATTTCACCAAAGTCCCATACAGGCAACAACTTCCCGGTTCCCTGTCTTTTAACCTGCTTTCCAGTTGTACTAAAATGGACCCGCAAATAACTCCCTTTAGGGCTTAGTAAATCACTTTAGAAGTGCTAAAGGAATCTATTTGCATGACCACCTCCCACTATTTTGTGAAATAGCGTAGGTAGCCTACGCCCAATGTTGTATATTCATTCAGGCTAACCCGCAAAAATGAGAAATCAACGTATCTTTCAGTTTTACCGCGCACAATCCTCTTTACACCTCGTTATTTAATCACCACACACATTCTTTTGCGGGTGGTAACAGTTTTACACGTGTTTTTGTACATGAAAACCTTTAGTAAATTGACCCCTAAGTTGCTAAACTGTACTTGTAAAGAGAAAGTCTAATGCTATGTTTAAAGTTAAGGATAGATGTTGATTGAATAAATAAGGCCAAATAATCAAGTAGAAGCCAGCCCAGAACTGAGCCCCATACACATTTCTGTACGTCAAGGAGCCATCTTGAAGGACGCTGAAATCTAGGTGCAACAGACAAACCTCACTTTGTATAAAAGATATCAGTACGGTTTGGTACTGAAATCCCCTGTGACCGGCACCTACCAGACCGAATCAATCAATGCAGATTCCGGTGCCTCATTTTGGTGCAACTTTAAAATACAACGGCTGAGCTGCCTATTGAAATATCCACAGGCAAAAGAAGCATCGGTACCATTTAAAAAATATTGTTTTAGCACCATATCTGAAAAATCTAAACGATAGCCATTTCTTCCCCATTCATTACACAATACCACTGTGAACTATGTGTTTAAAAAAAATTAAAAATACAATAATATACAGTGATGGTTAGAAAAACAATGAAGATACACAGCACAGAGGCCTTTTGCAGAAATTGCTTTGAATTATGATTTCATTGGCGGTAATATTACATCACTTTGTATAAATAGCAGCATACTGTAAATAGGATTGGAACGAGACTCTCCAGACATTTCAAAAGCCCATTTTAACATCAACGTGAGAACAGAAAGCGCTGTAATAATACAGTAATGACTTGTGAACATGATTTATTTTTCATGATGTAATTATGTACGTTGAGTCTTTCACACGGTCAGATAGACAACATCTCTGAATACTTATAGTGCTTGTGAAGCTGTTATATAATTTTTATGAAGATGTTATGCAGCTGTTATAGAGGATTTTCTATTTTAGAAAATGTGTTACCTGCTTCTCTGCACGTGTAGGGGTGGTAAATATGTATTTCTAGATATCACAGAATTTGAGGAAGAGTATACCCTCTCTCTCTCTCTCTCTCATTCTATCTGTACATAATAAATTGACTGGCTGTGAGGAAAGACCACACTCAACACTATTTCCCTCAATCAACACTGGAGTGGAAGTTTTCCAGACATTAGCAGCTAGGATGTTCAACACATGTCTGACCTTTTCAAATGCCAAGAAAGTAGTATGGATTCCTGTAAGGGGAGAAGGAGAGAAAGAAAGAAAAACAAGAAGGAGAAGAAGGAAGCGATAATACTTGCGATATCTTTTCTTTTTTTGTTTTGTTTCTTTTGGGGGGTATTTATACTTCTCAGAGGGATTTTTAAAAGGTCACTGATGGGAGAAATGAGCGTCTAAAGAAAATCTTTACATCTGCAGTTTTTTCTTCTCTTTTTTTTTTTCTCGCTCTCTGAGGAAAATCCTCTGGTTTATTTTTCGCTCGTTCTCCCCTCTCAGTCACAGCTGTTTCAGACGGGAGCGGTGACTGCACTTAAAGCAAGGAACTGAACGACATCAAAAAAAAAACTAAAAAAACCACCGACTCCCTCTCACATCCCCGGCTCGCTCTGACCCTGAGAACGTTCTCTGAACAGTAATCAACAAAGGGACGGCGGTTTGGGTGACGTTTCCACAGTAAATTACAGCCGGAGCGATGTGGACCCATGGGAGAAATAGAGGAGGAATTAATGGGTCATTAAGGGAATAGAGAAATCCCTTAATTCATACATAAGGAAGAGATTGTGTTCTCTGTGCAAGGAGCAGGTTACAGTGAGAGCACAAATGATGAGGATTAACTTATCAAAGGAGATTCTCTCATGCGCTATACTCATAACTTACACTACTACTGTGCACTAACCATAGTTTTACTGCACCACTACACTAACAGTATTACACACTTATTGCACTATAATTTGGATTCTACAGATACTGTATATCAGATATTAGTAACAGGATGGTGAGCATTATTCATACCACTACTACTTGGAATAATAATAATAATCATAATAATATCACAGACAGTAGCCATGCTAGTGTGCTGTCAGTGGTAATGTTAAGACTAGGGGATTGTTTTAAATGTGTTTGCGGGGTGGTTGTGTTAATCTGGCCTGACAGAGCTGCGGAGAGACTGCTCGTATTTACATATGCAGAGGACCCCGCTGTTTCCACGGCTCCCCTCAGCAGACAGCGCAATTAATCATCCCCCAATACTCCCACCGAGCGACAGCCCGCCTCACCCCTACACACCGCCACAGAGAGCACAGGTGTGTGTCAAACAGCAGGAAAACTCCTCAGACCCTCTCCCGCTCTCTCTCTCTCTCACACACACACACACGCACACACTCTCTCCTCTCGCACCCTCTTTCTCTCTGACTTTCACTCTTTTTCTCTATCTCTCTTTCTCTCTCTCACACACACACACACACACTTCCTCTATTTTCTTTTCTCCTGGTTATTTTGCTCTTTTCTGTCTCTCTCTCTCAATGTCTCACTTTATCACTGTCTCTCCCGTTCTCTATTTCTCCCTTCCTGTCTGTTCTTCTCTCATTTCCCTCAGTTTAATTGAACGTGTTTACTGGCACGACTTACATAGAGTACAGATGGCCAAAGCATAATATACAAGTAGTGGAGTTGAACATGTTAGTGAAAGAATGTATCTCTCCATTTTAATTGTGACGGGTCATTGTTGGGTGATTACTCACTTCCCCTCAGGCTGTGGCATGCTGGGATACATTTAGCTATGAATGGGACAGTTGGGCCTTCCCCTCTTAGGACTGGTAGCTCTTCATCATATGCCTCTCACGTCTCTCTCTATCTCTCCTTTGCTCCCTCCCTCCTTCTATATCTCCCCCTCCCCTTCACCCGCGGTTACGCCGCTGACGCTCCTTCTCTCCGCCCTGCGTCGTTTGCGCTCCGCCGCGTTACGCGGCGGCGTTCGGAGCAGCCTCTCCTGCGCTGAGAGGCCCGGCTCTCACGCCGAGAGGGGCTGCAGTGCAGCTCTTCACATTCTGCCACCGCAACCAAATTAGCTAGAGGAGTGTCATAATCATCTTTTCAATTTCAGCGGGGCCGGTCTTTTTAAAAACATATATTTGTGATGATGTTTTCTCTCGATGTTGATATTTTACCAGAGCTTGACAAGCTGCCAGATTATGGCAATCGCCTCTCCAAAGCGCACATAAAAGTTATATGGGACCCATTAATTAATCTATTAATGCTTTTACCTTAGACACAGATGGACAACTCAAACGGCTTTTTTTCCTTGTAAATTGCCATCAGGTAGCTGTAGTGTATACTCCACTATACCAAGAGTAGTCCAAACACAAGAGACTTGTTGCATCGATATGAACATCTTGTTGGGAGAGCTTAGTATTTTGCTACATATTAACACTTCAGGGGATAGTGAGCACTCAATTTCAGTATCTATATCATCCACCTCTGGAAAGAGACCAGATTTACAAAGATAATGCCATGATAGCATAATACATCCAAACTACCCCAAAAAACATCACAATTGTCCTTGAAATTTTCAGATTTTGTTTTCAAACGTGGAAAAATTCTAGCTCCTGTGAGATACTTAATAAATGTGTAAATGTTTTCTGGGCCTTCTTTTGAGTCTAAATTCTTACAGTTCTGGACTATATTTCCACAAATATTATTGAATTAAGTGGCTACATAATTGCATCTAACAATGAAAAACTTTAATATTATTGAGTCGTAGTTGTAGTCGTAATAGTATAAACAACTTTATTGGCTATAGAGTTGTTGGCCCCTCAGTCAATGCCCCAGAGGTATTCTTGGCTGGTACTTAATGTTTGGCTTTGGTGGGAAAAAAAAAAGAAAAAGGGCACTGGATCCAGTTCTGCAGGCCGGCGTTTTGGATCCGATCGATACATCAGGTTCCGCCTCAAGAAGACGCCCCCACCCCCACCCCCACCCCCCCAAAAAAAAAAGGTTTCAGGGGAAAAGGAGGCCGGCTCTTTCTTCCCAGTGAATGGACAAACAGAAGCTTCCAGACGGACCTGCCCCTGCCTGCAGAGCTCATTGCCCCAGACGTTTTTCCTGCCATTCTTCCCTTACAAAACCCAACACCCACACACAACACGCAAGAAAATGCACAGGTAATTAATACCACTTATAATGAGCCAGTCCTATCTGTTTTATGATTATATGGACACGGTTCTGGCATAATTACCCCCCCCCCCCCCTCCCCAACACCAACCCTCTTCATAAAGCCATTATAGATCTATCTGTGGGGGTTTATTTTTCAGGATCAATAATTCCTTTGATATTTGTGTAGCAGGAGCAGCTTAATCAATAAGTGTTCAGGGAAAGTAAATTACAGTCCCCACCATAATGATTTCTGTTTTAGATCAGCTGATGAGAAAGGGGTTTATTATCTGATTATTAAACCAACATAATGCATGTCAACATTTACCTCCCCCCTCCCTCCATTTTTATTGTTGCGAGATTTAAAATGCCTGCATCTTTACCCAGAAAGCTTTGCGCTTCAAGGAACATGAGGAGATTCCTAGATTTGTGCTGAAGGATTTTGTGAAATGGTTGGGTACGTTTCATGACGTCGATCTGACATAAACCTTCCATGTGATTATTTAATTTACTTATTAATTTGCCGATTTATTTCCTTTACAGACACAGTGCCATTTTTCTAAAAAATATATATATAGATTTTTTTGTTGCTTTTTTCGGTGGGAACACATTATTCAATGACCAACTGTGGAAAGAAATAATAATCACAGATTCATTCCAAAGGGAAATCAGGAAGAAGCACTTGGTAATTACTCCATATAGCTGAACAGGAGAAAAGAGAATCAACAATGAAGGTTTTAATGGTGATGGATCTGACTGTCAGGCTCATTCTTTTTTTGGGGAGGGGGGGGGTGGGGGGAGGAGGATGTTGTGGTATAATTGCAATATTCGAACAATCGCATCAGAAGTAACGAATGACATACCAATAGCACGTCATGGTAACAAATCTGCTCTATGGTTTGAGGGAAAAAATATCTATCACCCTGTGGAGGAATGGAGAGAGAGAGAGAGAGAGAGAGAGAGAGAAAACCACATTTTAAAATCACATTTATTGTCACAATAACATATACAAATAAGTTTAACGCATCAACAACATTTCCAAGTGAAAATCTACGTATAATCACAAGAAAGAGGGAGAGAGAGAGATTTGATTTTTAAAAATACTTTAATGGTTTACATGATGATCAATGGCATCTCAGAGTGCTGAAAACATGATGTACAAAAAAAGCTTATGATGGTCACATTTTTTAAAGGAAAATTTATCTAAAAACATCAGCGAAGATTAAACATTCCTCTCTGATGGAGCATATAACCTCATTAAAACACCACTGTTGAATAAAACCTTCTGTGTCACTCATTGCTTTGTACAATCTAAAATCAACCCCACAATCTGGCGCTAACCAGTTAAACAAATAACCGAACAATGTATTGTCTTTTACTATTTTCAACCCAGTCTCTTTTATAGACTTTTATAGATGGAAAATTCTAAAAGCTTTAATTTAATTTAAAAGCTGAGAGAGAGAGATATATACACCTTGATGGGGCCCAGACCATGGGCAGCCCAGGCGGAGGAGCAGTGTTTGGGGTGCTGCTCAAAGCAGGACTGAGCAGCATCTGCTCATGGTGACATGATGTCTGTGCACACAGATGTTGAACCCCAGCTGTTATCTGATGATAATGTGAGTATTTTGAAGAGGAGAGAGAGAGAATGAATGAGAGAGAGAGAGAGAGAGAGAGAGATCCCATTTGGGTTCTTCCAGTTGGCGTCCCGTATTTATAAACAATTATTTTCATTTCCAAATCAGGCAAATCACTTTTGTGATTTTTTCCCCCCATTCTCATTGTGTCTGTTCATAAGCCCCTCCTCCCCCACTGTCCCTCTTTCTTTCTTCTTCCCTCTCTTCTTCCCTTCCTTGCCCACTCCCATCATTTCCATCTCTCTCTCTCTCTCTCTCTCTCTCTTTTATATCCATCTTTCTCGTCTCACTCGCCCTGTTTCATCCCCGTACAGAACGTCTTGAGCAGTTTGAAAGAGCAGAGGGCCCAGCGTGGAGCCATGCCTTACTGCGTACAGGAAGTCCCACTGGGGTCCATATGCGGACACTTTGAAAAGAGAGGGGGATGGCCTTCAGATCGCGCGCACTAATCAACACTTTAAAGGACTAATCACCCAGCATTAGTTTGTCCCTCCTGGAAAAAAATGAAGACAGGTAATTTACCCGAATCAAAATGGAGGTATTGGTTTCCAGGTGACCAGTGCGAAGGTGAAAGGTGATGGACAGGGGGAGCTGATTGAAGAGGGAGTCGGCTGGGTATTGTCCCTCTTGCTCGGCGCTGCAACCCTCCCAGTGGGCCGCCACGGTTTAAGGTTCCAATTCATCTCCCTTTTCAGATAAGCAAGCTCTTTTTTTTTCCTGAATAGCTGTTTGATTTTATCTCGGCCAGAGAGTCGTGTAACAGCGTCCATGTTATCAATACCATTGTTGTCCGCATGTGTAGTACAGAGCCCTTCATAGTGAGCTGAATAGCCTGGGAGCCAGCCTGTTCAGCCGCGCCGATTCATCAGGAGTTTAAAAGCTTGTCGACCCCGGGCTAATCACGCCTTTTAAAAACATAACCGAAGTCAGGCCGCAAACCTCTCAACCTCTTGACAAACCGCGGCGGCATCGCTAAACTCCAAACTCTGTACAAACAACTGGGTCAGCACTTGAGAGAGCTCTGTGAATATTTTGAGGGGTGCATTGGAAAACAGCGTAGCATTCGGCTATTGAAAGGGGATGCGTTTTTTTTTTGTTTTTTTTTCGGCGGCTGCTTTTGTTTCGCTTGGTCGCCGCCGCACAACTGCGTTGTATCTCCCTGATTTTATTTTATTTCTTTTTTTATTTTGTATTCTGAATGAAAACTGCTTAACGCAAAATACAATGTGACGAGACATTTATGTAGAACATGTGCGATCACCCGGGGGCGTGATTAACTGTACGGAGGAAAACAAAACATAAAAAGGGAGGGGCATGTTTTTTCTGCATACCTTGAGAATCCTGAGCGAGACTTGTCTTGTCCCAGACGTAATTCTGCAAAAACCAGCTGTGAGTTTTTTATAAATTTTTTATCCTGCAGAGTGAAAACCCAGAGCCCTGTGGGCTCGCCGAACGGGGCGGCCCTCGCGGGCACATCGAGGAGGCCCGGCAGGCGGATCGCGCCTTCACCCTGATTGACAGACAGACAGGGTAGTCCTGGCAGGCTGATCACACAGCTGCCTTGACAGGAAGACTGGGGGGAGGAGGGCGGGTAGGGGAGGGGGCTGCCAGGCTGATCAAACAGCTACCCTAATGGGCAGACCGTGGGGGGGTGGGGAGGGTGGCAGGCTGGCCCTGCAGCCGCCCTGTTGGGCAGATGGCGGTGGGGGGGCGGGGGGCGGCAGGCGGCACAGACACCGACTACGAGGTGATAACTGACGTGCGGTCGGCCTCGCCGTTTCCACCTCCTGTGACGGAGCCGCTCGAATGGGGGGGGGGGTGGGGGTGGGGGAGGGACTTCCTGTTTCCTGTCCCAGACAATGGAAGCTTGGCAGAGGGCCCTTAGGGTCCGTACCTCACACACCCCCCCCCCCCCCATCCCCCCATCATCCCCACCACCCCCAGGCCGACCTGGGGTCCTAAATCCTTCCCTCCCAAGATCTGAGTCGATTTGTTATCAAATCGAGCGTCGGCCCGCTGATTCATTGCTACTCAGCACTCCGGCTGATTTATATGCACAATGTAAAACAGATGCCTCGCGCGTTACATATTTATGGCGAGCCAAAGCGGGCCCAAGATTTATGACGGGCGGCTTCGCCGGGGTGTGCGCGAACGCCGCTTCCACCGCTTGTATTTCCTCTCGGCTGCCAATGCCAAACTCATTAAAAAGAGGTGTGACTATTAATATACATTGTAATACTGACAGGTCCTAATTTATAACCGCGCGGCTACCTAAGAGTCGGGCTTTTTCTTCCTTTTCGTAACCCGCCCCACCTTGGGCTGTCTGTTGTGCTCGCGCGGGCATGCGTGTGTGTCTGTGCATATACATGCAGGTGAGTGTGTGTGTGTGTGCATACATACATGCAGGACATACATGCAGGTGTGTGTGTGTGCGTGCGTGTGTGCATTATGCAAGTCTGCATGCATTAGGCATTAGTTTATGCGCGTGTATGTGTTTCTGTGTATGAAACTGTACAAGCTGCAAGGCACAAGCACTGACACCCCCTCCCCATCTTCTCCCTCCATCCCATCTCACTCCATCCATCCCTTTCCTCTCAGCCTTTCCCTTTATTTTTTTCCCTCCTCTGCTCTTCCCTCTTATTGATTTATGGGGGTGTTCCCCCGATGCCTCCCCCCAGATCAGAGCACCCCGTATCCCCCCGCACCTGACACGGTGGACTCCATCACTTGTGGGTCTGCGGAGATCACAGGCCTGTTTACAGGCTCAGAGCCGGATGAAAGCCTCACCCAGGGCCCTGGAACACTACCAGCCCGGGCTGGCAGCAGCCAAGTGAGGTCCCTGCTGCTTTGCTCCCTTACCCACAATGCAGCGCGCTCGCAGCCATGGAGTCCAGAGCGATTCCGAGGCCCCGTAGTCCTTTTTTTTTTTTGTTGAATATGAGGGAGCTGAGGGAAATAAAACAATGTGATGCCAGGATCGAAAGGGGAGGGCGTGGGGTGGGGAGGGCTGGGGGGCGGAGGGTTGCTCCTCTACTTTCGCTGTTGCCAGGGGTTTTGTGTTGCTTCCCAAAACCTGGGAGTCCCATCAGTAGCAACCTCAGCTACAGGCACGCACACACGCCCGAGGTCCATTGGTAATCAACTCGGGTGTTTCTCATTGCCCGGTATAAAGATGCAGGGCCTGATTTAAAACCTTTTAGCACACGCAAAACTAATAACAACGATCAATGATTGGTGCAAAACAAAACACCCTTGACCAGTCATTGGTTTTTGCGTGCGCTAAAAGGTTTTGCACACGCTAACGGTCTGAGTAAATCAAGCCCACAGTGTGTGCCTGCTGTGTCACATGGGAGAGGCCTGGATTATGGGTTATTTAAAAGGGACCCCTTGCCTAAATCAAAGTGGTTTTGTCTGTTTGTGCGTCTCAATCACGGTGTATTTTCTGTCCCTTTTCAGGACCATGTTTTTAATCATTTATTGATTCCAGTTAGGATTCAAACCTGAAACATATACATTTCTTTTTTTTCATTTTAAACAAATTTTTGACTTTCTGCTTAAATCTATTTGTCATTTTAATATTCTTCCTCTTCTACATTATGGTTCTGCAGTTGTATTACTTTCTCAGATTGAGAAAATCTGACAATCTTGACTCCATCACTTGTGGGTCTGCAGAGATCACAGGCCTGTAGTATTTAAATGTGCTAGGAAATCACATTGAGTGTACTGTGCTCATAGAAATATACAATACTTGTATTTCTTCCTCATCCCAAATTCAGTCTAATCCCTATGACCAAAGATTCTCTAGTTACCCTCTCTGCTATGACTGTCTGTCCTTTACATGTAATGGCCATTTTAAGTAAGCGTTGTGCTTCTTGGATGCTTTACACATCGCCATGTCTTTGATGGTTACTGTAATTTTAAAAAAGGACGTAGTGTTACAAAACACTCATACACTTGTGCTTACTGCTTATGCACGCAGTTACCGGCCATGGGGGGCCTGCGCCGGCCCGCCCTCCCCGCCCCACTACCCCCGGCGCCAACCCACCCACACCTCTAAGTCTAAAGAAACAGGGGAAACAAGGGCTTTTTTAGCATCCATTCCGTCTCAGCCTCCTAATTAACCACAGGCAAAGCACTTTTTGAATGTGGGCTAATGATATTTTAACCGGCGGATTCTCCATTGAAATGTGAGCGCGGCCTTCCTCGACGGGCTCTAATGAGAGAAGGTGGGCCGTTCGGCTCGGCTGGCGGTCTATTCATAGCCGCCGGAGAGGAGGGCTCAGAGCGGCTCAGGACCAAAGCCCGCGGTGGCTACTTTAGTCCCGGCCATTGTGATCCCCGCGGGGGCCTCCTAACGGGACATCGTCGGGGGGGGGGCGCTTAACTCGGCCCCCCGCCCCGCGCGGCCCCCCCTTTTACGCCGGCCGGGTGACAGGCGGCCAAAAAAACGAGATCCCGCCCACTTTTATTTTATTTTCTTTCTGTTCTTTCTATCGAGCTCCCTTTCGCTTTTTTCTTCCCCCCTCTCTTTTGTTCCGGCGAAGCGGCCCGTTTAGCACGTCCTTAAAGTAGCACACGAAATCCCCTCGAGAATCCCCCCGGGTGACAAGGCGCACGGACGGCTCAATCGTCGCTGATGCACAGGGAGCTCAGGGACTCAGACTCCCCTGTACGAAACTGCTGCACACCGACCACCGTGCCCAATAAACTCTCTATATCTCACTCACACACACTCGCCCCCACACTAACTCACTAAACTCAACTCACACTCGCCCCCACACTACCTCACTAAACCTCACTCACTCACACACCACTCGCCCCCACACTAACTCACTAACTCACTCACTCACACACACTCGCCCCCCACACTAACTCACTAACTCACTCACACACACTCGCCCCCACACTAACTCACTCACTCACACAGGCGCATACACCGTGCCCCCATTCAGTCGCTCACATATACTCCTCACTCAGTCACGGACAATCGCTTCCTCACTCACTCACTCACACACTCATTGCGCACACTTGCTCACTTGCACGTGGGACTCGGTCATTCAGTCATTGACATGCAATTACATACACGGTCACACAAACAATCACTCACGTACAAGCACTCTTGCACTCACACAATCACATATTGTCGAACACGTGTACTCTCCTCTCTCTCTCTCCCTCTGAGGATTCAAAGGATTCACCCCGTTTCTTTCCCTGTCATGCCTCTCTTAAAGAAGGCAGACTGTACTAGACGACCAATTCATTCTTGCATTTGCCTGCAATCCTGAACTTCGTTCCATAACACACACACACACACCCACACGCACACACAGGACACATGTCCATGTACTTAAGAAGTGTAAAATTGTCAGACCAGAAAAAAAATCAACAGTAACAGTAATTCCTTGTCTGCCTATAAGTTATCCAATCTGTATCTGAAAATGAACTGTAAAAATAAGATTAACTTTGTATTCTCCAGAATAGAGACTTAATTTAAGTTCATGTTCTCAAAAATGGCATTTATTTATTCGTTCATTTATCGTACGAGAAGCCAATATTAATTCACTCGCCAACACAGACACAAGAAACTTTACACAACAGAGAGCTTTTGTACTTCTGTGTCTCTCGGCGGCATTCACCTGATCTTTAATGACTGAGCCTTATTTCTGCTGTAATTCTGAGGAAAAATAAAAATGAACAGCCTTGAATGCAGTGTGACTGAGCTCCGTGGGCTGAATCCAGGAAATAGTTGTAAATCGGACCAGGAAACCTCAGACGATAAGAGAGGTCCAATCCCACGGCAGTGTTGTGTTTTTTTTTTTTTTTTGGGAAGGGCTCCCCTGAGCTCCAAAAAATGAACACTGAAAAAAATGAGTGTTCCGTTTATTTCCCCTTGCCTGTTTACACAAGTGAGGCCAAAGGGCTATCTCACCCTTCTGTTCTGAAACGGACAAATTTTGCCCAAGATAACGGTGGCGGCGGCAAATTAATTGAAATGCTAAAAGACGGGAAGGGGGGAAAAATGAAAAAAGCTAGAGCAGC
>CM056388.1:26844028-27006528 GCA_029718625.1 Synaphobranchus kaupii | reverse complement strand
AGTTTTCAACTTGAACACTACAATGAACTAACGTGAATACGAGCTTATGCAATGAATATATTTCCGGTTTTAGAACCCCGTTCCGCCAATTAAATCTATTCTTAGAATGCTCCCTGCGCGCGCAGTCCGCGTCGTCTAACATACGTTTTACACACATGCCTCTGGCAGTTAGTATTCCACTACTAAGCCCCTCTTAATGCCCCGCGGTATCTCATGTCATAGTACGAGAGAGGCTCGCAGCAGTCTGAATGAGATTCTCAGTGTTCGCGGCCTGCGAAAGACAGCCAGGCAAAGAGCCTTAACTAGCAATCAGTCAAAGGCGGCGCGGCCGTAAGCATTTCCTGACAGCCCCAGCGACAGCGCAAGAGGAAGGGATAAAGAAAGGATGCGTGGGTTTATGCTTTTTTTTTTAATTTCTTCTTCTTCCTTTCCCTCCTTTTTGGGAAAGTGCAGACGGGAAGTCGAGGGGGGAGGAGGTGAAAGTTCCTGAGAGCCGAGGTTCATGGGTCATCTTTTTAAAGGGTCAGACACTGCGACACCCCCCCCCACACCACACCACACACCACACACCTCGCGGCAGCCACTGTGACCGTCCACTCTTACCTGGTCATTTGGAACAGAGAGGCCCGCCGGGTGCGATGCTACTCCGCATTGTTCAGAGACACCACTCTGTTTGTTTGTAATTGTCATTGAGAGCCATGTCAAAATATCGCTAGTTTTACACGTAAATGTAATTTAGTAACGTTAAAATATCGGTCTGCAAGCCTATATTTGTGTGTCACTGCGTAATGTTAAAATATAGTTCCGTTTATGTGTAAATGTCATGAAGTAATAACATAATTCTGTTTGTGTGTAAATTGCACAAATAGTGTTCAATATATTATTTTAACTGTTGTTGGACATAAATGGAAACAATAATAATACAATAATAATAACACATCTACTATATATATATATATATTTTTTTTTCTTTTTTAAAGTTGTGTAACATATTTATGGTAAACAAATTTGCTGGAGTGGTTATTTTTCCTTCTCTGAATAACTTGCAGTTGTATCACATTTTAAGACGTGTCATCACAGAGCCATTTACTTGAGCCTGACAGAAGACAGGGAACATCCCTGGTCCTAAAGTACATCTTACGTACATATCAATGTGAGCGATGTGTCAAAGTTTTTTGTTTTGTTTTGTTTCCAAATTCATACATGTGTCAGGAGAATTGACAGATCACACGTTCGCAAGATGGAAGCCCGCGCACGCTGCCTTTGTCTGCTGCCTGTCTGTGCGTCTGCGGCTGTCCTCGGCCTCGCGGCGCACTCACCAGATGAAAATGCGGGAAGGTTCGACCCAGAGGTACGACGCGGCCGGGAAAAACAAAGTTATGCTCAACCGGCTTGCCGTTTAAAAGTCACACATCTAATGGCCCCGCCTGATCGCACGTCCGCAGGCAGGCCGCGAGTGTGTGTGGTCCGTGCTTCGTGTGGTGACAGAGGCATCCTCATCTAACGGGCCTGTTCACACACATGGAAACATTTATCATATATGTACAGTACACACACACACACACATATATATATCATAAACATCCATTGTTTCCGACAATACTTTGAATATTTTTATATGCCAGAGCTTAAGGGACTGTAGCCTAGAAAAGATTTAGTAGATAAACCACTGCATAAATTAATGTAAAAGTGGACACAATAATATTCTCAGAGAACATATGGGGGGACATAGTGAATGGTCTGTACAGCCGAGCTAAAGGTTTATCAGTAAGTACAAACAGATTTAACTGAAAATCACATGTAGGCTAGGCTGTGTAATGCACTCCCAAATAAAATAATGAACATCACATTTAATTATAATTAAAATACAATTTAAAAGATTAGGATTAATAGATAAATGAGTATTGGTAAATGGGTAACAAGCTATCAAAGTAGCTGAATTATTTAAACACTGTTATTAAATGTGCTTTTAGGTTTTTTTAATGAATGTTTTTTGTTTTAACATCACTATTTACAATACGGAGTTGTTTCAGGCTTCCATTAGAGCTTCAGACAGGCATCACACAAGAGGATGAACAGCAGAGAAACTGAAAAACAAATCAATCACCTGCGTCATCGGTGTCCCGCTGTCACTCACTGCGACACCGTGACGGCGAACATTCAAAAACCGTACGACAGGTGGAATCGGTCTGCGAAATCAAAAACAGCTGAGGACATTAAGCAATGTTGTCTTTTTTTTTGTTTGTAACATATCACATGCAAGCAGGGCCTTGTGGTGTATTGAAAGCAACGTGTGACACATGTAGAATTGATCCGATATCTCAGATTGCGGTGGATAAATGTTTGCTTCCGTCTCTTTTTTATTTATTTTTTGTCCTCGGTGACAGGGGAAAGTTCTGCGCGTCTCGTCATCCTCGAGCGTCTGAAATCTAAAATATCGGGTTGTGGAGCGTTGAGCGCTTCTATGAAAGCGCTCTGTTTAGGGCAGCAGAGTGGACCACAGCAGATCTCCAACCTCAGCAGAGATTTTCACCAGCAGGAAAATAAACTGCAATTAGGAACCCACTCGAAATCTCCACTTGATTGTCCTTGCCTGTACATATCTAGGCCTATGTATTGTGTGTGTGTGTGTGTGTGTGTGTGTGTGTGTGTGTGTGTGTATGTATGTGTGTGTGCATGTTTTGAGAGCTTGAATGCGATTCCTAACTACAGCCGGTGCTGTCTGCAAAGGCTTGCAATCTGTGTGCGTTCATTTATTAAGTAATGCTGGAAATGCGTGTTTCTCCGCTTGCAATATCATTTACTTTAGGACACAACGAGATTCTCCACTCCAGGGCTCGGAGTCATGACTCAAATGACAGTAGCATTGCTCCCCCTGGTGGACGCTAAATGAATGGCCCAGGTGAGAAACGGAGACATGCCGGTACATCGTGTGCACCCGGGGGGAATTGTTTGGATGAATGGATGACAGCAAGGTGACAAATGTGCTGGCATGCCTCATAACTATACTATTAATGGAACGGTGTGATTTTCTGTCTTTGCTATGAATTAAGTCGTTTTAAAGCCTGTATGTCATATAAATGCTGCATGATCACTTGTTTGTATTATGTTTAATTCTATTTAAACTTGATTACACCAGGTTAACATGAATATATGACTTATTGTTAAAATAAATAAAAAATAAAAAAACATAGTAGTAGTAGTAGCAGTTGTAATGACAGCAGTACTAATAGTACAAACATTAGTAGTAACAGCAGAAGTAGCAATAATAGTAAAACAGTATAGTAAAAGTAATAGTAGCAGTAGTTGTATTTCAGCAAGTCTTTCGAAAACAAAGAAGTGTGTTGTCAGTTTGACTCCTACTCCGTCTGTCATGTTCTAAGTGTTTCTCTAAAGCCTTCGCTCCTTTGGTTTCTGGATTTTTCCACACTTAGAATAGCATTGTGGGTAAGTACCGCATTGTGGCTCACATTCCTGAAAGTGACAATGATGAAGCGCTATGCTAATTCCACAACAGGAAATCTCTACCAGCTACAGATAAGCTGTGCTCCGAACAGGGTGTATTACATTAGCAATACATTCTCTGATTGAGTTGTGAACTTGTGAAGACGTAGATGCTGAAAATGCAGCGGTGTGAGGCTGACCAAACTCAGTGCTTTTTCTGACCAATGTGAAAACAAGCAACATTGGCCAGCAAACAGCACCCCTAAATCTTAAAAGTGAAATCATTATCTCTGGGTATTAAATCACTCCACTCAAGAGAGGGGGAAGAAAGAGAGTAAAATGTCTGAATGGCAAGCTCTGTAAACACACACACAAGCGCACACACACACACACACACACACACATACGCAGACACACACAAACAAGCACACGCACACACACCACACGCACGCACACAAACACACATGCATACACACACATGAATGCACACAGAACAAAAAGGGATTATTATTATTAATATACCGTGTGTGTGCATGTGAGAGAGAGAGAGTGTGTGTGTGTGTGTGTGTGTGTGTGTGTGTGTGTGTGTGTGTGTGTGTGTGTGTGTGTGTGTGTGTGTGTGTGTGTGTGTGTGTGTGTGTGTGTGTGTGTGTGTGTGTGTGTGTGTGTGTGTGTGTGAGAGTGCGTGCGTGTGTGTGACTGGGTTTGGGCGCAGTCTGTAGCTGTGTTTTGAGGGATTAGGGGTCTCAGAGGTTCAGACCCAGAGGCAGAGCTGTAACCTGACCGGGGACCAGGTGTGTGCCTGCAGGTCAAAGGCCTGGAAAAGCACGCAACCTCCTCTCTCCTCCTCTTTCCTCCTCTCCCCTCCTCCGCGGCTCCGTTTCTACACACCGATACTTCACACTGACAGACATGCCAGTCAGCACATCTACATACATTATTGATATTGTTATTATTTATTTACTTATTTATGCATTAAATGTGTATTGCAGGAGCAAGAGTGCAAGAACACAGTAGTACTGTACAGAACAGCCTTTATTTATCTGGAAAGCATGCAACAGCTACTGTACCAGCAGTCACACTACCTAACACTAAGGGAACTTTTAGAGCAACAAGCTAATACTGTGCTAATAAAGCAGACCGCATAACACTCATCTATAAGAGGAAGACTTTAGGCATGCATGTACAGTATATATATATATATATATATATATATATATATACAAGCATATACGTTTGTACTTGCATATGAGCATACTTACTTAAGTGCACTTCATATTATATATACACGTATGGAATACAGGAAAGTGCACATATAGTACACAAAACAATTTTTGAAATGTACTTTGTTGTAACCCCCCCCCCCCCCCCTTAGACAACCGGCGGATAGATTGAATCGTTAATAGCGTGCTTAACCCCTCTCACTCCTCCCTCTGCTTCTACTCTCCGGGTGATTTAGTGCGTCTTTAAAACGGCCCATCGTCAACGACCCGGGCCCGCAACCGGCAGGCCTGTCGATCATTTAACCCGCGGCTGAAAATCCCAAAGGCGAGGCGTCGATGGACGGAAAGGCCCGGAACAGAGCCGAGCCCGCTCGCCGCCGCGCCGCTCGCGTACGGGAGAAGGGAAATGACGTCAACATGGCGCCATGTCCTGCGTCGCGATGTCCCGAGCGGGAGCGTGTACGGCGGGTCCTAAAAAAGCACACGCTGCCAGCCCCCCCCCCCACCCCCCCCCGAGACACTGCAGGATCGCCGGTCGCTCGAAGAGAGAGGCTCAGTTTTCTCACAGGGAGAGCGGGAACATGCTGTATGTCACGGGTGGCGGACGGAGCCATAGGCGTTGTCACTTTGCCTCCCAGGCAGGGGGGCAGCTGCTCCACCTTTAGAAAGCTCCGTAACTCAAATGGGTTCAGCTCACGCCTAGCTGTAAGCTGGCCCGGAGAACAGTGCTCCACTCCCTGCTAAGCAAAGGATCGCTATAATAACCCAGAGGTGGCCATTGTTTCTGTATGTTCTGCTTATTTTCGACCCAATTGAATTTACAAGCACAGTTAGTTCATTGATAACCCAATATAAATAGCATAAAATGAAGTGTATGTGTGTGTGTGCAAGTGCATGCTTGTGTGTGCGTGTGCATGTGTTTCTGAGAGATAGGGAGAGTGTGTGTGAGAGAGATAGAGAGAGAGTGAGAAAGAGAGACAGAGAATGTGTGTATTTCAATGTATTTGTAAATCAGAGTTAAGGACTTTTTTCTTTTTTTAAAAATTGAATTTCGAAATGTGCTCATTTGTCTTTAGGTGCATGTGTGTATGTTTGTGTGGGGGGTGGGGGTCTTTCCATGCCCGATTCAGTGTAACTTAAAAAGATTTAGACTGGTGACAGCTGTCATTAGTAGTACCTGATGTAGCGACATACAATAACTTTAATTCCCACCCATCTGGAGAGCGTGATTAACCAGAAATCTTCAGGATTAAGAGTTTGGGATTACTAACCAATAGGACCTGATGGCTCTCGCACAGTGTGTGCCGTCTTTCAATCGAGGTTTACCGCAGATGGACCGCAAAGTCTCATTCGTGGTTGTTTTTTCCAATATGAAAACTGCCCGGGACTGAGTCTGTCGCATATATGCCGTGCAACCACAGAACCGGCGATAAAGAATGAAATTAAGATGAAAATGCCAATGGCCTGATGAAAGTCATTGGGGACATTTTCACTGCAAATCCACACGGCCCGCGTTTTCAAAGAACAGCAGGAACCCCTTCAGTTCCGACGGCGGTCAAGATCCTTCTGGACCTCGCGTTATCAGAAAGGCGGCAAACCGGGCAATGGCCAACGTGCATCGACGCGCACGGATCAAGAGGGACGTTTAGCGCGAGTCGCCTTTAGCGTTTGGCGCGAGCGTTTAGCCTCGCGCAGGTGGGCCGCGTCACGACGCCGCCGAACAAAAGGGACCCGTCGGGGCTCCCGGGATCGGCGAGGCGCCAGCGGTGATCTCACCGGCGCGCGGGACCCCCGGCCGCCCGAGCGTTAAAACAGAGCTCCGGGGCGTGTGAACAGTGCCGGCCGGGCGCGGCCTCCGAGCGCTAACGCGCGGGGGTCTAAGCCTCCTGCCCCCCCCACCCCCGGCCTGGAGAGCTCATCCTTGAGGGAAACACACATCCCTTTGTGCCGGCTCCCCTCTAAACTGAGACTTCATTAGGGAAGGAAACGCCAGTACATACAATAACTCCATTGTCTTTTTTTTCTTCCTCTCTCCTCCCCGAAACGGTCGCTCGGGGATGAGCCGGCGACACGCCTCTCCTTCCCGCCGACGCTCGCCGCGTACCTGGAGCCCGCGGTCTCGTACCCGCGCGGCCGCAAAGTCCTTGAGCTCACCCGCATGAAGTGGGGGCGGGGGTGGGGTGTCTCTGCTCGCGGCGCGTAAACACGTACGGCCTGCGCTCGGTGCATGCCGGCGCTCCGCGCTCAAACCCCGAGCGCCGTTCCTTCCCTGCTTCATTACGGTTTTATTGCGCTCGCCCTATTGTGACCACATGATTGAACGCATCCACATTGACCGGGAAGGGTTTGAATAATGGATTCCGCATTGTAGTATTTAGCCAGATATTGTTAGTACACACGGCGGAGAGAGAGGGAAAGGGCTCCATTATGGAGATAAAATGGAAACAGTGGCGTAATGATTATGTATGTTCCGCACAGTCTCGCTGTCAAAGGCCTAATGGCTTACACTGTGGTCTATAGCAGAGCAGTCTTTCAGGGAAGACAGCACAACGGCTGGATTGTTGTGTCTATATAATGCTGAAACCCGCCATTCCTAGGTGGCTGCGAATGATAGAACCTATGCAGCTCATAGTTAAAAAGAAAAAAACTTGTACACAATTAAAAATTGTGCACGTTAACAAAAAATACTTTTAAAAAAATGCATCGCATCTCTTTTAAAGCAGCATGTTTAATCACAGAGAGGTTAAAATGGATTTCAAACGTAACGTAACTGTGTTGTGGCGTGACTGGAGCTGCGAGGTGGGCGGGCGGGCGCGTTCGGCGCCGTTTCTGTTCGCCGTTGCGACATCCCCTCCCGTCTCCCTCCGCTCTGCGTTCTTATTAAAAGAGACGTCAGCCGGTGCCAACTGTGCGGCAGCCCCCATTTTTATTCATGACCCCCCCCCCCCCCCCCCCTCCCATTTCCCTCTCACTCCCCCTCTCTTTCTCTCCTCCTTAGAGAGATGAATTCTGAGTCGCGCTTGCCAAGTGACCCGTGACCATGGGTGGACAAGGTCGCCAGTCCTGAATCCTTTTTTTCTCTCTTTTTACAGCTCCTCCTGTCTCCATGTGCCCACACCAGCCCCCCTCCCCACCCCCCCAGACAGGCCAATATCAGTAATAATAAAAATTATATACAATATATATACATATATGTATGTACATATATATATATTTTTTTTTTTTTGGCTGGTGACAAAACTGCCATATTGTTGTCCACTGGGTGTGAGCTGTCAAACACATGAGACTGATGACAGAAAAGCATGTGGGTTGGGGTTTTGGGTGGGGTGGGGGGGGGGGGGGGGGGTTCACAACAGCAGCAAAGGATGCTGGGAAGGAAATATGAGAGCAGCGACAGGGCATGGGGTTGAGAGGTGGGAAATTGTCGGGGGGGTTGGGGGAGGTGATAACAGGGATGAAACTACGAGCGGAATTATAAGCGCGCTCGCCCCCTCCCCTCGCCGCTGCTGTAATCGCGGGCGTACGCCGCGCCGGTGTGTCCTACGGCCGCCGCCGAGCGCCTCTGATTTAATGGCGTATTTACATTTACTGCGTGGGTTTATGTGCGGGCGCCGCGGCGACCCCCGCGCGCGTTTTCTCTTGGCGAAATAACTCAAGGCAGCCCTGTCAATCACGGCCTGATTTTTTTGTCTCTAATGGGATGTTATATACTCCTAACCCGAGCTATAGCCGCGATACATCAAAGGAGTAATGAGAACAGGAGCTCGCACATGTCCTCTTTCAGGAAGCCTTGTAATAAGGTTAGTAATAAGGGGTGGAATGGGCCGGGATGGTTGTATTTCAATCCAGTCGCCTGCTGCCATTGTAGCCCTGCCCCGGTGCATTGTGGGGGAGATGTTGAGAAAGGGCCTTTCATTGTGACAGTTTTTTGAAGGCCAGAACCTGGCAGAACAAAAAGCCTCGCGTCCCATAATTCACACTGAAGGCACTCGCCGTTGCACTGAGAACAAATTGAACCCGGGATAACTCAAGGTTAGCATTTGTTCGGACGCACTGATTATGAATTACGTGCATTCTGCTTTCGCAAGGGACCGTCGGCTTGATATTTCCATGGTCCATCCACACAATCCCTGGCATTCATTAAGATAACACTTTCTATTTTTTACTGAAAACATCAAATCGATTTGTGAAGGGGCGAAGTGTGAGTGTGATTTAACACGCAAGTTTAACTATCGCTTTGAAAGTACGGATAAAAAACTAGTACAGATAAAAAACTAGTTTTCATCCAGAAAACTGTTTGTGCTATCACTGAACAAATAGTCCACAGTAACCAAGCATCGCTGATTCTGATGATGAATGGTGCCTCCCAGTGAGACTATACTATACCTTTGAGAGGAAAGGTGCACCCAAGGTGAGAAGGTGTAACCCCTCCTCCATGAACCTGATGACCTCACACTCTGATTATTCACTGTCACTGTTGGTACTCCTTACAAAAATATTGGCTTTCCCAGCAAATTTGCGGCAAACCTTTGGGACTGTCGCCACATATTTTCACATGCAAATTAGCTTTGCGGGAACTGCCATTCACTTCTGGCAAAGTTTTTAGTTTGCAACTACTGGCAATGGCTGACAAACCTCTGGCAACATTTTGTGGAAAACAATTTAGTTTGCGGCAAATGCGCCGCATATTAGCCGCAAGTTTGCAGCGAACTATCCAGTTTTGTAAGGGGCCCCCATGGACCTGATGACCTCACCCTCTGATTATTCATTGTCACTGTTGGTACAGTGGCGTGACTGCAGGCAATGATGCTCTCGCGGATCAGCGTATGGAGCCATGTCACAGCTATTCATATGACATGTCCGCTTCTGTAGAAATTAAGACATCGGTAGCTCTGAGTCCATGAGGGGAATACTGTACTGTACATACGTATATCGCTCTGCTGCGTTACTGTTGCATTTGTTTCATCTGTGATATTTATCTTATACTATGCCACACCATATTAGCCTTTAAGTCACTCTGAATAAAATACATTAATATAATAATAATAATAGTGGAAGGGGGATTAGCAAGGCTTCCTACAAATAAATATGGCTTTCATGTTAGCGATCCACACGTCGCATCAAAACAGCATTTAAACTTCAAAGGCCGTGTGCTAATCAGCAGACCCACTAAGAAACAATCCCACGGGAGGGAAAACAGTATTTAAGGTGATTCCTTTACCTGATCCCACACCTCATTATCCTTCAGCTGGGTGGGTGATTTCACACACACACACACACACACACACACACACACACACACACACACACACACACACACACACACACACACACACACACACACACACACACACACACACACACACACACACACACACACACACACACAGATAAAGAACTCCTCGCGAGGACGTGTCAAGTGTTTATAGGTTACTCGGTTTACTCTGTGCCTCTCTTTTGTGAAAACTGCTCTTGTTCGTCCCCCTTATATGGGTCTGGGAATATCTTTAAGGAGGAAGGCGAGGGGCACTGACACAGAGAATTCAGTTGCCTTAACCCTCTGAAGAGTATGGCGTTTGCACAGTTTTTTCTAAATTCTAAGTCAGTGTTCTAGAACTCCATTGATTTCAGTTACCAGTAGTGATTGTTACATCAGCATTGAAATGTTCCGTTAAGAACATTCTTATCACGTAGCCTATTTGTGGTCTTATCTTTTTATTTGTTCATCTTTTTCTTTACAGTAATATTTCTAACGGGGGTCCTCATAGACAACAACATAATATCACTGACTGATGCTACTCATGTTACAGGAGATGACTGTACACACTCCATAGTGCCAGCAGTGCCTGAGGTATGGATTCAACATCAGCGCCCTGTATTTCCTCCATGCTGCTCCTCAAGGAAGCTCAGTGGCGCTAATACGCCCGGTATTTACGGAAGAAAAGACATCTTGTCCTCTCGCATTACACACTTCCCCTGTTTCCTGTCATGCCGTCTAGGACCGACGATCGGCATTCGTCGCGCGTTGACGTCAAATCGCGTCTCGCCGCGCAGTTTAGCGGCCCGCTACGACGGACCTCACGGACGCCGACGGCGCACCAAGAATCGAACGTAAAGAGCGTTTCAAAAAAATGGGAGGAGAACCTGCCCGCTGCCCCGACAGTTTTGTTTGGAATGCTTTGCTCGAGTGGATATTAAAAAAATATATATTCCAGAACATATTGTGACAGCAGGAGTAAGGGGATAATGTCACATTGAGCTCCGGAGACTAACTTCAAGCACATAGACGGTATAAAGGATCACACAGAATGCTGTATGGCTGTATGATGGGTATTGACCCTCTGCGCAGTGTGTGGTCAAGTGCAGTGATGAAGTGGGACACAGTCGTGTCACCTATAGCCAGGACAACAGCTTGCGTGTGCACTAATAACCTGCCCTACTTGTACATTTCAATGGTAATAGAAGCGGCCAAGCTGACACTGTCCATCCTCCTTCAACGCACAGGATCTGAGAACAAACAAATAGACCGTCACTGGACATGACACACCATCCAGTCATTTATTACTGGATGTATCTTGCTATGTATTACATGCCGTACTGTACAGCAAACCACTGCTATTATTATTATTATTATTATTATTATCTATGGAATCAGGCAGTAGCTGACATATAACAAGCAGGCTACATATGCAACGCAAACCCATCACATCACACAGGGGCTCAGTCAGACAGCACATTGTGTCGAGGCTTCAGATGCACTTTGAGCTCTCAATCTCTACCTTTAAATGGTCCTTCGCCGCCTTTGTGTCTGGATAGAGAGGGAGAGAGAACAAGGGACGGAGATATGCTAGCGAGGGAGAGAGCGAGAGAGACAGAGAGAGAAAAGGAAGATAGAGGAGAAGCAGGGAGAGAGAAGCGGGGGGGGGGGGGGGGGGGGGGGGGGGCGATTGTGAATTTGTAGTTCTTATAGATTTTTAGAGATCTTTCCCTTTCATGACGTGATATTGTTATCGTGCTTTTTCTTTACCTATATTGCCTATTGGCAATGCGAATGTGTGCTTTCCATGCCAATAAAGCCGAGTGAAAATGCAGAAAGTTAAAAAATTGAGAGAGATAAAGAAGAGATAAGAAAAGAGGGAGTGCTGTACTGCAGGGGTGAAAGCGCTCGGGAGACGGGATCTTGTCAGGGAGATCACAACAGTCCGTCAGCCTCGCGGTGGAGATGGAGGCACAGCGAGGGACGGGAACTAATATCCGAGCGGCGCGACGCGATCGTTCGGTAAATAAAGGATTCCGGCAATAACCAGGGATTAACCGTAAGCCCTTAACGACAGGAGCGCTGTCGAACGGTCCGCCTCCCGACACGTGGTCGATTCCGGGCCTCCAGTGGAGGTGTGTTTTTTTTTTGCTAAATTACTGACACGTTAATTCATCTAAAGGCTCGAAGCTACATCAAGACCGACTCTGTTCCCTCACGTCAGGTCTGATAAGTACACACACACACACACAGACACACACGCGGTGTTGAGACAACAACACTCACTTCAAAGGGACGGCAAAGCGCTGATCCCGGCGGCTGCTCCTCGGGACGGGACTTCCTCCCGGGGGCGACCGGGCCCCAGGAAGAGCGCCTGTTTGGGCAGAGGACCCAAGGAAGCGGCCCTGTTTGGGGAGAGGGGGCCCATCAAAGCGGCCCCGTGTTACGCTGGAGGTGTTTTGATGTGCTCTGCCAGCGTCCGTCCGTCCGTCCCTCCCCGCGCCGGACAGGATGGCAGAGTGCTGACTGGGAAAATAACAGCGGACGCCGCTTTGATCCAAACGCGCACGAGCGCCGGTGACAGCCTTTACCAGACACCCTCTCATTTTACTTTGTAATGAAAGTCTCTGAGAGCTTCTCTTCTACCCACTTTGAGGAGAGGATATTCAATCTAACTGCAACGCATCTGAGCAAGTTCTATACTTTTTTTGTAAAATATATATTAATTTTGTATAAGTTAATATATGTATATTTAGATATTATTTATGTATTATTTCTGATAACAGACATGTAATTAAAATGCAAATCACGTGTGTCTTAGCCCCAACTTGGAGAAAGTGCACGTTTTGCAAGCCGGAAAATATGCGCCGGTGAGATGTTCAGTAATTCAGTCCCTCCTCGTAACCTGTGGCTTTTTGGAAAGGACAGGACAGAGGATTTATCCAATCTGACTTTCAGGAACTATACGGGTGCTGCAGATGGGTGCAGCGCTGTACCCCGTCGTGTGCTGGGGAAGGGAGAGGCGACCAATTTCTCCCAAACAAAAATATGACAGATCTAAATATAATTTCATTAATTGTTCATTGTGTCTGCCAACACCTAATGCACTGCTGTTTCAATGTGTATTGTCCACTAACAGAGCGTACTAACAGAAGACATGACGTTGTGTAGAATCGCCATTTCATTCAAATGTACTTGATGTGCCCACCATTTGCATTGCTGAACTTTTTATTTTGATGACTGGCTGTGTAAACTTTTTTTTTTTGATGATTGCTCATATTACTAAAATGTACAGCAATGTATATTATGTTTACATTAGGTAAAAATATGCCTGTTCTGTATGAACGCTCTTTACGTTTAAGTTTGAAAATGCATAGCCTACTCTCTGAGGCTTTCACGAGAAGTTAAGTGTTTTGCGATGGCATCTTTGTTTCAACCCTGGATTTAATCTGTGTAATAGCCTATTACAATTATAGACTACTAAGAGACATATCCACTCTAAGACAGGGAGTTAAGTATCTGAACTAAGTAAATATTTAGTAGCCTAAATAGTTTAAAAAGAGCTGGCATGCATAAACCGCAGCACTGCTGAAGGAAATTATTATGTCGGTTTAATTGGCATAAAGTGAAATAATGGCAAATAAATACCTGTTAGTTAGCCTTATTAGTTGTGATATGTTTGCCTGAAGCAGAATTGGATTTGAATATTTGTCATTAATCTTGGCTCACAGTGAAATCTAAGTTCATAATCATACTTTGTTGTTTTCTTCCCAAACATGTTTTGGTGGGTTTGATGGCCATTAATATCAAGTAAACAGCAACACTAGCATTTATTTTACACCAAATACTAGGCCAAATGTTGACTTAATCAGGTCAGAGAACCATCGAGGTTAGATTGAATAGTCCCTCCTCACGAGAATGTCTTAAAGGGTTCAGACCTTAAATTAAATCCAACATTAAATCCTCAGTGCCAGGATGGGTTACACCTCTGTATACCTGCCTGTGTATGCACAGATGACAGCACGTCATCAGGAAACGTACGGAACACTTAACGTGCGGAACTGTCACCTTGGCTTCCCCCAACAATGCGCCCGTCTCCCTGTTAACAGGAGGCGTGCTGTGCTGGGGGGGTTTAGGCTAGGTTGTCACTGTACGACAGCAGGTAAATGATCAATCTCACAGGTAAGAGCAGACAATTAGATTTGATTAAAACGCTGCACTTGTGATATAGCGCGTGACGTACCCAAGGGGGCCGGGGACCTCGCCTCTGCTTCCGGTCCCTGTTGCTGAGAGGAGCTCTCTCTGGAATCTGTGCGTCCCGCTCCGTCGATACGCTCCGCCCACACAGCATAAATTACGTAACATCCAGCTGGATGTTTATCTTTGAATACGAGCGTTGCTGCGTTCCAGGGACATGTGGGGTCTCAAAGGGGCTGTGGGGTAAAAATCTGAACCATTCAAAACACTTGCGTTCCCTCGACCATCACTACCAGCCATTTTTCTCACCCACGCACACACTGCAATGAAAGGAACTCAGCTCTCTCTAAATCTCTCTCTCTGACTCTCTGAATCTCTCTCTCTCTCTCAATCTCTGAATCTCTCTCTCTCTCAATCTCTGTATCTCTCTGTTGCTATCTAGCTGTAGGGTCAACTGTACACCTTCCGCCATAGGGAGTGACTCATTTGGAGTTTTCAGTGAGCATGCACCACGATTTCACACCAAATACTAACCTGAGCTGCATCTGCTTGGGAACATACAGCCTTCTTCGTGGAGGGTGGCACATTTGGGAGGGGAGGGAGTGGGGTGTCTTGGTATGGGTTCTCCAGGATTAGACAGGAGTTTATAATTTAGCATAGGGGGTTTTTAGTGTTTTTAGTTTTTAGTGTGTGTCAGTGGGCGGGGGGTCCCTATCTCGCTGCAGCCTTACCCGGACTCCATTTCCCAGGATTAACAGCCTTCATGAAAGAAGCTGGTGGGTCTGGAGCTCCAGATGTGAGCGGGGTGAGAGAGGCGGGCGGACGAGAGCACAGACACCATTAGAGGCTCTCATAAATCAGCTCCCCTTATGGCCACGGAAGGCAGTTTAAAGACCCATCCGCATTTTCTCTTAACCCAGCCGCTCATTTCCACAGCAGCACCCCCGTGCCCTGATTACCATCCAGGAGAGGACGGCCGAAAAAACATTCCCCAACGCGAGCGGTTACCTCACTTCCCTCACTTAAACGGCGGCGGCCTAACATGACGTAATCACATTTCAGGGCCATCGGTCAGGTTTTTTTTTTTTTCTTGGAAACGTGAGCTTCGCTGAGACAGCAGGAAGACCAAAGAACATCGCTGGCTGGCATTCAGAACCAAAGAGGCGAGGTCAAATTTAAATGCAGGGTTTGACGAAGTGCGACACTCCGAGCCTACGAATCAGTTTTCCTTCCATTTTCTGTGATGCAATTTACTGGTAAATCAGAAAGAAAAAAAAGCCTGAAGAATTAAGGAAGTGGGGGATGTAAATTGACTCAGTTAGGAAACGTTGCTTGATTTACTTTTACGGCTCACTTCAGGAGCGGGGGAATGATGTATTGCTCATTAAAGTCAAGCCTAGACTTCCTATTTTTTGGTGGCCGTAAATGAACTTGGTGCTATGTACGTACCTCCAGGTTCCAATATTCATTATTGTTTGGGCCCTGTGCAGTCCAGGGCTAGCACCTGAGTGAATGCTGCTTCAACTGAAGATGTGGCAATGTCAATAAATATTTTGGCAAACAGATGGAACAGGATGATAAATTATTTTCAATGGGCGCTGCTACAAATTGATTAAATTAAAAGGAAATTTTGTGTTCTCTACTACAGAATAACACTGTGGAAGCAGAGAGAGAGTGAAGGTCTATATGTGACACACACATATTATCGATGCCAACAGCAGGACAGAAAGTCAGCTTGATCCTGGCCTTCTGCCGGCTGACTGGACGCTCCAGTTTAAAAATGTGGAGTCGGTTGAACTCGATGACGTTGGCCTCCACCATAAGAGGTTCTTGCCGCACCACCCCCCCCCCATCCCATTCCTGTGGCTCTGGTGGTTGTTCCGGGCTCTTGTGAGGCCATAAACATACCAGGCACCCCTGTTGCTATCCAGTGGCATCAATCTCAACCATGTGGGTCACAGCACTGCCACGCTTGGCCCGCACAGGACCCGAGATTTCATTTTTGGTCACAAGAGACGTGTGTCCCTCTCCCCCTACTCAGCCACTATCATTACCCAATACAGCACTCAACTTTACTTGTGTATAAACTTCAGTGTTTTAAATGACTGTATTTTCCCCCTTCATCAGTCATGCATATTCTGAGGCTGTGATGTCATCAGTGTGGGACAGGTTTTGGCTGGCATTAATACTTTGGTGCTGCATTCAAATAGTCAAATTTGAGCAAGGAAGGAGCCTTTAGATTGCATGAACTGGAAATAGTTTCCGGGCAGCCATGCTAAGGACCGGTAGAATTTCTTAAATTGAGAAGGAAAGGAGCTTCACAATTCCTTTTATCCGTCCTTTCACAAAGGATGCTCTGGACTATCCTTTTCAAAAGGAAGGTAGTATTCGCGCCCCACAATGCAATGCCGCCAATGTTTTCATAAGCATCTGAGTTTTCCAGAACCTACCGAATTCAAACAAGACGAACATCTGAGAAATGCCAGAAATCTAAATGTGAATAGCTAGTATTTTTGGTTAGTATTGGCTTATAATAGAAAGTAAACAAACAATGACACAATCAGACAACACACCAAATTTATTAAGACGCTAAATTTTGCAGAGATAAAACGAACAGTTCAAGTTAAATGCAGACGGCAATGATGTGCCTTTTGTTGTAATTTTTTGTGAAGTTGTAGTTCGCTATGTTGAACAGTCACGTCAATACGACTGGACGTAGCACCATGACGCAAGGTAGAGAAGGAGGTTTGAATTCCACAGTTACGCTAGATTCCTTGTAAATCTCTCCTTCCAACTTTTCCTTGACCCCCATGACGTTTTCTGGAGCTATTTTTTGACTATTCGAATGCAGCCTGGTTGTGTTTGAATACGACCCCTGTTCCCTGTCCACTCAGACCGCTGTCTACTATGTGCTCTGTCCCCTCACTTTGCAAGCAGTGTGCGAAATAAATCCCGCAAAACTCTTTCCAAACTAGCGAGGAAGTAGTTCGTAATATTTAATGAAATAATTTTTTTTAAATTGAGAATATCAATCAGTTAACATATGACGATTGTTACAAGGTGTAGATTGAATGAAAATAGAATTAACAAAAATTTAAAAAAGAGTATTTCGTAATATGACCCAGTACCCTTGTACCATAGATGTGCATATACGCTCTACGTCTTTTAAATTTTTACTTCCAGGTTACTTACAGAAATTGTCAGATGAGTGCGCTCCTGAATTCCCTCAACAAAACCCTGGAAATAAGGGGTTCATCCTGGTATTTTAAGTGCCCCCATTTGTGAGAAAAAGTCACCCACTCAAAAGATTTTTGATGAAGTGGACTCAAATATGTGCCCTTAAAAGGGTGTAGGGGTCGTATTTGGACACAGCCCTAGAGATGCCTTACTACATGTCAACTTATGTCAGTTCTTTCAAAGGGATCCAGTTGTAATATATAATTGAAAATATGTATAATATATTATGATTGGACTCTGAGCTTGTGAATATGGCCTGGTACTCGTTCAGTAAAAGAACAAACAAACACTAATATTCTTAGTGTGGTAATAATGATTATTAGTAATTTACTGTCAAGAATAACTTTTTCCATTATGTTGATAATGATGATGATTAAGATGATAAAGATAATGATGATTATGATGTTGTGATGATTATCATGATGATGTTGTTGGCTATTATTATCAGTAATAATATTAAGACAAGTAAGAAGAATATATTTAATATGAAAGAAGCTTCAAGTAAGAAGTCACTTATTACATTAGTTGTGCCTATTTCTAGACTATTCACTCTTATTTACAGGTTGTCAGTGTGTTTGGAGGATGAGTTGTTTGCTGAAGTGCACAGTGACACACACTCACACACACATACAAACACAGGCTCCTGCAGTACTCTGGGTCCTGTCTCCTTTCCTGTCTCCGCAGGAAGTTAAGCAATGCCCCACTTCCTGCCCGCTGCCTCACTCCCAGTGTCACATCCTGATGTCACGGAGCATGGCCCTTTGTTCATCACGACTCCGTCTTCCCCCCGCACACGTGCACACCTCATTATCTGCCCAGAGGCCCTCCCTGACACACAGGAAGAGGAAATGAACACAGTCAAAGGAGGGAGGGAGGGATGGATGGATGGATGGATGGATGGATGGAAAGAAGGAAAAGACAGAAAGAGAAATGGTGACACAGATTTGACTTTTATTCTTTATTCAATATGCTAAAAAGCATATTCTGGATTAACAGAAGGGTAATGAAAAAAGAGGAAAGAGAGAGAGAGAGATTCAACAGCAGTGACCCCATAAGGACTGCATTTTTATTATCCATATTAATTGTTTTCAGTTCTTCCACAGCATATCCATTCAATGACTGTTAATGTTTGTTGGTAGCGAGGCTAGGCCAGAAAGATAAGGACCCTTAAGATGTGAGAACGGCATAGATTTTGGGTGAGAATCGCTTGTCGCCTTTCTACGGGACAGCTCTAAAGTTGTGAGAATTCTGTGACTGTCTGATCAATGGCATGTTGTCCCGTACAACACAATTCTTATGACCATAAAAACTGAATCCAATCTCTATGAACCAAGCAGTCATTTAGTTCAGCACCAGCCTCAATTAAATACCTACATCGCCGGAAATAAGTGAAGATTCATGAAATCTGAGGAGGAGGCCTAGCACGTGTTTACTCATGTTAACCAACCATTGTGTTTTGCTAAGGATGGCAAAGTCTTTTCATGGGTTCAAACAAGTCAGTGAAGACAACTCATTGTGCTGACACCGTCCCAGGCTCTGAGCTCTGATTTCAGCAGGAATCTCTGTACAGTTTGACTCTGGTGGCTTTGATGACAAGGATGACAGCGTACCAGCTGACCTAAGGTAACAAAAAAATAAAGAAAAACTATCATGTGTGACCTCGGGGGGTCACTGTGAGTCACTAAACGCCACTTAAAATAACCAAGGTCAGCACCAACTTTGGGAATGCTAAAATAAGCAACTTGAACAGGTGCTCGTAGAAGAACCAGAGGGGGTTGTTGACCTTGGATCAATGACAACGGTACATTCAGAAGAGCTTAATTAAAGAAAGCAGCCTTAAATTTGGAGCCAGATTTGAACTAAAGTTAAACTTTAAGTTTTTGACCATCTGGAATCATTCCCCCCAAAACCAAAGGCGTGCTTTGTTCAGCAATGATGAGCTACTGCGTGCCTGTAGAGGACCAGCCCTTGGACCTGTTTTGGACACCATGAGCCTGAGGCCTGTTAACATTGCCTGCAGCTGTTAACTCCAGTTCCATGTCTGTAAAAGTTGATGCACGTTTGAATGCAAGAGCGTCTTCTGTAACCACCAGGCACATAACGGCATTGCTCTGCTACCATGGAAACAAATTATTAGAAACAAAATAATTTATTACATAAGGTTGTGTTCTCATTGTGTTTTCTCATTCTTTTACATGTTAGAGAAACTTGTGTGTATGCTTGCTAGAGTATTACCTATGCAGGAATCAAATTTAACAGCTTATTGTACGTCGCTTTTGGATAAAAGCATCTGCCAAATAATTGTAATGTAATGTAATGTAACAGCTAATTGTTGCAAAATCAATGGTACGGTAACCTTCAGCAGTGAAAGAGACTCATGTGAGATTTGATGTGAACATTGGCCACCAGTTACTTGAGGTCCCCATTTAAAGGATAGCTTCGGTATTTTTGAACCTAGTCCCTATTTTCCGTTAGTCTTGGATGATCGTGAATAGAAGACCAAAATTTCACTTATCGCTTAAAAATTGGATTTGAAACCCCTCTGCTGCATCCTCGGACAATAGGAATACATTGGGGCAAATTTCGCAGCCCTCAAATACCATGATAAATGTATCTTTCAAAAACGGGACACTGAAATTCAGAAGTCATTTTGAACAAGACCAATGTTCTATTTGAGTTCTAACTGTGTTTTCTCAAACCAAGAAATACCTCCCAGCCAGCTGTAAACTTCAGCACTCTAGCTAGCTACAGTGCAGGGGGCAGTGCTTAGTATGCTTCATGTGCTCCATCGTTGCAAACTAACTAAAGAGTTTACAAACTAGCTAAGAGTTTTAGCTGTTTAGCTAACTAGCACATGCTAGAAAATGGGTCGCGCGTGTGCTGTTCCCAATTGTGGGAATAGAATGAACGCTGGCTCTAAACTCACAAGCTTCCACTCAACGACTGTGATTGACTGAGGCACTGGCTGCTTATTATACAGGTGGATATCAACACTCCTATCTGTGATCTTCGTTTAGGCGTGCGTTGATTATTTTCAACCATGAAAGGAAAACGAGCACCTAAACATTTCTTCCTGAACTACTCAGCTGGTCCACGTGTCAGACAGACTGTGCGGATGTAGCCAGAATAGGAGCCAGAAGAATGCTTTCCAAGCCCATAACTTTTGGTACAATGTTGTTTGCGGTACATGTTTTTCAGTAGAACATGGTAAGACACATATGAATATACTGTGAGCTTCCTTTTTTTTTTTTTTCGAAAAATATGTATCATGGTTTTTGAACGCTGCAAAATCTGGCCAAATGTATAACTATTGGCGCCGTGTATGAGTATGCAGCAAAGGGGTATCAAACTAAATTTTTAAGCGATCAGCGAACTTTTGGTCTCCGCTATTCATGATCATCCAAAACTATCCGAAAATAGGGCCTGGCTTCACAAATACCAAAGATATCCTTTAAGCAGAGTGCAGAACAGCATTCCTTATCCTGCGCCCCTCCAGGGACACAGCTATCAAATCACATCCTAATTTTATTTCTCTCATGTCACCCGCAGTTAAAAGCACTGTTTTACCTCCCTGTAAAGGATTTCCCTGTAAAACAAGAACAGGCACCACTCAGGTTCAAAGGCCAGGCTTCGGCAGGTCCTCTTATCTGTGTTTTGTCACCATCTAGTGGTAAAATGAAGTTATTGCTGTTACTTCGGGGGGAGCTACTCTGTCGGTCCATCTGTCAGCCTGTCTGTCATCAGTCACTGAGGTAAATTGTGTAACGACTGCCAAAAATAAAACTACATTTAAAGGCATCTGATGTGTTGTATTTCAAGATATTTTTTAAATTAAATGAATAAATAAAAATAAAAATATGGAAGCAGGGAATTTAGATAATGAACATACATGTATGATGGTATTGGAAAATATATATATTTAAATTGTAGCTTGTGGTCCAACTGAAAGGTAATATCATCCACCTTTACAGAGGTTTTGAGACAAAATAATTGCAGTCTTTAGAGACACAATACATAGTGTTAAATCACAGTGGATTTATTTTCTTTGTTTCGCACGAACTTTCGCAAGAAATAACCTAACCTTGTGACTTCTTGAAAATTAATCCCACAGCCAGCTGACACCAGCCATTAAACACAGAGGGACACCTTGTCACTGTCAGCCATTTTTGTAACCATTAGAAAAGGAGAATGACAAGCAGAGGTCTTCGCAAGGGAAAAACAAACAAAACAAAAAAAACAGCAGTGGTGGCCCTCTGGACGAATGGAGTCACGGGGATCAATTCACATTACTGAAAATAACCCCTGCGTCCGTGCCCTGCTGAACCTGCCCCCCTCGCCCCCTCAGGACCACCCCCCTCCGCCCCCGGGTGAAATGTGACACCAGCAGGTGGTCTGTGTCACAGGACCTGTAGGAAACACGCTCCGGTCTGGAATAGCTACCGAGAGACCCCCTGTGCACTTTTGCTCAGCGCCACTCTGACCCCTGAGTTAACACATCTCTCCCAACCTCTCCCCCTCCATTCACACCTTAAGAAAACGGCAGCCTCAGAGGGTCACGTCTGCCAAACCTCTGCCGAATAACGATCGGCCGCCTCCCGAAACAAAGCCCCCCGGTCTTGTCAGAAAGAAGACGCGCCGTCGGCTCTCGCGGTCACGAGAACACGGGCCGCTTCCCCTCTGCTCGCAGTCGACCGCGTTTGCTTCGTCACCCCGGCTGATTTTATTCACCCTCTTTAATCTGTCGCGCGATACCATCTCGCCGCGCCGCGCCGCGCGCCTACACTCCGGAGCCGCGTATTAGTCACAACACGCCTCTTTACGTAGGAATTCATAACGCTGCTCCGATACGCCGAAATGTAATTCAACCTTCCAGCGAGGATTTCTTCGGTGAAATGTCACATGCTCTTATTATCAGTCACTGGTGGATCGATGGCGCATGGGCGCCAGGCGAACAAAGAGAAACTGAGATGTGACAGCTGCAGGACAGAATTACACCGTAAGCTTCGCAGACAAGACTCCATATCTGAGAAATGTTGGCTTTTTTTTTTCTTATTGTTTTTTCTTCCCCCATTTCTGCCAAACTTGTTAATGTCAGCAGAAATTGTACATGTGAAACAATGTCCCGGCAAGCGTTAGTCAAAAATCTACAGTCTCAGTCTCACACACATTCAATCACACACACGCACGCACGCACACACACACACACACACACACACACACACACACACACACACACACACACACACTCAGGTTCTGTCAGATGTCCTTTGCCATTGTAACGTCCTGGCAATCTTTGTAATTATATAAAATTTAAGATGAAAAGTACATGTAAGCCTGCAAGAAAACTACACTGACCCAAACATTTATATGTATTTACACAAATATGTGCTGTAACGTGCATGTATATGTATTTTATACATTTTATTTGTTTTTGCATTTACTTACACATTATGGTTTAATCACACAGCGTTCTAGCCTGTTTTATTAGTCAAGTTTTTGGTACAGTAAGTAGACCAGGATGAGAGTTAAGCATGTAAAAATCTAAATGATAAAAAATGCAATGATGAGGGAGAGTAAGCATTCATGAAACCAAAAATAGGTGGAGCTACCATATATCGACAGTTATTATTATTATTATTATTGCATGACACTGACAATATGGGGATGAATGAACAGCTCAGTCACTCTTTATCAAGCTAGTTGCTAATGCAATCGCATACTGTAGCTTATGGTCTGTCACGAAAGTGTCAGTTGAACCATGGCACAATTAGGTCCACTGCACGTATGTGAAATAATTGTTTAAACATAATGGGTAAGTTAGAGTTTTCTTTGCTGGAGTTTAAACCTCAGGCTTAAACCTCTAAACCACAAAACTGCATTACAACTGGAACAGCTGTCCAAAGCTGTGGAATAATGATTAGCTGTTTAAGTTGTAATGAAGTTCTGTGGTCTAATGGTTTAAAGCTGAGGTGTAAACCTACATTACATTACATTACAGTTGACCAATAATAATAATAATTAATTAATTAAGAAGAATAGGCAAAATCTCAAGTGAATTGTCTTTATAAAAAGTCATATTTTATAATTCTAAAAATGTTAAAAAAAATTAAAAATACAATTAAACATATCCTATGGTCCTTGCTAGTGAATTCCCTTCAGTGTGTGTTATTTCATTTTTGTTAGTTAGTTTTTCTCGATTTCGTATTCGAGTTCGTGATTCCTTTGTCTCAATAGTTGATTGCAGTTGCGATGTGGATCAGCTGTTGATCAGTGTCTTGGAGACAGGCTGTTAATTAGTCATTGAGAGCAGCTGTTGTGCATTCCTCCTGGACTGCCTTAGCCTTTCTTATTGTGTGACGACACCCTTCCTGTTGGGATTAAAAGAGGCAGGAAATTGCATTTCTGGTCCTACCATCTCTTGCTACACTCCTATTTTCAGCAGTCTTGTTTAGTTGGAACCTCTAGGCTACTAGCTCTTTAGGGCTTTTCATTGAGATTTTCTTTGCTTTAGTTGTAGACCATTGGTAAGAGTATTGAGCCACCTACAATAGTAAGAGTATTGAGCCTAGCTATTTTCAGGGTATTTTCAGCCTAGCTATTTTCAAAAAACAAACGCACACATTTTTGCGGAGCCACCTGCACTAGGGTGGCTAGCAGAGCTATAGCCTTGGCTAATCATTGCAAGTCTATGCAGCATGTTTAATGATTGTTTAGCACTGCAGGCTTTAGTATTTTTTATTTTATATTGATTAATTTATATAATAAATTAATTTAAAATAAATAATTAATAAATAATGAAATACATTTTTAAATATTTCTTTATTGACTCTTGAATAGAAAAGAAAAGAAATAGCACTTTTTATTTTCCTAAAAGGGAAAATAAATATTTTAGTTTCCTTCTAAATTGAAGAGGTATTCGTTCATTAAAGCAAAAAGTCATAACTTTAATTTTCCTGAATTAAAAATGCCTTTCCTTATGTAATATGTTTGGAACCGATACTCTAACTCCTTTCTGATCAGCTGGGCTTTGAGAGAAGGATACCGCCGCAAAAATACAAACGAGCAATGTCATAAATCATGTACATACAAAACGGTCCCAAGGATGGATGCATATGGTGTGTGTGTGTGTGTGTGTGTATATATATATATATATATATACGCATACATACATACATACATACATACAGTCAGTAAAACAGAATCCAGTGCAAGAGCAGCAAGTTATTTCCCTCTTCAGTAGGCTCTTCCAGGGCCAGGTCAATTGACCCTGTTCTAGTTTACACTCTGAACCCCCCTCCCCTCCCCCCCCCCCCCCTCCTTAGGCCTGGGGTTGTTCCAACAGAGGTGTAACATTAGCCGATCCTGTAACACAAGGGCAGAGGAACACGCGCCCGTTCACCTCGCGCTCAGCACCTACGCAACTCTCTCTGTGGAAAATCCTAAAATCAATACAAGGCCTTGATCTAACCATGTCTGGGGCGAATACCAACCCGCATAAGAGGGGAGGGGGGTGTAGTCTGCAGTCCCTGAACTCACTGGCCAGTTTTCAAGGTTGTTCTGGTTTTATTTTTATTTTATTTTTTTCAAGTGTGCTTATACCACTTGTTTGTCTTATATGAGGCTCTGCTTGTCCTGTACAGCAAATGGGTGCTGATAATGAACTTCCGAGAGAAAGAAGAATGGAGTTTGTGGCCAGTTAATAAGGTCGGCAAACGCAAACAGACGGTGATTCTGCGCAGGAACAGGGGTCCCAATATTCTTCACTTCCCACCTCCTTTCCTCCACTCTTCTCCTACCTGGAAATATGAAAACTGTCTGTACATTTCAAGTACAAGTAGCTGAATGTACAGTATACAATATACCTGACATTGTGGTTCGCTTTGAGACATTAATTAATATTTAACAAGTAATATGAAATCAGCAACATTAGATTAGGACAGAAAGATCTGTTTCTGGGGCATGGAGGAGAGGAGGTTGGTAGTGGAGGAAAGGAGGGTGCATTTTTCGAGTATTGGGACACACCCAATCCCTCTCTGCATTTTGCTGTGACCATTACATCTATTACATACACATTCATTTCAACCGTTTGGCACACATGAGTCTACTAATTAGCAGCTCAACAAGATCTCTAGCTGTTGAATCAGGTGTGCTTTGTTAGGGTTGGAGTGAAAACCTACAGGTTGGAAGATCTCCACGAGCAGGGTTGGGGACCACTGCTCTAGAGAGGTACAATCTGTTCTCCTGAAACAAAGAAGTCCCAGCGTCACCTATGAAAATAGAATTCCTCTCATTCATCCAACCAATTTTTAGAATTATAAAATACGACTTTTTATAAAGACAATTCACGTGATTTTGCCTATTCTTCTTTATTATTATTGGTCAACTGTAATGTGATGTAATGTAGGTTTACCCTTCAGCTTTAAACCATTAGACCACAGAACTTCATTACAACTTGAAGACCATATACTGTGTCGTACAGCTGATAGTCCCCGTTAAAGGGGTAGGTGTGCGTGATGGCTTTACAATATGTTTTGTGGTTTGTGGTTTGTGGTTTAAAGCAAGAAAACACAGTTCAAGTAACTCAGTGTGGACAGTGATGACCAGATTATATATTATCAGATTATTCTTGTATTTGCTGTTGAATCTTTCTGTCGGTTGGAACTTCCTATGGCCATGCAAACTGTGCTCAAGGACATTGTGGCGAGGCTTCGAATGACCTCACAGGTGACCCCACTTGTGCCACTGTAAAAGGAACCTGCATAGTTGTCACATTACGCTTTGCTTCCCGGCAGGCTGATAGCAGCATTTTGGCCTTACGGATTTAGGCACACCCTCAGCTCACGTTGAGTCTGGGAAGGGGGTCGCATTTATCTTGAGCCGTACCAGTGGGCAGTGCGGGCACAGCGTCGTCACATGGTACGGAGCGGAGTTATCGCTCACGCCCGCCAGGGGAAATCGATCGCTGGGCTCAATCTGGACAAAAGAACCAGGTTAATTAGAGAGCCTTTTTGGTCCTTTGCTCTCTCTTTCCTAATCTCTTGTTGGAAACTTGTTTTTACGGCTACGTAACGCTTCGGAATTTAGCAGACGCTCTTGTCCGGAGTGATTCACACGGATTGCAGATTTTTGTAAATGCGATGCATTAATACAACTGGGTATTTTACTGAATCAATTCAGGATATGTACACTGCTCAAGGGGTACAACGGCAGTACCCCGGCTGGGAATCACACTCACTGCTCTTTAAGATACAAGCCCAGTTGCCAAACCATTAGTTATCACTGCCCTCCAAGCAAGCAGCTGCATCCAAAGAATCCCCAGTACCTGTCTTAACTCACGTTGTGAATGACAGTTTATTGAAATACTTAGACAGAAGACACATTATGTAACGTGTGTCTCCTATTATTCTTCTCCTAATACTTTTTTTTAACTTCTCAAATAATTTGACATGGTCTTATAGACGCAGCCTACAATAGTGGTGCGTATTCCGTTTGGTGCCAAAGATGATTGCATAGTGTAAGGGAAGGAGCAATTAAATTTCGTATGGCTTATTAATTATCTGTTGACATCTTCAGATGTTTATCTGTCTGTCACAGACGTTCTGCTTTCCCCAGGACCTCCACCCACCTGGTGTCACCTGAAATGGATTTGCTTTGGTCTTCTCAATTCTTCCATTCCACAATTCAAGGGGGACCGTACAAATTATCCTCGGCACTGTGCCGAAAAACTCCCGACGAGACGAACGTAGTGAGTTTTGCGAATCTGAAGTTGTGATTGACCTTGCGCAGAGTGAAATCTCACTTTAAACAGTGTACATCTCTCTCCCCTTCCCTTTTGCTCTCGTTCTTTCAGCCTCTCTGTACTTCTCGAAAGAAAGAGAATAGAACACTGCCAAGCAATTTCAGCCGTACCAGTTACCTGTCACAAGATTAGTCAAGCAAAGCGGTGATATCTCAAGCTTGAACCCATTTGAAAGCTCTGTGGCCAGCTCTCTCCCTCTCTCTCTCTCTCTCTCTCTGTCTCGCTCTCTCTCGCCTCCAAGGTTTACATTGTCACTAGGTACAGTATACCACATGCACACAAACCTGGCCAGAATTTAATTGCGTTTTGTCCTCGGTTTGTCCTTGAATGAAGCCTTTTCACAAATTGAATGTCTTTTTTTTTCTTTCATGCACATTTTCTGTTAATTTCAGCTACCTCCACAACTTTCTGCATAACAAGTCGTCAAAAATGACATTTGCTTGAATGTGTGATTGATTTCAAAAATAAATAACATTTTTATTTAATAAATTCTACTGTACTTCGGTTGGTTTGATCGAGGCCTAATTTTCTGGCAACAGTATCAATGTTTGACCAATAACGTAGTGGTTTTACTTGAATCTAACAAAAAAGCAAAGCCTATAATTCAGTAATTTCTCATTTGAACTGATGTTGTGAATTTTACATGCTTACAATTTCAATTTCACACTATTTATTCTTGGATAATTGACAAAAGAGCAATCGGATGTGACATAATTAACTATCACATCACTTCAGGAAGATAAATAATAAATGCATTCAAAAATGTGTGTTCCCTAAAAAAAACATAAGTGAAATAAGATGCAGTCAATCAAAAGTCCTTTTCTAATCGTGTCCTGTTAGCAGTCATGGTAATACTTTCAGTGTAAAATGCATTTGAACAGCCGTGACAGCAACGATGAAAAAGAAATGTGATTTACATGTAATCTAATGTGAGCCAATCAATCAACAGACAAGCAGGCAGCAACAATTATGATGCATTTTATCCACTTTGACGTTTGATATGTATTCATTATTCATATGCCTATTTTTACTAACAGAAGAAAAAAAAAAAGGAAAGTAAATCCATAATCTGTAAATCCTCTAACAACGTCTCATGAATGTACTTTATTTCTCTTTAAAGAAAACAGTTTCTCTTTCCTTTCAAATTATATCGTGGAACACACACACACACACACACACACACACACACACACCGCCTTTAGCTTCCTGGACTGCCTTAGCCTATTAATTCCTTCTTTCATAAACCCCCGAAATGCATCGCACAGCTGAGAATGATACAAAATGGAGCTGTCATAATCTGTCGCTTTGCGACTTCGCTATGTCACAGCCAGATGCCCTTTATTGGGTAGGAAACGAAGAGATGTGACACAGAACTGAATGGTGTAGGGGAAAGAGACTGGGTGGAAAAAAAAGCACCGGATCGATACTGCTCGGGGAAATAAGGTAGAGAAGGTTATTTACTTGACATTGATCCGTTGCCGCGGCAGCACCGCCCGGCCTGGTTCTCTTGTGTTAACCTTTAAGCCGGTGTGTACTCACAAACGATGAAGGAGTCCACTAACAGGTGTAGATTATGGATCGAAGGAGGTCACGGTACCTCTGTCACTGGCTGCTGCCCGTGTAGTAACAACCCAGAAGAAATTTAAACATCAATAGGGATAATAAGGACAGATTTATCAGGCGCCGGCCTGGTCTAGCTCCGAAGCCTGCCTCTTTCCTGAGTAGCCGCCCCAGGCTGAGCTTCAGTCGTCGCAGGCTTTTCTTTTCTGAACGTATGGATTAGTTAATATGCTGTGAGTGACACAGCATATTTTATTTTCCCCTGCAGTGCAAAATTTGAAGCCGGTAATGATATAAATTTTGTATTCAAACTGAAATACACTGAAGATTCCTTCCATCAAAAAAGTGTTTCTGATTTACTCAATGCTGGGAGAATGTTACAGAGGATTACCAAGTCATGGGTAAAGTACATATTGCGAGAAATATTAGATTTGATAGTTGTTACCTGAAGAAAGATTTGGCTTCTAACCTTACTCATTGTGCGCCCCGGTCCCTATGCGTCACCATGATCCATATACAACCCTCAACTGTGGGGGGCCCACGACTTCTCAGAGGGAGCAGATAGGAGCCCTTATGAGTCTCTAACAGGAATATGGGTTGCATATGAATATGATAGCATGGATAAGTGCTGTCCATTAGTCTGTGACAGGTGGATGATTGCGCCGTTGGATGACAGAAAAAAAAAAGAGTGCGGGGGATACATGCAAACCATCATTTTTAATGACTCACGGAATCTATAAATTATGTATCATATTTGACAAATTGAATTTGATCCGCGTAATGGTTTTTAAGCCCTGTGACTAAACGGCACTCTTTCCCCCCACACTACAATTTTTTTTTTTTTTTTCTCGGCTGTCAATTACCTTCGATGGTGGCCAGTCATGGCTTGGGCCAAAGCCTTCCTCTTAATTCTAAATGTGTTATAATCACAGCAAATTAACCTGCCACATTTCATTAGGCAAATGCATTTGGCAATTTGATTTGATTTCTTTTTTTTCTTCCTTTTTTCCTGTCCATGTTCCTTTCTTTCTCACTCCACTCCATTTTCTCAAAATTTCACCTCATAGTACAACCAGCACAAGGGTAAAACAAATTTACCGTTAAAAAAAAATAATAATCTACTGACTATCACTACTGTGCAAAATGGTTAAATAGATCTCAAGGGGTTTATGATTACAAACATTTTTTTCACTTACAAAAGGAAAGCAACAGACATTATGTGCAGTATATGGAGATATAATGACACCATAATGAAAATTATAATGACTGGTATATTTAGCTAAAGCTTAAACGTTTAAATTAAAGGGTTTTGTGCTAAATGTATATAATGGATTTACAGAAGTCATTGTTTTTACTTGTAATTTGACAAGCTATTACTATAACTGTCAGCTATGATTCTTTTTTTTATTTTTTTTTATTTTCCCTTTTTCTCCCAATTATGGACCCTATGCTTCAATTCCCCCCCCCCCCCCCCCCCCTCCCCCCCCCCCCCCCCCCCCCCCCCCCCAATGTAGCAACCGCTTGAATTCGCTGCTGCACAACCCCGTCAGCCAGTGGTGGGATCTGGCAGGGCCGGGGATCGAGCCCCCGATCATCGGGGCGTAGCCGCACGGACAAAGTCTGCCCCTTAGACCGCTGCTCCACCGCGGCGCTCCCAGCTACTATTCTTAATAAAGAATTACACTTCACCTCCAGTTAAATTACTCATAGCAATACAGTTTAGTTAAAGTGAATATCTGTTTTCCAGTTAAACAGAACTTTTATTGTAGCTTGACCTCACTTAAACGTGTACTTACAGTGCAATTACACAGATATACTATCCAATAACAAAAGTGAAGGAGAGAATTTTCATTTGGAATGTTTGTTGGTGGAAATGACATGTTGCTGAAAGTAAGTTAGTGAGACGGTAGGGATAGTTTGACATGACAAGGTAAAGAACAATCTCAACAAAAGATTTCCAGCATTAAAGAAAACACGGTTAAAAAAACCCACAATTCCTAAAGATTATTCTATGTAGATTATTGATATCAAAATGATGCCACGCTACAACTAATAACTGCTGTGGTAACTCACAGGTTGCGGATTTGATTCCCATGCTAGGTGCTACCATTGTACCTTTTGAGAAAGGTACTTTACTTGAACGGCTTCAGTATATGCGATCGCGGTTGCGGTTACAATGGGCTTACAAGTGCTGCCAACCCAGAGGTTTACAAATAGTAGTGTAGCAACACAAGTTCCGCCAGCTGTTAACAACAATTGACAACAATGAAGCAAAGCTTCCAGTTTTTTTAGTGTACGGTTATGCTCAACTAGAAAATTAATTAATTATTTTATAGCACATAAGTGACAAACCTATTAAAAAAACAGCACAAGCTAGCCGGCTAGACTGTTCTCATCAACACATGCAGCAACACACTTATTTCAACAGAAGGTAAAACAATTCTCGAGCTGGATAGCCTGTTCTGAACATTATGAACAGTAATGAGTCCTCTATTTTACAAACATACTTTATACAAGCACATGAGTTGCTAGCTTATTAACATGTTTAACAGAAGTACAAACATGATAGTGTGAAAGCTCAAATACGGCTGTTTTAATTTGCCAGTTGAGCATAACAATACATTACAAAAACTGGAAGCTTCGCGCCATTGTTGTCAATCATTGTTGTTAACAGCTGGCTAAAGTGTTGCTATGCTACTTTTTGCTGGGTTGGCAGCGCGTATGTGAGAAAGCAAGGTCTATTAGATTAGCTAACAGTATTTAAAGGAGCAATAGGATTTAGGCCACCCCTTCCCTTCAGCAATGTCGCTGTTTGACCGAAGCAGTGTGCAGCTGTCCTGCATTGCAAATTAATATTGCAATAGACTAAATGTCCACACTATTTTTAGTGTGATTTCATTGATTATCTGGATTGATATGCAGGAGGCTTATATCTTTTGTGGAGCATTGTTGGATGTATGTGGGTATTATAACATTGTAATATCAACAAATATAAGTCTATTCCAGAGGTGTAAAATCCAGGTTCAGAAAGTAAAAGTCCTACCTATAGGTATAGTATTTTGTTCCAATCACCTGGATTTGCTAATTAGCACAGTTCTACAGCCAGGAGGTAGAACTAATTAGTGAAATCAGCTGAGTTCATGGGTGGAAGGAAAACATTGCAGGACTTTTACTTTCTAACCCCTGGATTTTACACCTCTGGTCTATTCATAATGAAAATTATTTGGTTGAATTACGACATGAGTTAGCCTAGTAGTGGTTCCCTTACAGCCACAATAATTACGTGTAATTTTTTATACTGCCTTTAAAACAAAGTGCAGAAGTGGGGTTTTTTTGTTGGTATTTTTACTGTTTTCCACAGTAAAGACATCAAAACTATGAGATGACACGAATGAAATTATGCAAAGACCAAAAAAGTGTGAAACAAATCAAAAAAGTCTTATATTTTTGATTCTTCAAAGTAGCCACCCTTTGCCTTGATAACGGCTTTGCACATTCTAGCCATTCTCTCAACCAACTTATGTGGTAAACAGGTATTCCACAGGTAAACAGGTGATGCGATCATGACTTCGTATAAAAGGATATCAAAAGACTCTTGATATCTTATTTCCAGGTACTCTTAGAAGTGATACTATAACCACTCTGCGTTTGAATGGATTTCTGTGGGAATTTGGGGGTGGGACTAGATTAAGCTGTAAATTACATGGGAATAGTATGGAACCCATGGTTGGCTAAAAGTCATCAAAGGTCTTAGGTATCAAACGAGCCTTAAACCATCACTCTGCTGCCAGATATGCAGTAGATATGGATGGATCTTTTTAAGGGTTATTTCTCCTGACTCATTTTTCAATTGAACTCTTGAATAAGACTGGAGAAACAACCCTTCCATCCATATCTACTGCATATGTGGCTGTGCAAAGTTGTTATCAAGGCAAAGGGTGGCTACTTTGAAGAATCTAACATATACTACTTTTTTGATTTAACACTTTTTTGGTCTTTGCATACTTTATCTCATAGTTTTGATGTCTTTACTATTCTAAAATATGGAAAACAGTAAAAATAACGGAAAAAAAACCTATGAGTAGGTGTGTCCAAACTTTTGACTGGTACTGTATATAGGCGGATTGTCATCGAGGCTAATGGAGGTGGAGCCTCACAAAGGGATTTAAAAATAAAATAGATTTTTTTAAAAAAATCTGCAAAAATACATAATGTTTAATAAGAATTCAGGCCATAAGTATAGTAAGAGCTCATCTTAGACATCAATAACAAATGTATATTCTTGAAAAAAAAAAACAAGTAATTAAATTTTTTATTTAAGTACTGTCACACAAAACACAAAGTTAAGTAATTCCCTCATTAAGTCTTTCTTCCCCACCCTCCCCTCCCACCCCCACTCCCCCATACAAAAATACACATACAGTGCATCCGGAAAGTATTCACAGCGCTTCACTTTTTCCACATTTTGTTCTGTTACAGCCTTATTCCAAAATTGATTAAATTCATTTTTTCCCTCAAAATTCTACACACAACACCCCATAATGACAATGTGAAAAAAGTTTTTTTGAGATTTTTGCAAATTTATTAAAAATAAAAAACTAAAATTTCTCATTTACATAAGTATTCATACCCTTTGCTTTAACGTATTTTTAAAGTATCATATTTCATATTTGGTCGCATATCCTTTACATGCTGTTACTTCCTGAAGTCTGTGACCATCAACATCAAAAAACTGTCGATATCTTATTTTCAGGTACTGTTACAAGCGATACTATAACCTCTCTGTCTTTGAATGGATCTCTATGGAAATTGGGGGGTGAGACTAGATTCAGCTGTAAATTACACTGGTACAGTATGGAACACATGGCTGGCTAAATGGCTGTAAGTTATCAAGGGTCTGAGCTATCAAACGAGCCCCAAACCATCACTCTGTTGCCAGATATGGAGTAGATGTGGATGGATCACTGCAAGGGTTATTTCTCCGGACTCATTTTCCTATAGAACTCTATGGGGAAAAAAGTCAGGAGAAACAACCCTTAAAGTGATCCATCCACATCTACTCCATATCTGGCAACAGAGTGATGGTTTGGGGCTCGTTTGATAGCTCAGACCCTTGATAACTTACAGCCATTTAGCCAGCCATGTGTTCCATACTGTACCAGTGTAATTTACAGCTGAATCTAGTCTCACTCCCCAATTTCCATAGAGATCCATTCAAATGCAGAGAGGTTATAGTATCGCTTGTAACAGTACCTGAAAATAAAATATCAACAGTTTTTTGATGTTGATGGTCACAGACTTCAGGAAGTAAAAGCATGTAAAGGATATGCGACCAAATATGAAATATGATACTTTAAAAATACGTTAAAGCAAAGGGTATGAATACTTAAGTAAATGAGAAATTTTCGTTTTTTATTTTTAATAAATTTGCAAAAATCTCAAAAAAACTTTTTTCACATTGTCATTATGGGGTGTTGTGTGTAGAATTTTGAGGGAAAAAATGAATTTAATCAATTTTGGAATAAGGCTGTAACAGAACAAAATGTGGAAAAAGTGAAGCGCTGTGAATACTTTCCGGATGCACTGTATACATAACCTGTACAGAAATATATACTTATGTTTCATACATAAAAAAATGATAAATAAAGTACAAAATACAATAAGTGAACTGATGGATAAGCAAACAAATCAACGGCCCGAGTCAACTAACAGATATATGAGTAAAAGATCTCACTTCAGTAGTAGGACCTTAATTGAGGCAATTGCCCCTTTCCACATTTGTATGGTAGAGGTTTTCGCATGATTAAGTCTGGCTGATGACACTTCTAGTAACACAGTATCCAAAAGACTCTGCAGCCAAGGTGTAATAGATAGATTATGTGGCGGGATCCAGCGTTCTACAATTATTTTCTTTGCCGCTGTCATACCCGCCAACCACATCTTGCGTTCCCTCTCTAACATTGTGAAACTGGGTGAAGAGGGAATTGTTTACCAACGAGGATGGAAATATTTTCTACTACCTTAGCCCAGAACTTCTTAACATCTGTGCATTCCCATAATATGTGCAATATGGATGTGGTGCTAGGCCCACGATATGTCTCTTTCGTGGGGTCATATATATATATATATATATATATATACGATGGAACATTTTGTAATGAATAAACTGATGGTTACGGTTTTTTGAAGCACAAAAGACATTTTCCCAAACAGCCTCCCGGTTTACTGTTTCTGCTCCCTGTGCCAGATCTTTTTCCCAAAGTTTAGATCCAAAAAACGATGCAGAGGTGTGTGTAATGAGGTAATTATATTATGTATGAGACCATTCCCTTAAATGGAGCCTTTAAAATCTGGCTACCAATTGGGTGGCGAGCCAACGCTGAGCCCCAGGGAACTTTGTAACCTTTAAGTGCAGATCTTAGTCTAAAATATAGAAAGGCTGAGTTTCTCTGTATATTGTAACATGTAACTAAGTCCTGGAATTCCAGTATTGACTCTTGATCTGCTACATCTTCCAAAACCCTTACACCTTTATGCGCCCACCTATCCTGAATAAAGGGCCTGCCTCCTGTTAAAAGATTTAGGTTGTGCCAGATGGGAATATGCTTATACCATTTGCCATTTATCCTCAAGAATCTTTCAACAGCTGCAAATGACTGTAAAGTATATGTAATAATAGGGCCATAACTTAAAGCACACTTTTTATGGGTTAGACCAGAAAACAGTACGTCTTCTATTCTGATCGGCGATATGATTTCTTGTTCTATATCTTCTCAAGGGGAGTGTACGTACGGATTCAGCCAGTGTGTTAATGTGCGCAACATGAAAGACCAATGGTATACTTAAAAATTTGGGCATGCCCGACCTCCTTTTAATTTGCCCTGTTGTAATACTGACCACTTTATGCGGGGGCGCTTCCCATTCCACACAATTTCTTTTAACATAGAGTCAATTCTCTTCCAATACCGGGGGTGGCAGTGGTAACATTGAGCTAATACGATTAATACGTGGGAGAATATTCATTTTGATTGATGCTATATGGGCAGGTACTGATGCAGGCAGTTGTGTCCATCTGTTAACATCAGCTTCAATCTTTTTGAATATATTCATATAATTATTCTTTGCAGTTGCGGAAATAGGCTTAGATATCTCTACGCCCAAATATGTTACTATATATGTTAGATATCGCTACGCCCAAATATGTTACTATGTATGTTAGATATCTATGCCCAAATATGTTACTATATATGTTAGATATCTCTACGCCCAAATATGTTACTATATATGTTAGATATCTCTACGCCCAAATATGTTACTATATTTGTTAGATATCTCTACGCCCAAATATGTTACTATATATGTTAGATATCGCTACGCCCAAATATGTTACTATATATGTTAGATATCTCTACGCCCACATATGTTACTATATTTGTTAGATATCTCTACGCCCACATATGTTACTATATTTGTTAGATATCTCTACGCCCAAATATGTTACTATATTTGTTAGATATCTCTACGCCCAAATATGTTACTATATTTGTTAGATATCTCTACGCCCCCAATAATAGGGCACGTAATGTTCAACACCCTGGCTCCATCATTGCAACATGATATCACCCGTACACACATAGCGACGCTTTGGGAGAAGCCTCTACGTCTCTACTCTGACGCCAAAGGTAGCCGTTTGCGTTGTATATTGACGGTTGTGGCCATATAACTTTTCTTTTGTTGTGGCACTTTTTTTTTTTTTTCTTCATCCGCTACGCGCTCTTCTGGAATGCACTTTTTTCATTACACCCACCACCTTCGTTAAGTAACGTCATGGCTAATGTTAGCTAACTTAAAATATACGGATAAATTATGTTGTTATAACTACAGTTCGGGCATGCGCCCGAGTTACGTGAACTCCTGTGAGGTTATGTTTAGGGGTTGGGGGTGGGGGGGGCATGCTTGCGGTCGGTTACCAAGCGATCGCATGAATATTCATGAGCAAAGCCTTCGCCATAGTAGGATTCGTTAATTTGCGGCCGTGTGCGTCAACATGCTGACACAAAAGGCCTCCTTCTGCGTCCAAATGATGACGCCGTAGGCTGCTGCCAAAGCTTCACTTGATGACGCCTTGGGATGAGACCAGCCTGATCATTGAGTAGCATTATCGCAGACTTACTGCAGTTAATTTTAAACCCTGCTAATAACCAGGAATGGTGCAATGCTCTTGAGTACATTTGGTAGAGAATTTTGTTGATCGGACATGGATACAAGTGTGTTATCTGCATATAAAGAAACTGAGTGGCACGATGATCCAATTTTAATTGGGCACACAAGAGCACTTTGACGTATAAACTGAGCCAAGGGTTCCAAGGATAAGTTAAAAATCAAGGGTGAGGCAGGACATCCCTGTCTGGAACCACGAGAGATGCTACATAAATCAGAGAAGATTCCTCCAGTGGAAATCCTTGCAAAGGGGTTTGAATCATTCTAATAACGCTTTGACCGAAATAGAATTTTTCCAGAATGTTACAAAGATAATGCCATTCTAACCTATCAAAGGCTTTTTCTGCATCAAGAAATAATAATCCACTCAGCGAATCAATTTTCTCAGCCTCCTCAATAACGTGTAGAACCCGTCGAATATTATCTGATGCCAGCCGACCCTTGATAAATCTAGTTTGATCAGGATTGATCAGGGTCCCCATAATTTTTTCCAAACGAAGAGCAATAACTCGTGCAAATATCTTCATACCAGCATTTATCAAAGATATAGGTCAAAACGTTTCACACTTACTGATATCTTTGCCCGGCTTAGGTAGAACAGTAATAAGATCTCTGTGAAAGCAGCCTTGTTCAATGGCAGACTTAATGGTGGACAGCCAGAGTGGACCCAAAGTGTCCCACATTGCTAGGTACAATTCGGCAAGAATACTATCAATTCCTGGCAAGCGAAATTTATTAGAGGATATAACTGCTTTGTGTAGTTCCTCTAAGGCTATTGGAGAGTCCAGATGTTCAGGTTCTTCTGTAGATAGAATGGGAAGGTTCAATCCATTAAGGAAGTCCTGACAATGGTACTGCCTGGCTCTCAGAGGAGTATACATTTTTTTTGAATGTTTCAAATCATTTCTGAAGTCTTTGACACCAGGCCCCTGCCAGGACAATCAATGGATGGGATATTACATTTATTTTCATGATGTTTCAGCATCAGAGCAAGAAGGTCTTGGTCTGCTTACATCAGAATAATATTTGTGTTTAGTAATATGCGTCACATAGTCTACTCTTTGTTTTAGTAAATTGTTCAGTTCAGCCTTTGTTGTCTTCAGTTCAATTTCGGTTTTTTTTGTTGCAATATTTAGTTTGGAGAGCCTTTTATAATTCACTGCACTTGTATTCAAGTTGAGATATTAATTGTTGTCTGGATTTTGTCAGATTGGAGGAAACACAGATAGCATTGTTCCATAGAAATCATTTGATTGCTGGATTGAATACAGAGTCTTTGTTAAAACCAATAAATTCGGACAATTTTGTTTTAAGCTGAGAGAGATATTCTCCAAAAATGTCCAGACAGATGAATTGATAATATCTTATTGGTCGGGAACCACCCGTGCATAGCCACACAGGCTAATCCAGGAACGTTTCGGCTCATTCTATAAATCAGATTTCAAGAAATAGTCGATAGAACGGGCTTCGGAGACTATCTGTCATAGGGAATTTACTTCCGAAACCGCTGGCCTCGTCTGACATACTCACTTGAGTACTCTATTGTGCAATGTACACAAATGGCTGTGTTCAGAATGGCTCACTAGATAGGGATTCACTGGTGAAAGGAGGATACGATTTCTACAAATGTAACAAAGAAATAGGCCAACAATTTAAATTGCATCTAAAAAGCAATTATGCAGAAAGGTTGTTTTTCCCCACATGGCAGATAACGTGAACGCATTAATATTAGCAAGCTAGCACAGCTAAACTTAAATTCTGGTTATCTTTACTCATCCTCTTTCTTATGGACAGGTTGTTCACTATCTTTCTCCACACATACCTCCCTGACACACTTGGAAATTGGAACTATTAATGTTATATTCCCTCACAAGATGGCGTGGAGATCTTAATGATAGAAATTATTAGAAATTAAGATTATTGGCTTGAACCATGATAAAAACAAGACTGTTGGAAGGCCCTCCTACTACACAAATGTTTGCATCTGTTGCAAACTGTAATGTTGTGGTGTTTGTCAGTTTTGACTCTTGTTTGGGGAATTCATAGTATAGTATTGCCACTATTATTCAGTCCCTCCAGGCTTTTGCGATGTTAACGCGAAATCAACTAAATTCTGCCAAAGTTAACACTGTCAAAAAATGTCAAATCTTTGTGTTACGACCCCGCGGCTCGAAGGGGCCGCAACACAAATAGGCAACTTCAAAATGTTTTCATTAAAATATCTCCTCCGTTGCCCCATCATTACTGAGTGTAAAAATGGTTTCATAATAAAAGCTTGTTTGGGCTCTCCGTGTTTAGCCTACACTATGGGTATCCCACAAGCACAGAAATAATTACTCCACGTTAACTGTGATTTTCAGGTCCAAAAAAATACGTTTCACATTTCAATTTACAAATGAAACAAAACATTTTTGTTGTATTGAGCCTTTTTTGTTTGGTTACTCAGAACACAAATCCACAATATTTACAGTTGTGTTATACAGTACTGTTTCATTCTCATTGAACTAGCCTACATATGATTTTTTATTGAATTACATATATATGTTTGAAATCACAATTTTTATTTGCAACTTCCACCAATTACCGCAACTTCAATTACCCCCACTTTGTCACTTTTATCACTTTATGTTACCGGAGCCTACTGGCTGAAGTTTTCAGTTTTGTACACAGTATGAAACTGGTGTGACAATAACCATCTTGAATCTTGAATCTATTCTCATTATGTGTTTTGCCGTACAATGCAGTGCAAGGCCACAGCTCATTTGGCCATGCTTGTCATTTAGTGATAATCACCTGCTATTTGATTACAGTCACCTGTTTTTTGCCACCAAGATGTAGTCTGCGATCGAATACTATGAATTGCTTAGTAATACAGTCAGCCTTGAGATTATAATGTAATGTCTTGCCAGTCTTTAACAGTATAAAATAATTGTCATAGTTTAATCCAATGAAGAACATGAATTTAAAGGGAAGCAATGTCAAAATATATATTTTTTCATTAGGCAGAGTATGTTGTCTTAATGTTTAAGTTTATGTAATGGTTTTCGGGTAGCACAGACGGCACAGCCAGTGGCAGTGCAGATGAGTTGCAGCCAGCAGAGCCAGGATTAGTTATGGAAAGGTGTGTGTGTGTGTGTGTGTGTGTGTGTGTGTGTGTGTGTGTGTGTGTGTGTGTGTGTGTGTGTGTGAGTGAGAGAGAGAGTGTGTGGGAGAGAGAGAGAGAGAGAGAGAGAGAGAGGAAAGAGAGAGGAAAGAGAGAGAAAACACTAGTGCTCATATCTGTATCATGGAAAGTAATTTGAACTCACAATTGTTATGTTAGAGATGGAAAAGTCAATCAACAAGAGAGGACATAAAAAAAGGAGACAAATAAGACAGAAATAGAGGAAACGCCAGAATGGACCAGGAGGAAAGACCAGAATGCCCCTGGACCCCCTGGCAAAGTCTGAGGAAAGCCCCAGATGTATTCAGGTCCTAGAAACGCCCCTGCGTGCTGCTAGCCTACCAGTGTTATCTGAGCTGGTCATTGCGACTGTTAGGTTTAGGTTACGTTTCACCAAAATTACTACTCCTTTTGATCTAGAGCTGTCTCCTGATGCAGCCAATGGTTTGTAACACCTGTTTTGTAACCTTTGTACATCCTTTGCTACAAGGTGAGATTCTTGTAACAGTGCCACATCTATATTTTTCCTGTGCAATAGTTCCAGTAGACGTGCACGCTTAAATTGTGAATTAAGACCTCTGACGTTTAGTGACAATACCGTCATATCATCCATAATCAATGTCTTCAGGCCACATTGAATAATAACACAAGCGTTGATACCAGTCCCATGGATAAAAATAACGAAATACAATCAGAAAGAAAACACATCTTGTGAAAATGCAGAAATAATGCTGAATTTTTTTTCTACTTCCGCCAATTCCGATGGTCCGTTTAACAACGCAGAGTTTGAAAAAAATCTGAAGGATCCGTCATCCATCATCCAACGGAACCGTCGGCCACAAAGGGGTGCACATCCATAACTTTCCGTTAATCATCCTCCATTGGAATGAATGACTTCCGTTGTCCGTCAATCCGATGATGCGTTGAGTTGTGAACACGGCGTAATCCTCGCTGGACTTGAACGTTTGTTAATGTTAATGTCCACTTTTTTTTTTGGGGAGACCCAGCTGTTTTTTTTTTTGCTTGCTGCCATAATTAGGAAAAATATGTCAAAAGGAAGTAACTAAGTTAGGATTTGAATATTTTAAACAAAAATAGGGGTTAACAGTCAGGAGCTGTTATAATGTTTATGCAAATGTCTGCTTACCATCCTATAGCTAAAGCCAAAGAAGGTTGGAGAAAAGGGAAAGCAATTGCCGGGCCATTCGCATTTTTGTTTTGATTTCATAATGAATAAATTAATGATCGATCATTTTAGTTGTTGAAATAATTTGAAGAATTGTTCGCTATCTAGCAGGTAACTCAACGTTGGCTAGATATCTGATACTTTTGCTACACGCTCGCTAGCTGGAGAAGGTTGATCAAATTGAATTACATTTGTGCACTAGCATATACTTGCGCGTTTGCTGTCATAGCTATTGTACTTTTGTTGTAGTTGCTGCTAACTAGGCCCCTTATTGTAACTTACGTACACTCGTAACAACAAATGTAGCCTCCCCTCACCAGCTGCCCCTGATATATAAAATAGTGCCAAACCTGGGCTGCATTCGGATCCAATTTTACACATTCCCTTCCCTTGCTCACTTTCCTCAAGTGAGCTATCTTGTGATGTAATTTGCTATGTGCAGCAAGCAAACTTAACAGGTGCTCTGCAAGGGAGGATTGACAAGAAACAAACTGAACCGCCCTTGAAACATGTAGGAAGTGCAACACCGTAGAGTTGAAGCATGACTTCCCATTTTTTCCATGTGGAGCATTGCATTGTGGGATTCCATTCTTGCTGGAAGCTTGCATTATATACCCTTGGTGGAAGGGAGGATAAACAAGGGAGTGAAGGAATATACTACTCTACTATGACTACTACTAATATAATAATCCCTCCCCTTTCTTAAATCGGAACCAAATCCCACTTGTATGCCATATTTCATCCTGGCATTTTGGGGAAGGGAAGGGAACGACATCAAGGGAACAACAGGAAGAAAGGATACATTTCGGATCCGAATTCAGCCCTGTCTAACAAAATTCTCAGACCAGCAAGTAAGGTGCAACATCACAAAAACACCAAGTGCAAACTCTAAATACACACGGACTACATCCATAATAAGCCCTAAATAGAAAAACATAAAAACTGTAGAACTACAGCCTAAAACCTTGAAAATACAGGAGGTGGGACTGCTTTGTGGTGGGGACGGGAGAGAAACAAAGATGCAGTCTGAAAAAGTGTCGGAAGATGCCAATTATTCTGCTGTCCTGTCAACTTTGAGATGTACGATTGTATGAGTAGCTATGTGATTGAAGAACCTGCCTGTTCACTGACAAGAGACACAAAAACATCTTTGTGTGGAGCTGGAGCTTTTTTTCTTTTTTGGCCCGCCATTTTGGGTCAGTACTCTTTAAAGCTTTAATGACCAAATGGACACTGAAGAGTCTGGCTAATGCAGAACTATTTCCAAGAAAGGTAAAACCTGGTGTTCTAAAGGCTCACAGGCGGTCTAACAGGCCGCCCTTCATCAGAGACCAGGAACACATTGACCCAGGCTTGGGTCCAATTGGCTGAGGTTGCCTGCTTTTTCCCAGCGATCATTTCTGAACATCCATCACTTTTTTTCTTTTTTTTAATCATGCAAGAGGAAGCATGCCTGAGCTCAATGCCGTTGACGAGGGAGCTGTTTATCCCTCCATATGCTGGATCTTGTAAGCTGATATTTCTTTGCCAAATCTTCCCCTGTGCCAGCAAAGGACACATGTTTTTGGAAAAGCCAGTCCTGGCAATTGGTCAACCGCTCATGTAGGTATTTAGGACATAGAGAACACCTTTGGTTACTGTACAAGACAAGTGCAAAGGAATTATTTCGGGCCTACAGCAAGCCTGCTTTCAACAGACGAGTGCTTGCTTCTCAGACAATGGCCCATTGGACGTTCTGAATTCAGTCTCGTAGCCAGCATGGTGCCGTGTAACACAAGGCTGTAAAACCATGATTTTTTTTTTCACTTGTTTGGCATCTTGCACCTTTTATGAGGGGGGCTGTGCACATTGCAGGTAATTGTTTGTCTTAACAGCATGTTTCCTATTCTTTGACATTGGCTGCCTCTGGTTATTTTGAATGTGCTTCAGTTTTCCCCGGAGAGACCCGTTTAGAATTCATTCTTAAATACAACGAAGGAGCCGGACGTCTGTATGCTAATACGCCGCCGCTTTAAAGAGTGAATACATGGATTGCATTCCCTTCAAGGTCAACCACGGCCACCCTGTTTTGCAACAACAAAGCATGCGGAATCTAATATTGAGTTCCAGGTGTCAGAACCCGGGTGCGAGCGAAAGCACTGTGAGAATTCAGTCCTGGTGTGTTCTGGGTGATTCATTTTCAGTGTAGGACTGGGCCCCGGGGGGTCAGGTGACCCCACAGCCAGGAAAATTTGTTTTTTTTCCCCCTGTCCCTTCTGAACCAGCTATATCTCACCTTCTGAGAGGCTCTGTCCCCTTCACTCACTCTCAAGGACTTACCCAATCTCCCTTTGTAAATAGAACCGCGGTTTATAATTCTCGCTCTCTCCGAGATGACCGTATCAATAATGCAGGGGAAGGCATCTGTCCGGAGAGATGAGATTATTTTTCTGATTTGGGCTGACAGTTATGGTAATAGTTTGGCAAACAATCTACTCTGGCGACAATGACCACAGATTACCACTGTTTTGCGATCGCGGCGTCTCGGGAGGAGCCCATGATTGATTGTGCGGCGAGAGACAGTGGAGGGCAATTTAGCTCCTCCTGTCCCTCCTGCTCTTAACTCCTCTGATACAGAAATAATCTCGTCCGTTTATTTGCACTTCCTTTTCCTCGGCCATTGAATTCCTGACATTAACGACACGGAACAACCCTTGAATCTTTTTACGACCCTCAACAGGTATCTCCAGCCGGTAGCCTATCTGTGTCCTGGCATGTTTTAGCTGACCCATCACACAAAAAATGAAACAAAAGGCCAGATTAATCTTTGATACAACCAGTGACCCAGAACTGCGCCGCACAAAACAGAACAAAAAAAAAAAAGCGCTGAAGGGAAAAGACCACGAGGGGGGGGGCTAACATTTTCCTGCACATCTTTTTTCCCCACCAGGCTCTAGGATGGACCGCTTTATAAAGTGGGCCTACATATTAAGGCATTAGTTTGTAGTGCTTCTGAGAGGAATTCAAGGGTGTCGACGAGGAGCCGATTGTTGAGATCGGCTCGCATCATTGCCTGACCCCCGAGAACAGTGTGGAAGTAGTAAGTATGATATCAACCGGCTCCAGAAACAAGCAGACTGCGAGCAGGGCTTTCTAAAGCCGTGCAGGTCAATGGGGAGGGGTGGCTAAAATGCTATAACACGCTGAAATCATACCACATTGCAAGGTGTTTGAATTAAACATCATCACAATCTCCTCCTGACCTGAGAGGTCTCTAAAATGGCACGGATTGCGCTTGTCAGACATTGTGACCTAATTACTCTCATAAATAAATGATTGCTCTTTTCAATTTGGTGCTGGCGTGCAGCGCCTGTAATCGCGGGGTCAGATTAAAGTACGCGGCCGTACAGCAGAAACGCTCGGGCGGTGTGGCGTCCGCGGCGCCTCCCACTCTCACGCAGGCTGTACCCTCCAACGCTGCATTCCTCACTTCCTGCGCATTTCCTGTTTACAGTTGAGACTTCCCTCTGAGAATCTACAACCTTTTTTCCCTCCTTTTTTTAATTCCAAGCGTTTGTTTCCTAAAATGCTGACAGACGCATGAAGAGAGAGCTCATGTTTTATTAATATCGCATTATTAGTAATACCAATCGGCTAAGTTAAATTTGCATATTTATTAAAAAGGAGACATGTGTGATTAATGGGATGTAGCCATATTACATAGGGGGGTGGGGGGGGGGTGGGAGTAAAATTGGTAGATGACTGAATCTCCCTGTTCTTGCGGTTTTTGATGTCCTGATAGGAAGTAAAAAAATGTCACACAATGTGCCGTATTCTCCGGATGGCGGGATTTTCTTGCCTGCAAGGCTGCCATATATGTGACATGTTGGAGTGTTGCCAAACTGTTTTTTTTCCCTCATGCAAGATGACTAATTGCAACAAAGGACCAAAGAGTCAAATTGGAGAGATTTGTTTGTTTTTTCAGAGTGAATACATGACACGACTCGTAACTATACATTCGAACGTCACTAGTGTATTCTGAGGTTCACTTAGGCCTCATAGCACGCAGTTACTGATAAGATTTCTATCGCTAACACACTGAAAGGATATTGAATGTCAGGAAGTAAATAAAAACATGTTAGATTCAAGTGTCATTCAGATCACGTTGATAAATGAGTGCATGTCCGACAAACATGTTTTTGTAGTTTATAAATGACCAATGGACTTCTGGGATTTCACCTTTGGGATATCACCTTTCACCTTTGGTGTTTATAAACGAATCACACCACTATACTCTATGGTAAATGTCATTATCCAAGTGAAAAATACAAACTACGCATTGACATCATACAAGATCTTCATAAAAAACACCACACCAAAGGAAATGATTCACATTTTGTAAACATGTCCATTTTAACACTGTATTATCCTGATAATTTATATATGTAAATTATACAGTATGTTTCTTTACAACTTAATATCATACCAGTTTAGTTTGAACCTACTCTGAGCCACACCACACTATTAAAAGATCAAGGAGAATCAAGGAAACTGATTCTTTTTATAGATCGCTGAAATGGATTAGTTATACAGATCACTAAAACAGGTCCCTTCTGTAAGTCTCCTGTGCTCCAGAACATGGGATCACTGCTGGACAGGGCAATCGACGAACGTAAGAAAAAGAAACAGAATTAAAGAGAGTAGACGTCTCGTTGATAAGGGCTTTCAGATAAGTGGAGAACTGCAGTCAGAGAGCTATTTAGAGCAGTGGAAAATGGCCTTTTTACCATACCCCCCCTCCCTCCGCCCTCCCCCATCTCTCTTTGGCTTCAGAGACTGGAGACTGACATACATTTTTTATGGCTTCATAAAGTCGTCCAGTGACCAGGTCACTCTTCTCATAACTAGGGAGCAGATCGCTTGAAAAAAGCCATTCATCACTGTGAAAGGGCCCGCTTGTCCCAGCCGCCTTTAACATGCACGCGCTCTGGCAGGAGACGCCGGGCGCAAATGCTAACGTACGTCTCTCGTTAATGCCGGGTGACCTTCTCACATCTATTAGAGGGGCTGGCGGGGAGGGCAGTAGCAAGCCCGCTGATCCCACGCTAAAACGGCAACAACACAAGAGCCCCCTCGCTCGCCGGAGGGGACGAATATTAAGCGCGGTCGTACATCTTGCCATCAAAATCGCTATATTGACGACAATTACGGCTCGCCACCCCGGTGTCATTGTTTGACTGTCTCTTTAGTTCGGGGGGGGGGGGGGGCGGTGGCGAACGGTGGCAAGGAACCAGCGACGCCCGCCCCCCACCTCGCTGGCACCATGAGAAAAATGTCCACGGCAGCATGCACCCGCGCGGCTTCAAAAACAAAAAAACCACCTATGGAATTTTGCGAGAACTCTCGTCGTAAGCGCAAATTCTTCTCACTTGCCAGACAGGGCAAATGTTGTGCCAGTGAAAAAGATTGAATAGGAGCACAATGCACACTTTTTTTAGAGGAGTCTCCTCTGGTTTGAAGTGCCAGAGAGAGGACCTAACGGAGCACACAACACCTCTGCAACCCATTAGCAAGCAATTAGGGACAGCTGGTGGGCTGTCAGAGTGGTAATGACCAATAAAGGACAACCGCGGAACGTGGAGACCTGCATCCGCAACAGGAGCACAACAAGGAGAGGAGAATCGGCACGTCCGAAAAGAGACCTCCTGGTAGCAGGAGTAGTGGCAGGTGTAACGCCGGCTTAGGTTGCATCATGTCGTCATACCGTGTAGTCAAGTTTACAGTGGGAGGAATTGCAATAGAGAGTTCTGGCAATGTGGATTTTTAGTGGGACAGGAACACAATAATCATGAATAACAAACAAAAGAATAATTCAATAAATAAAAACCTGTTTACACTGTGGACCGTTTTGATTCTGCTTCTTAATCGACATTTGCTGACCTGAAAGGGCCAGGGCAGATTTATACATCTGACCATGCCTACTAATGAGATTAATTCCATAATACACTGCTGCTACTATAATTTCTGCTATCACTGCTATTACTACTACAAATAATAATAATAATGATAATTAAAAAATACTCTCTTTCATTTTACTTCTTTCCAATGTGGTGGACAGAGTGTTTCACAATGACAAATGGTGTAATAAAAGCAGATATTCTCCACAGAGGTGGTTTGGTGTTTCGAGAGAGTCAACATCCTTCCCTCTGACCGATAATTAAATGCAAGTGCTCCGTTATTATTTTATTTTTTTACTGCACAATTTTCTCGGTGGGTTCAGGGAATGGCGAAGCCTATGACAAGAATAATGTCTTTTTTTATCACTGACAAAGAGTCAAAGTTGAGAATAAGGATGTTATGGGCGTCACGTCCGGGCCACGTAACCCCGCTGTACATATAGGCAAATCATACGGTCGGGTGGCCCTACATTGACTTTTCACATTCTATTCTAAAGTGCATTCACTTCTCTGTAACAGCTCTGGGAAAGGAACGAGCCTGAACACCCCCCCCCCCCCCCCCAACCCCACCCCCCTCCACGGTGTACATAAGCTCACTTTTCACTACTTCACCCCAACCCACCTCCCACCCTTCTTTTTTCATTTCAAATTGTGCGACTGAACTCAGAGGAGCCTGTGAAGGCGGCAGAGAGAGGAAGAAATAAGTCCTTAAATAATTTATTTAAGAAGGGGAATGGGGGGGGCGGGGGGAGGGGGTTAGTCGAGGGGAACAAATAGCGTTTCTCCCAGAACCAGGCCCCCTTGACCCCGATCCGCAGTACCTGAAGCCTCAGCCCGATCGCATTAGCGAAATTCTTATTTGATGGCATTTTAATATTCTGCCTTGATGACTTTTTAGCAACATTTACTTTCGGAGGTCTCGTCTGCTTCCCCCCCGGAGGAGATGAAACATGTCAGAACCCATTACGGAAAAATCAGAATTTAAATGCCTGGGCCGTGCGGTGGCGGTAATTCGCGCACAATCCCCCTCCCCGCGCGCTCGCGAGACGGAGCGCGGCGCACGAACGCCACTGGCCCCGCCCCGTGCGCTCGCCCGTAATGAGTCTGGTTGATGGGATAGCGATTTGTGGGTCACCGAGCGTACGTTACAGATCCAATTTAACCCTTGATTGCTTGTGCTCTGGAGGGCCCGGGGAAACGGGTTATTGAAATTTAATGCCGGATCATTTTTATTTTTTATTTTTTTTACGAGGCCGGCACAGAGGTGTGCTAATAGGGCTATTTCATCACCCCCAAAGCAGAGGGGGAGGTGGGAAATGCAGTCAAAGGGAGTATGAGAGGGAGATGTAGTATGAGAGAGGGTGAGAGAATGAGTGAGTGAGAGAGAGAGGGAAAGAGTGAGAAAGGGGGGGAGGTTGACAGAGAAACAAAAGCAATTTTATGCATGATTGCAGTTCCAAGTATCCTCCCAGGGTGTTGCTAAATGGGCATCCAATTAGCTCCCACGGAAGCAGTCGTGGCTTCCTGAATCGACCAGGTTTCTCCTTCACACGTTTTTCTGTTTTTCACCCTGGCTTCCTGCTTTTATAATCCCGCCCGTTTACCCGGCCCACGTGATTTACCTGCCCGTCCCAGCGCTTCGGGAAAGGAGCCGCGGATGATTGGCGAATTTGCGGCCGTGCCGCTGAAAGTCATAGACAAACTTGAAAAATGTTGTGCGGCACCTTTTAACCCTTGTGTGGTGTTCGGGTCTGTGGGACCCGTATTCAATGTTTACTAAAAGAAAAATGATAGAATTCATAATTTTTTCAACCTGAGACTCATTGACCTTGGCTCATTTTCTGTGATGAACATGTAAAAGAACACAAAAATCACATTTTATCACAAAAAACAAATATCACTTTTATTGATAAATGTGATCTAGCAGAGGTAAATGGTCAATATTAACCATATATGCTGTCTATATTGCTTGTAATTGAGTCTATTTTTACGTAAATTGTTATGGCTTCATTGTTTTAAAAACCCAATAATGTTGTGGGTCCACCAGACCCACGAACACTGGGTGAGTAACAAAAACACGAACACCACACAAGGGTTAAAGGGTAACTACACCCTAGATCACTGGTAGAAAAGCGTCTTTGCTGCCCCTAACGGTTGAAATTTCCTTTCTGCTGCACACTCTGGCCCCGCCCTAACCGTGACGTCTGAGTACCTATTTCTTCGTACTACTACGTCATATAGATAATTGTCTCCCACAACGGAAACAGCCGGCACCTGATTGGTTAGACCCGCTACATTACTTTCGTTTCGGCTCCACATTTTTAAACCGGAACAACGTTGCGTCCTGTTCATAAACTCTCTTATTCCACCTAAATATGTTTCTGAAGATATTTGAGGTGAGAAATGGGCCATGCGGTTGCTGAATCTTGATATTCATTGTCTAGTTTGACAGTTTGATCCGAGTTATACAAAATAATTTGTACAATCCTACGTTCATTTATGCAAATGACGATGGACACAGCTCCTCTGCCCCCACCCCTCTCCCTCGCTCACCCCACAAAGTATTTTTCTAAATTGTTTTGTGGGCGGAGACAGGCTGAAACAGTGGGGCTAGTTACCCTTTAAGATGTTCTGACGATCTGTGCAACGACGATAAAAATATGACTGAAAAGAAAACAGGCAGGCAGGCGGATCCCTTGGAAAGATGAGCCTGCTTTAAGGCTAACGTGCATCCTGGGTACCGATACCACAGTGTCTGTCTGCGTACGCTACGTGACGTGGTGCAGAACACGCGAGTTGCCGTGAGACTCACAGCGGCGACGGGACACGGGGGGTGTCGCAAGCCAAAGCGACAGCTGTTCTGGCATGCCACAGCAGCATTGGGACGGAAGGCCATTCGAAATTCAACATCCCAGAGAAAACGCTCTCCCACACGCTCAGGCAACATACATGACTCTTCAGACAAACAGAAAACTTACTTTACAAACCAGACAGCAGTAGGAGGGTTGTGATTATCCTCTTAACCTAATAACAATGCATAATGAATGGTGTATAATCACTGTAACGGCATCGACTGTTGCATAGATGGCTGACACTAGATTTTCCATTTTCTCCTTCCTCCTATCCTTTTTGCCCATTATTTTTTTCCCATTTCTTTGTTTTCTGGAAAGTTCATAGGCACATCTGTTCTTTTGAAAGCCTCTCTCAGTAAAAACATCAAACAGCAGAGACCCTTTATTCTGTGGGGGGGTGTGGAGAGTTGAGTCTGGAAAAGCTCTCGTTCTCTTCTCCTTCCAAACGCCTTTGATAACGATTCAAACGAAAATGGAGTGTTCTGCTTCCCTCTTCACAAACTACTGTTACCAAAGCAATTCTCTTCCCTCAGTGACGGTGTGACACCTTCTGCCTTTAAACCTGCTCAATTTTCTAGAGCCAACACTGCCCGTCTCCCATCTGCACTGTCAACTAGAAATAGCGTTTCTACAACCGCTGCTCCTACTGCTTCTAAAAAGTGCTACTGCTACCATCACCATTTACTTGTTTTACTACAGTGCTAAAACTGCTACCATTATTATTGCTATAGCTGTTACTACAACTATAGTCATAATACTACTGCATCTCCCAGTCATCTACTAGTCCTGTTATAACTGTTAATACTACAGTATTAATACTACTATCCCTACCCCTAATCTACTACTCCTGTTATAACTGTTACTACGACCCTTACCCCGAATCTACTAATCATGTTATAACTGTTACTACTACAGTATTAATACTATTACCCCTACCCCCTAATCTACTACTCCTGTTATAACTGTTACCACTACAGTATTAATACTATTACCCCTACCCCTAATCTACTACTCCTGTTATAACTGTTAATACTACAGTATTAATACTATTACCCCTACCCCTAATCTACTACTCCTGTTATAACTGTTACTACTACAGTATTAATACTACTATCCCTATGCCTAATCTACTACTCCTGTTATAACTGTTAATACTACAGTATTAATACTATTACCCCTACCCCTAATCTACTACTCCTGTTATAACTGTTACTACTACAGTATTAATACTACTATCCCTATGCCTAATCTACTACTCCTGTTATAACTGTTAATACTACAGTATTAATACTACTATCCCTACCCCTAATCTACTAATCATGTTATAACTGTTACTACTACAGTATTAATACTACTACCCCTACCCCCTAATCTACTACTCCTGTTATAACTGTTACTACTACAGTATTAATACTATTACCCCTACCCCTAATCTACTACTCCTGTTATAACTGTTACCATTACAGTATTAATACTACTACCCCTAATCTACTACTCCTGTTATAACTGTTACTACTACAGTATTAATACTATTACCCCTACCCCTAATCTACTACTCCTGTTATAAGTGTTACCACTACAGTATTAATACTATTACCCCTACCCCTAATCTACTACTCCTGTTATAACTGTTACTACTACAGTATTAATACTACTACCCCTAATCTACTACTCCTGTTATAAGTGTTACCACTACAGTATTAATACTATTACCCCTACCCCTAATCTACTACTCCTGTTATAACTGTTACTACTACAGTATTAATACTACTACCCCTAATCTACTACTCCTGTTATAACTGTTACCACTACAGTATTAATACTATTACCCCTACCCCTAATCTACTACTCATGTTATAACTGTTACTACTACAGTATTAATACTACTATCCCTATGCCTAATCTACTACTCCTGTTATAACTGTTACTACTACAGTATTAATACTACTACCCCTACCCCCTAATCTACTACTCCTGTTATAACTGTTACCATTACAGTATTAATACTACTACCCCTAATCTACTACTCCTGTTATAACTGTTACTACTACAGTATTAATACTATTACCCCTACCCCTAATCTACTACTCCTGTTGTAACTGTTACTACTACAGTATTAATACTATTACCCCTACCCCTAATCTACTACTCCTGTTATAACTGTTACTACTACAGTACTAATATTACTACTCCTACTATTATTTATGCTACGTCTACACTTTATGTGCGGTGTAAGTTGCTCACGATAAGAGCCTCTGCTAAATGCCAGTGAAGATGCTACTACTTTTGCTACTCTGACTACTATTACTTATTACTTCTACTTCTTCTACCAGTACTATTAAGGGTAGTACTCCTGCTGTTTCTATTGTTGTGTGTAATGCCTTTGCTCAGGAGACTAATGTAAACCTACTATCTTTAAGAGGAGAGGAGAGATTCTCTCATCTGGCATTTCAGTCACACGGCCATAAAGCCCCTCTGAGCCCGCGCGGTAGTTACCGTGGCGATCGCGCAGGTCGCTGTGGGTAAATGGCTAAGGAGTTAATTGAGTGCCAGAGCCGACGGACGCGTTCGTTTTAAGCGCCTGCCATTAGGGGACCGGGGCGGCGGGCCGCTCTTGTGTAACCAAGATTTATGTTAATGGGCCCGTGCATATGCTTACTCCACATATCTATATTAAAGTTAATAGACTGTTACATTGCTTCTTAACCCCGCCTCCATACATGACTGCGTCCTCTGATGTCTTTTGAGAAGCAGGAGCGTAACGCGGAGCAGGGACTGCGTCTCCGTGTCAGTGGGTTTCTTGTGATGATGCCCGCGCCCCCCCCCCCGCCCCCTTACCAGTGAGTCTCAAGGCTGTTTTGAAAATTCCTGCCTGATGAGGTGTGTGTGTGTGTGTGTCTGTCTGTCCCAGTGTTCTGACATTGCCTACCACCCTGTTGCATCTGTCATGCAAGTCCTAGTTGCTTACCAATCTAATCAGCAACGGTTGCAATATTACTAATAGAAACATTGTTTTTAGAAACACAGATTGCAAGTAGCTCATACAGAATTGTGACAACAAATACTGATTGTAAATAAAAGCAGTAGCTATTCAATATTGTAGTTGTAGTAACAGCGATCAGTAATAGTACTAGAAGCAGCAGTTGGCGTAGAAGTGTCAGCTGAAAGAGTAGCAATATTAGCAACGGTGGTGGTTTTAGCGGTAGGTTGCAGCAGCAGTAAGGCTAGCTGTAGCAGTATGTTTAAAGTGTGGTTCCCACCACACATGAAAAACCAGGCCACTCAGTGCTGAGGGGGGAATGAGCAGTTGGTTCCTTTGAATCCTCCTAGTCCCTCTGTTTTGGCTACTTGTATAGCCTATACAGTGCCCTCCACAATTATTGGCACCCCTGGTAAAGATGAGTAAAAAGGGTTATACAAAATTCACCTTTTGGTGAATTAGCTTAATCTCACACTGAAAATTAGAAAAATCTAACCTTTAATTGAAGTAAATTTATTCTGAGAAAACAAAATCCCTCATAAAGAACTCATTATTTTTAACAAAACCAGATGTGCCACAATTATTGGCACCCCTAAAAATTCTTATGAACAAAATGTAACTGAAGCAAATTTTCCATTTATATTTTACTTTTTAAAGTTGATCAGAGTGTTTAGGAACTTTCAAGCAGTAATCCATGACTTCCTGTTTCACTGGGGTATAAATATGAGGTGACACAGAGGCCATATTCCATTATTCATACATCAACATGGGAAAGATAAGAGAACACACAAGTCAAATGAGGAAAAAGTGTGTTGAGCTGCATAAGTCAGGGAATGGCTATAAAAAAAGCTAAAAATCTGAAATAGCTGAAAATGCCCATATCTACCATTACTTAAAAAGTTCAAAGCAACTGGAACTGTTACAAACTTGCTTGGAAGAGGACCCAAGTTTATTTTGCCCCCATGCACAGTGAGGAGGATGGTAAGAGAGGCAAAAACACCCCCAAGGATCACTGTTGGAGAATTACAGAGGAAAGTAGTATCTTGGGGTCATCAAGTCTCCAAAACTACCATGCGACGTCACCTCCATGCCAACAAATTATTTTGACGGCATGCCAGAAAAAAGCTAACCTAAGCGCCTGGAGTTTGCTAAATGCTACTGGAACCGTGTTCTATGGTCAGATGCAGCTTTTCGGCAACCAACACTCAAGGTGGGTTTGGCATAAAAAGAAGGATGGCTATACCGAAAATAACCTGGTCCCCACTGTTAAGTATGGTGGAGGTTCTGTGATTTTGTGGGGCTGTTTTTTTTCCAAAGGCCCTGGGAACCTTGTTAGGGTACACGGCATCATGAACTCCATGAAATGCCAGGAAATTTTAAATCTGAATGGTTAACCTCTTCCTACCGAGGGCAAAATAGGCCAAATTTTGCCTGTTTTCACTAGTGACAAACAAAGGTGGTTATCTCAAAAACTATAAATGGTACAAATATGGTTCATGGCTTTTATTAAAGCAGACACCTGCAGTATTACGACTAAGCAGTGAGAACTCATAGAAATCCAGTTTTTGATACTTAACTACAACAATTTATGTACAGAAAATATAAAAAAACTAAAAAACGGGTACCTACATTCAAGTTTAAGAATTTTTACCTGGGGAGCTACAAATGCAATCAAGGAAATGACTCCTCTATCTGATTCATCAATATGCTGCCTACCTCTGGTAACAATCTGGTGTCAATATCTCAAACCATTCAAATTTTACAGGGTTTTTTTCAGGTGAACCTTTTTCGTTATCCAAATGGTGCCAAATGGTGCCAAATGTGCCAAAAATGGCAATGTTCCAGAAAGGTCTCAATATGATTTACTTTTTAGGTTTTTACAATAAAATGAGATAATTTGTCAATATTGGCAATAAAAGTTCATTTTTAGACGTGTTCTTGGTGTTCTGCATATTACACAACTAACTACCCAAGGTTACAAAAAGCTGTCAAAACCCATGTAGCAGCACAGTGAATCTTGTGTATTTCACCAGAGCCCCATTAGCCAGAAATGAGTCCAGGAATGTGCAAACAGGTTTTCAAATGAATAATGGGAATAGTATGAAACTTCCCTACACATTAATGCTTGCCAGTCCTGTCCTTTATTCTGTTGCCACCTCCTATGACAGGGACGTTGGGGTTGGGTTTTAGGAGGCAAAACTTTATACATGACAAACATATATCAACTATATACAAGTGCACTAAGGTGTACTACTAAAAGTGCAGTGGATAAAAAATCAAAAGTCCACCAGTTTCCTAGATAAAAAATAAAAACACCCCTGCTGTAACAAATAAAAAGATCCTTGCCTCTAATTGCTGAAGTTACCGTATTTACACAAAGAAAGTACAAAATGGCAGGGTCCAAAAAGCTAAAAAAAATGAACTAAAAACAAAAAAAGGTAAAGGATCAAAACATGGGGGTGGAGGTTGAGGAGAGATTATTTAACCATTCATACAGAAGCCATTTAGACTACACATTCCCTCAGGAGAGCAATCTGCATCATTACAAATCCCACTAACCCTGTCCATGGAATTGTCCACCATGTTGATATACCCATTAGTCCCCCTTATACAACAACAATCAACAATAATAATAATCAACAAGTACTCCCTCATGTTATCATGTTCTCTCCCTCATACCATGCATAAATTACCATTTTGTTTACCTGCACAGCCTTCTGTACTGCATACAGAACAATTTACTCAGGTGGAACAATGACTTTACTAAACACTTCCAGAAGCCATTTCACACTCAAAAAAATCGTTTTAGTAGCTCATCTCAGACACAAATAGATAGCTAGCTGCTTGTTACCTGTAATTTTGCTTGCATTACATTACATTTATTTAGCAGACGCTTTTATCCAAAGCGACGTACAGTAAGTGCGCACAGAGACATCAAGATCACTACAGAACAGACAAGGCAAAGCACATCCTTCGCATAATGTAGCAGCTATCCCTAGCAATGAACGTCGACTGTAGTTCACAGTAAGCTGTGGGCAAATCAGCAACACCACACTTCCATTCCTAATACTCGTATAAACTATAATAAACAGACAGGAAAACACAGGGATGCTTGCTAGCTTGCCACTGTAAAGGCAATACTATCTATATTAATTTAGCTGAGAGGGACCGATTTTATGCATAAGTATATAAGGTTAGTTAGCTTCACAGAAGAAACACAGGGATTCACGCATTGCAGCTAAATTTCCTTCGATGCTTACACCAAACATCTGTGTTGTTGGCAACGCCACGTAACACGTGCGAGTTTGTCAACACAGACAATACACCCTAAGTTTACTTCATAAATTATTTATCATACCGTTGGAATGTGCAATTTGTAATATTAATTGTATGAAAAACAATAAAATACAGTTGACAATGTAATTACGAACCCGCATGGCATTGCGTGAATTCACACTGGTATATCGAAAAATCGGTAATACCACCAGCCCTAACGACGTTACCTGCCATGGCGAAATTCAATGCGTTTATAGCATAACACTGTTAATATGATAAAACAACTTACATGTCAGCAACATCATCTCGGTCATCAGTGGATTCAGCGTCACTGAGACAGGATGAGTCTCCCTCGGCAAAAACATCTTCTGGCTTATCCAGTTCGTCTAGCACTTGGTGCACGGATAAACGCCTCAAAAATCTCGACATAACTACACAAAAACTGTATCAAAAATACTCTAAAGTAAAAAATGTAACTGCGGGCCTTACCTAATTAATTGTGCTTTGCTAAACGGAATGTAGCGAGCTACGCTAAAAGGTAAAAACACTGCGCCATTTTGGTTTGATAATTACGCGTGGATCGCCACTTCCTCATACGCACGGCTCGATTTCCTTTTTTTACGACTGCTTTGTGTTGATTGAGGGCTCCTGTGAAAGATAAGAGTCTTGGCTTTTCGCTGGAATATTTGACAGACAGTTTTAAAACCCAATGGAAAGCAAATAATACTCAGAGTGGAGGCGGGTGGAAGACGGTTTTTCCCACTTCAGATAGGCCTATTGTGCTATCAGTCAAAGAAATACACCCAATTGACGACGGTTTTGCATAAATCTCTGCAAGCATGTTCAAAACTACTCTGGCTAACATATACTAAGCCATGGGATTGGTACACAACGCCAAAGTGAACACAGCCGAACGAGTCGTAATCAAGTGCAAAAAAGCACAAGTCGGTTTAAAATTGGAAAAAAATAATGTACAGCCGTATGAAAGTTTTAAAGTATTTTTTCTTGAAGCCTAAAGGTATAATGATTTTTCAAACCAAAGTTTTGTGAAATACAATTAAGCAGAACAGTTTACCAGCACATTGTTTATGGTGTGACATCAAGCTGCAATATATGTTTGAGAATTAGGTCCGAGTTTCCAACGTTATTTACGAAGTTTTATCCCAACGTTTTGGGCTTAAAAACCACTTTCCCAGAAGGAATGGATATATCTTAAGGATATTTAATCAAAATATTGAGGTGAGCAGTTTATTATATATTATTAAATTAATGAAATGTATAATGTAATAATTTCCGTCACGCCGGCGTGACCGCTAGGGGGCGTTTGGCATTAAGAGGTTAACTGAACACAAAATCAAGCTTCTGCCATGGCAATCTCAGTCCCCTGACCTAAACCCCATTGAAAACCTGTGGGCTGAGCTGAAGAGGAGAGTGCACAAGAGAGGACCTAGGACTCTGGGTGATCTGGAGAGATTCTGTAAAGAGGAATGGTCTCAGATTCCTTGCTCTGTATTCTCCAACCTTATTAGATGTTACGGGAGAAGACTCAGTGCTGTTTTATTGGCAAAGGGAGGTTGTACAAAGTATTAAATGCAGGGGTACCAATAATTGTGGCACACGTGGATTTGTTAAAAATAATTATTTCTTGATAAGGGATTTTTTTTTCTCAGAATAAATTTACTTCAATTAAAGGTTGGATTTTTCAGTGTGACATTAAGCTAATTCAACAAACTGTGAATTTTTCATGACTCTTTTTACTCATCTTTACCAGGGGTGCCAATAATTGTGGAGGGCACTGTAGCTGAGCTGTGTATATTGTATTATTGTTGTCCCTTGTTTGTGTTTTTATTGTATTTCCATTGTATTTTCAAACCTTGCACAGTACTTTGGTCAACTCTTGTAGTTTTTAAATGTGCTTTATACATAAATTGACTTGACTTGATTCCGCTAAACAGAGCCTTGCTGTCCTCTCTGTCTCGACAGGCGAGAGAGGGGCAGAAGCGCCTGCGCTGAGGGGACGATGGAGGACGCTCGGGCCTGGAGCCGCACTGAGCCTCACGGGTTCCAGAGCACACCTCTGGCCTCCCCCTGCTCCTTTCTCTAGAAAACCACTTCTCCGGGCTCTTGACTTACAAATTGCTGCTTTGGAGTTGGTTTCATTGTAGCAGCCCTCTTGGAGGGGAAAACACACACACAAACACACTCGTTTCCCTGTGCGATGCAGTAAAGCCGGCTCTCGGATAACAGTCGGTACATTGTTTCCGCTTGTCCCTCAGACGGCTGTCCACAGCGCTGTCAATAACCTCTCTCTCCACACACCACCCCCCCCCCCCCCTCCCCGCCACCCTCCGCCATGCTACCACCATCCATTGAAAACCACTTGGCTGCGTTTCAAATGAGTGCCACTGACAGAGAGAGAGAGAGAGACAGAGAGAGAAGAGGGGAAAAAAGCTAAAATGCAGGGGACATAAGCTCTCAATAGTTCTGCTTAATTCCTTCTTTAATATGTCAGACAAAATATCAAGGCTCTTTAGCATGCCAATGAGAGTGCTGAGAGAACATTGTTCCCGGGCTTGCCGATGGCTAGCACAAGGGCAATCTCCTCCAGTATAATGAAGTGCTGTGAGCAGAAAGCGTATGGCTGTGGGAGGAGGGTAGGGGGGCTGGAAAATAGGTGCAAAGTGCTCTCAGGGATTCCTGTGCATCAAGGCCCAATGCACAGACCCACTCCTTCACTTCATCATACAAGACATCACAATGTCAAGGTCTCGTCTTTTAATCGATGGCAGATTAATTCATTGCTGTCCAAAAGGGTTCTAAATTTAATCGCTTTGTCGTGGGCTTCCTCTGGCCCCCTAACCCTGCGTTACCTCAGAACACATACACATTCACACCCCTACCAGAAAACACTTATCCCATACGACACTACGTGGATGCACAATGTTGACTTAATATTATTAATAATGGATGCTTGTAGAAAAGAGCACAGTCAAGAATTAATTACCTGTACAGAATGTGTCAGAACTCTGGACTTATAAATCTGTTGTGGTTTGAGGCAGAAGATAACGGGGGGGGGGTTCCTAGAAGGCAGTGTACACGTGTGTGCGTGCGTGCGTGCGTGCGTGCGTGCGTGTGCGTGTGCGCATCCGTCTGTACATGTGGTCTACATTGATTCCATGCATATTGACAGCCATGTGAAAGCGTGCTCCTTGTCTCAGATGTAGCCATATTTTCAGTACTCTGCCTCCGTCATGATCACAGTCACCGTTCAAACAGGTCTGACGTTTATCTCCTAATGCAAGGCAGAGCAATACACACTGAAATAAACACCATGGGTGCCATTAAATAAGACTTATAATCCAAGCAGTTTATGCGTATCAGAGACTGGGGGCTCCTTGAGTGGCCAATGTAACCTTTGATAGTAAACAGAGATTTACTGCTTGCTATGTTGTGTGTGTGTGTGTGTGTGTGTGTGTGTGTGTGTGTGTGTGTGTGTGTGTGTGTGTGTGTGTGTGTGTGTGTGTGTGTGTGTGTGTGTGTGTGTGTGTGTGTGTGTGTGTACGTGTGTGTGTACGTGTGTGTGTACGTGTGTACGTGTACATGCAGTATGTATGAAAAGAAGTGCGTATGTTTGTAGTTGAGTTTTTTTCTTTTTTCTTTTTACAGACTCCATCTTCCCAGCAGACTCTCTTACCCAGAGCATCCGTCGCGCTGTCTCCTTGTAAAGCCTGGATATTTCCTCAAGTTTTTCATTACATTTCATTGAATTTGGGCATTTTGCAGATGCCTGCATCCACAGCAACTGACAAAGATTATATTTTTAAATGCAATCAATTTGTATAGCTAGATAGTTACTTCAGTTACTGAAGTAGTTCAGGTTAAGGTCCTTGCTCAAGGGTACAACGGCAGTGCCCCCCCCGGGAAGTGACCCTACGATATCTGAGTTTCAAGCCCAGTTATGTATGTTGTAGTTTGCTTCAGGTCACGTGCGGTGTTTGACGGCAGCCCAGCACCTGGCAATTAAGCTATTAAATTAGTAGCCAACTGGTTACAGACAGGACAGAGGTGTGGATGGAGTGGTCTAAGTGACAAAGTTCAATTCCCCTGCATTAGCCTTTCACAGAACAGACGAGACACACGGACGATGCAGCGCGTATGTAGAGCGACACCCTTCTTTAGTGGACGATGCAGCGCGTATGTAGAGCGACACCCTTCTTTAGTGGACGATGCAGCTCGTATGTAGAGCGACACCCTTCTTTAGTGGACGATGCAGCTCGTATGTAGAGCGACACCCTTCTTTAGTCTGTCTCCAAATGTTCACCAGAAAGCTTGCTTTCCCTGCAGCCCCCCCTTTGAGTGCTGGGCCTAATGCCTGAGGAGTGTCAGCAGCGAAAGACTCAGCAGTCCAAAAAACGACTTGCTATTCAAGCCTTCCCGAGCATCCTGACCCAGATCGTCTGACTCCGGAATCGGAACCTGCGTCGCGCGGGCTACCGCGCAGCTGTTAGCATATGGCTCCCGCGCCGCGTGTGCGCGTGTCCACGCTTCTCCGACTGCGCGCGAGCGGCAGAATTTGCCAGAAACTATAGGAAAGAGAGAAACAAAGAAAGAAACGGTTTCGTTAATGCCTGCCAAATTTGTATCGCGACAATATGCTACTGGCTAGATAAACTACGAAGAACAGATGGGATCCATTTCTGCTGAAATGCTGCATAGCATAATATTCACGACAGCGGGCCATCGGATAAACTCTCAGGTCCCGCTTTGGACAGGACAGGAAATAAAAAATGCAATGACAGGCTGTGTCACTGAATGATTTATCTCGAATGAACATCCCCCTGTTCCAGAGCTGGACTTGGCCAGTGCTTCTTAGTTACTCGCAAAGCCATGATGTCATGATAGGGCGAGGGGAAAGCAATTTAAAGTAACTCTTAAAGGAAAATTCCAGGCTAAAACGCTTTGACATTTTAAGAATTTGGATATTGGTGATGTAAAACACATCCCAGGCCCTATTTTCCTGCTTTGTGTAGTATTTCACTTTTATGAAGACAACGTGACCTCACACATTGATATTGCCACAGCAGGCACAGTGCACTGTGTGTGTTTTAAACTTGCTATAGCACCAACTATATGTATCAGATATTCGTTTCACCCCTTAGGGACAACAAGTCATACCAATTTTTTCCTCAATAGTCCAGAATGCAACAGTGCGGCTTCTTGTGGGATTGGGGGAGCGGCCACGATCTCTGACTTTGCTTTTAGCCTTTTAGCTAAGCACTGCTAGCTAATGTCAATGTCAGTCTAGCTGGCTGTGTGCGCCGCGCCCCTTCACACGAAGGGAGGTGGCAAAAGTAGTTCTGGGTAATGTATGAAAATAACACACTCGAACAGATCCTGAAGAAGCCTGACAAGGATAGCAAGTGAAAAATTGTGAATAGTGAGTAAGTTAAGTATATTACACAGATCATTAGTAAATGTGTAGCAGGGATGTGCAATTCATTCCAGGGTGTATTATCTGATATAAGTGTTCTAGCCCGGAATTTAAGTCCTTTAAGCACAGCATCAAGCTGGATGGTGGACATAAGTGTTCAAGCAATTTGCACATGAGAATTCCCTGTATTTCTTATCAACATATTATTCGGACGTGACATACCGTGCCCACTATAAATATTGGTGACCTCAATGTGAGAAAAAAGTGCAGGATTAAATTCAGTTTGTTTATCAAACGTCTTCTATGTTCAGAAGAAGTTGAAAATTATAGTTTACTTCGTATGGATCATAGGAAAAACAAATCTTTAATGCAAGATATTTTTTTATTTTGAAGATGTGTCTCACAATTATTGGCATCCCTGTATTTAGCACCCTCCTTTTGCCAAGATAATAGCACAGAGTATCCTGTAATGTTTTATGAGGTTGGAGAACACAATTGAGATCATTCCTCCGTACAGAATCTCTCCAGTTCCTTCAGATCTTTGGTCCTCTCTTGTGGACTCTCCTCGTCAGTTCACCCCACACCACAGGTGTTCAATGGGCTTCAGTTCAGGAGTCAGAAACCTTCATTCTGTGGTCAGTGAACCATTTTTATGTAGATTTTCAGGTATGCTTTGGATCATTGTCCTGCTGGAAGATCCAACCACAACCCACATTTAGCCTTCTAGCAGAGGCCGACCGATTATGATCTAAGTCAGTTATCCAGACGAGCATCTTTATGAAAGCTACAGAGTTTCCAGGGAGGGAATAATCTACATTTGCTATTTGCGAAATAGCTATTAGAGGCCGATGTCACAAAATGAGGCATTGCAGTCAGTCCATTAGTGTAATACAAACTGTGCGCATTAAGTTGTGTTTTTCGGCAAGTGGCACCTTTTTGTACACCGTTGGGGATGCCAAGAGCCTCAGGAAAGGCAACTGTGTGCCACACTGCGTAAAGTTGAAAAAAACTCCTAAATGGCTTTAAAACATTATCATACTGCACACAGGGGAGGTTTTTACAGAATTGTATGTACCTTATTTAATAAGTCATTTTATAGTTCAACCAGCATCAGTGTAGCTACAGGTTGCCAAATGGGTTTCATACATGCACTGTCAGCATAACCAAATATCCTACGCACTAACTTTTAGTATATGCATGCAGAAGGCCTATAACCTTCTGCAGTTAGTTTTACCACAGTTATCTGGTTATATGGTCATCATTTCACCATTTCTAAAGAACTCTGATTGCCTCTTCACCAACATTTTGATTTGTATTCCGGTCATTTTCGTCCCACTGGGATTGCTCCTAAATAAACAACAAAAAGTAGTCTACTATTAAAATACTTGTATTAATTGAGGAGGCACATAGCATTGATTGCGAAATAGGACTAACGTACGCATTTATGCGCTCGGAAATCGATTTGCAGGCTGCATCTCTCGCACGCAACTTCACTCCCCAAACCTGGCTTTCATCAGGCTTGAATTAGCTTCAACTCTTGAGCTGCAAGTGAAACAGAATTCATCCAGGCTATCTAACCTGGCTAATTGAAGTCAGGCTTATTATAGTAGATCAGTATTTTCTTAGCCAGCTTCGTGAAATCCCCCCCCCCCCCCCCCCCCCCCCCCCCCCGGTATATGATGGTGTCCATGATGCCATTTATCCTTACAAGGTTCCCAGGGACTTTGGAGGAAAAAACCCCCACAACATCTCAAATCCACCACCGTACTTCACAGTGGGGATAAGGCTATTTTCAGCATAGCTATGCCTCTTATTATGCCAAACCCACCGTTGGCATTTATTGCCAAAAAGCTCAATTTTCGATTCATCTGACCATAGCACCTGATTCCAATCTAAATTCTGGTAACATTTAGTAAACTCCAGACGCTTACATTTGTGGTATGATGACAGCAGTGGCTTTCTTCTGACAAGCCTTCTAAATAGCTTGTTGGCATAGAGGTGGCATCTAATTGTACTTTTGGAGACTTTATGACCTCAGGATGCAAGCAACTTTTGCAATTCTCAAATTGTGATGCTTGGAGAAATCTTTGCCTCTCGAACCATCCTCCTCACGTGGGGGCAAACTACACATGCGTTCATCACAGCTTCCATTGCTTTAAAGTTCTTCATTATTGTCCTAATGGTGGAAATAAGTAGTTTCAGACATTAAGCTATTTTTCTATAGCCATTGCCTGATTTATGACATTTGTCTTATTTCAGTTGTGTGTTCTCTGAACCTCCCCATGTTTATGGATGACTAACGGGCTTGGTCTGTTTGTACCTCATGTTTATACCCTAGTGATACAGGAAGTTGAGAATGACCACATAAAGACTGAGATGTGCTTAACAAAAGGAACATATGAATGGGAATATACTTCAATTGGGTTTTGTTTAACTATTTTGAGTGTTGGCAATAATTGTGACATGTTTTTTTGAGAAAATATTTTCTTTGAATAAGTTTACCTAAATTAAATATTGGATGTATCTCATATTTTGAATGTAAGGTCCTGCAGATAAACAGATATTTTAAAGCCTTTTATTCATTTTTTCCAGGGTTGCAAATAATTCTGGTGGGCGCTGTATGATTTATTATTCATATGCATTCTTCAATTTGTTTCCCACCCGAGTTATTGTATTTTATGGACCGAAGGTCAGGATTCAAAGGTTCTGTGTTCCGCGATCCCAAAATACAGATTGATTTACAGTTTCCCTGAAGAACCCACAAAAGATGATTTAACATTGATTGACTGGAGTACAGCATAACGGTTTGTGAACTGGGCTTGTAACTCAGGTTATGGGTTTGATTCCCAGATGAGGTAATGCTGTTGTAGCCTTAAGCAACATATTTAACCTCAATTGCTTTTGTAAAATATCCAGCTGTATGTACGCTGTATGTTTGTGAAAGTATCAAGCGTACGTCGCCCCGGGTAAAAACGTCTGTAAATGCTGATTTGTAATGTCCTTTAGAAATTAAAGTCAGAGTACAGTAATCGGGATAATGCCTTCTCTGTTTACAGTTTACATTGACTACCACAGCTGTATTCTTGGTGATGTAAATAACAAAAAGAAAACACGCACACAAACTCAAGGATTAGACAAGTTCCCATGCGTGCTGAATTTTAAAGGGGAGTTTAGATGTCTGGTTACAAATTCAATGGATTTTTTTTAAATGGAACTGCAAGCCACAGAGTAAATAGCAAAATAGCTACGAGGTGTCGTTAACAGCGAGGGCTTAAAGTCAAATCAAAAAGAACAGGCCGGCATTCAGACTGCACAGCCTAGGGGTTAAATGCAGGTCAGTGACTTCCTCACACAGGAAAGAATCCCTATTCATTGTGCTTCTTCCTCTGTACTTCTATCCTTTAGCCATGTATTCAATTAAAATAGTCTGTATTTAGCCGTCTCTGAAAGACATCTCTCACTCTTTCTCTCCCTCTGTCTCTCTATCTACCTGCCTTATGCATAACATTCTTGTTTGGGTGTCACTGGCCTTAGTGAGTTCTCTGTGGGCCCCCAGCTGAGGGCAGAGGGTCCGTTTTAATCCGGCGTTTTCCGCCTGACTCATAAGTCATGTGAACCTACCTTTCAGGAAAAAAAAAAAGGAAGTGGTATCTGATTCACAAAGCTCTGACCAAGTGCCAAGCCTTACCCCACCGGAATCAAATCCCAGGCCCGGAAACAAAAACATCTTTTTCAAACTGGTAATACATTTTATTCGCATTGATCTCTTTTACAGTAAAGAGGGTCACCCCTTGAACCACACATGGTTCATACAGGTCATGCATCCTGTTAAATCACTATGGGAGCACCAGATGAATGTTAGAAGTGTCTGCATCCTGTTTGACAGAGCCCGATGACCACACATGCCAGGGTTGAATGCATGTGTTCATCAGTCTTTACGTCTCTTCTGTTTTCTATCTTTGTTAGCCCCGGCTTCAGCTGTGAAGAGTTGGAGCTACAGGACTTAGGGATAAATACTGCCAGATCTTTACATCACTTTGTATGAGCAGACTTTAAATGAAGAGCTCACAGCTAGCTGCCAGGGAAATACCACATTTAGGGCCTGATTTACTAAGACCTTTAGCATGCGCAAAACGTTTTAGCACACACAAAACTAATAAAACAACCAATGACTTGTGCTAAACAAATACCATGACCAATCATTGGTCATGTTATTGGTTTTTACATGTGCTAAAAGGTTTTGCACATGCTAAATGTCTTAGTAATGCCCTTGCCAGAGGCACATGACCCATTTTAGATGTACAAATAATATATATATTTATTTTTTTTTAAAGTTATTAAAATGGGGTTGGTCTGTACCTCTCAGAGGTCTATCCCACGTCTATCTCCAGGGGTTCGAGGTGCTGTGAGTACAGATATTGTCTTGTCCCGTGTCCCAGGGCGCAGATATTGCGACGGCAAACCTGCGGAAAAATCCCGTCTTCCCTCAGAGGATTTCACACTTCAGGTGACAGGACGATTCCGAGGAGCGCCAGGTGGGTGACCCTGGGGTCAGCAAATTGAACGGCGAGCGTTCTCGGGTTCACGGACGAGAAAGAAAACATGTTCTAATCTCAGTCATCCAAAGAGAGCTATCCTATTTCCCCTTTTACAGCCGCTGCCTGGAAAGCAGGTCTGATTAATCCAGCCTGTGGTCCAAACCACTTGAATATCTCCTTGGGAAAGTTTCAGGAAAATAAGATCAGGTGGACATCATATTTCTGCATAAATACAGGAGTAAAAAAAAATCTATATGGTCTGTATGTATATACAGTATAGCACACGCACACTTGTTAAGATGAGCAAAGAAGGCTAATTAAAAATGCAAGTAATGAGCTGTATTGCATGCTCTAAAAAAGGAAGATTATATTATCCTATACCAATACAGTTGCTCATAGAAAAAAAAAATGTTGTTGTCTCCACAGAATCAAAGAAAAAAAAATGTTGTTGTCTCCACAGAATCAAAGCTGCTCAATGCATAAAATCCAAATGCAGTAACCCATTACGAGGCTTTTTTTGTGTGTATTTTGTGTTTCTGTATATGGGCCATTCTACAGAAGTCATGCAAATTGAGGGTTGGAGAAAAGTGTAAATTTGTATTATTTTTGCTAAATTCTTTTATAATATATATGTTACACTTTATCTGAGATACATAAATATACTAGATGTACAGTGCAATCACATGTAATTTTTTAAGAATAAGGATGAATTTACTGACTGCTCCTAAATATGTCACAACCGAAACATGGTGTAAAACCTGCTTTTGAAATAAAATTATATACCCAATTGATAAGTTTAATTCACCCCGTTGAAAATGACATTTTTGAAAGAAAATGACTGCTTGACTACTGTTGAATTTGAATCAATTACCCTGAATTTTTAAATCAAATAAAACATTGGATTAATTCAATTTACGTACAAATGTTCTCTATAAAATGGACAGATTTGATCACATGAATTTGATATTCTTATTTATGAGATTATATATACCCTCACCAGCACAATATCTTGGATATTTGATTGATTATTCATATTATTAAAAATTTTAACAAAACATCAGGTGTTTCGGTTGTGACCACATTGTAGCGGTTGTGACATCTCTTACTGAAACCTGAATTCCAAAGTTGGGACAGTACGTAAAATGCAAATAAAAGCAGAAAGCAGTGATTTGTAAATTCTCTTGTCTATATATTTAAATGGAAAACGATATTTAAAAGATATTTAATCTTTTACCTTAGCAACTTCATTGATTTTTTGTAAATATACGCTAATTCCGAATTTGATGCCTGCAACACGTTCCAAAAAGGTTGGGACAGGGGTATAAAAAAGACTGGGAAGGTTGTGGAATGTTCAAAAAACACCTGTTTGGAACATTCCACAGGTAAATAGGTGAATAGGAGACAGGTCATGCTATCATGACTGAGTACAAAAGGAGCATCCAAGAAGGCTCTGGCATTTACGAGCAAGGATGGGTTCGCCGCTTTGTGAAACATGAGCGAATAGTCCAACAGACTGTTTCAGAACAACGTTTCTCAACACACGATTGCAAGGAATTTAGGGATTTCACCATCTACAGTCCATAATATTAGTAAAAGATTCAGAGAATCTGGAGAAAATGGGCAAGGCCGTAAACCAATATTGAATGTCCGTGACCTTCGATCCTTCAGACAGCACTACATTAAAAACGGCATGCTTCTGTAATGAATATAACCACATGGGCCCGGGAATACTTCAGAAAACCATTGTCAGTAAACACAATTTGTCGCTGCATCTACAAATGCAAGTTAAGACTCTACTACCCAAAGCGTAAGCCATATATCAACAACATCCAGAAACGCCGCCGACTTTTCTGGGCTCATCTGAGATGGACTGATGCAAAGTGGAAACGTGTGCTGTGGTCTGACGAGTCCACCTTTCAAATTGTTTTTGGAAATAATGGACGTCGTGTTCTCCCGGCCAAAGAGGAAAAGGACCATCTCGATTGTTACCAACACAAGGTTAAAAAACCAGCGTCTGTCATGGTATGGGGGTGTTAGTGCCCATGGCATGGGTAACTTGCACATCTGTGAAAGCACCATTAACGCTGAAGGGTACATATGCATTTTGGAGCAACATTTGCTGCTATCTAGACAATCGCTTTTTCAGGGACATCCCTGCTTATTTCAGCAAGACAATGCCAAGCCACATTCTGCACGTGTTACAACAGCATGGCTTCGTCGTCAGAGAGTGCGGGTGCTAAACTGGCCTGCCTGCAGTCCAAACCTGTCTCCCATTGAAAACGTGTGGCGCATTATGAAGCCCAAAATATGACAATGGAGACCCCTGGACTGGTGAGCAGCTGAAGTCTCATATAAAGCAAGAATGGGAAACAATTCTGCTTTCAAAACTACAACAATTAGTGTTGTAGTTCCCAAAAGATTACTGAGTGTTGTTAAAAGGACAGGTGATGTAACACAAAGGTAAACATGCCCCTGTCCCAAATTTTTTTGGAGGTGTTGCAGGCATCAAATGTAGAATGAGCTGAATAGAAAATTAAATGTAGAATAAAGTTGATTAGTTAAAACATGAAATATCTTGTCTTTGTACTGTTTTCAATTGAATACAAAAAGGACTCGCAAATCATTGCTTTCTGTTTTTATTTACATTTTATACACTGTCCCAACTTTTTTGGTATTGAGGTTTGTACATGTGCATTGATTGTCTCACTATTTATTGTCTTTAATAAGAATTTACGGACAAGTGTCACCAACGAAGCAGGCCTGTCAAAACAATACCATTTGTTTCGGTAGTGACTGTTTCGGTTGTGACAATTTTGGCTAATTTCGGCCACAAAACAAAAGATTTAGCAAGCACATGGTTAGCAACCACTTCTCTGTGCAGATGCACCTTCCTTTTAATCAAATCTACAGTTATGAAATGAACTTTTTTTCTCTAATATGAAAACTTGGGTGTTTGGGTGTGACGTCTCTAAAAACCACAGACTAATTTTCATACTTTGAAGGACAATTATATCAAAACGCTAAAACCTAGCTACTCACCATGTGGCCTTGATTCATATAAAGGCTGTCTAATTTCCTGGTTAAAAAAAGGGGTGTGTGGCTACAAGCAGGTTCACTGCACAGACTCAAACAGGTTGTGACGTAAAAACTGGGGACAGCATTTTTTTTTTTTCGGTTTTTTGAATTATAAAATTTATTACAAAATATATTGCATTATTTTTACTTATATTTGATAAAAATGCACATGCTTTATTGAATGAGACAAGTCAAATAATTGGCAAAAATATTTTTTTATTATTTTTTAATGCACCAGTTTAAGGGTTAATATTGGGGACAGCCATCTCCCAATAGGAATTTATACTCCCAAGAGTATAAGTGTTGATTTTGGATAAATGTAACTATTATTACTGCAATTTATATCTTGGATTATATTAAAACATAACATGATCTAATGAATTATATAGCATTGAAAGATTTTATTGGTCAATTTCTTACTTTTATCAGAGAGGGACAGCAATTTTGCATTTGCATGACTTTTGTAGAATGGCCCATATACTGTATATATATATATATAAACTCCTCAAAAAAAGTTCGGAAACGTTATTTCGGTCGATTATTCCTCCCCTTTAATAATACCAATTGGTATTGTATTTTATATCGCTGGAAAGCCTGATTAGTCACCTTTACAACGAGGTACAACTTGTAACGATCATGCATTTGTGGAATGAGCAACACAGCTAACCGTGTGGGTAGCGGCCCAAAAAAATGTGCCAAAATCCCCTGCAATATTCTTCTGTTGGTATTCACTCTCGTTTTCAGTTGCTTGGTGGATTGGATGATTGCACTCTCCCACAGTAATAAGGAAAAAACAACACATATTGGCCATTCTTACACTTTATTCATTTTACACTGTCAGGGACCTCAGTAGCGTGTGGAAGATCCATACGCAGTCACAACAGCTTGGCACCTCCTCCTCATGCTGGTCACACACTGCTGTGGGATGGCATCCCATTCCTCAACCAGGATTTGCCGCAAGTCAGCCAACATGGTTGCGTTGGTCACTCTGGCACGTACAGCACGCCCAAGCTGATCCCACAGGTGTTCAATTGGGTTGAGGTCTGGACTCACGGCAGGCCATTCCATCCTCTCCACTCCCAAATTCTGGAGGTACTCTGTGATGATCCTGGCTCTGTGGGGGCGAGCGTTGTCATCCTGGAGGATGTTAGGTCCCAGATTCTGGAGATATGGGATCGCCACTGGCTCCAGAATCTCATTCCGATATCTCACTGCATTGAGATTGCCTTCAATGATGACAAGTTCTGTTTTGCCTGTGAGAGAGATACCGCCCCACACCATGACACTGCCCCCATTGAAAGGTGTCACGCGATCTGTGCAGCAATCTGCATAGCGTTCTCCACGCCGTCTCCATACTTTGATCCTGCCATCCAGCTTCCGCAGACAGAACCTTGATTCATCACTGAACATGACGTTGCCCCACATTCTTAGGTTCCACTGTCGGTGCTGTCGACACCAGCGCAAACGGGCCTGATGGTGAAGGGCAGTCATTGCAGGCTTCCTGGCAGCCTTATAAGCACGAAGACCGGCCATGTGCAGTCTGTTCCTCACCGTCTGATCAGAGATCTGTCTGTGGTACCATTGTGCAAATCTTGCTTGTAAATCTCTGGAAGAAAGCCTACGGTTCCTCAGTGAAGCAAGGGTGAGGACCGGTCTCCTTGGGGTGTTGTCTTCCTGGGACGGCCACTTCGTGGTCTGTCTTTGACTTCACCAGTCTCACGGAACTTGGTCCTAAGTTTGGAAATGGTACCAGGGCTGACATCAAATAATGCTGCCGCTCTGCGTACCGGAACACCAGCTTCCACTTGCCCTATTGCACGGGCCTTATCCTGAAGCGACAAACGTGGCATGTTTATGCTTGGAGCACACACAAACTCAACAAAGTTGCAGGACCCATGCACACAAGTGCTGTCAATTAGGTGCCAATCACACACCTGTGACTGGCATACACCTGCCAGCACTTGAAGCTCAAAACGAGAGTGAATACCAACAGAAGAATATTGCAGGGGATTTTGGCAAATTCTTTTGGGCCGCTACCCACACGGTTAGCTGTGTTGCTCATTCCACGAATGCCTGTGTAGCCTACATATGATCTGCAGACTGCTTTGCTATTATGGCTTTAAAATATTACATTTACCATATATAATACGTAATTGTTTTTTTGGTAAATCAAGTCACTGAAAGCAAATAGCTATCAGCTGAATTTTGTAATCAATATTTATTTTTTGGGAAAAGCAATACTTTTATTCTGCATCTTTCATCAAGTTCTATGGATTTATTATTTATTTATTTTTTAAATTGTCTCCATAAAAATGCTGTATCTATAGCCTTTAACATTTTTTTAAATTTGCATTTAAAAGCTAAAAAATATACACATTTTTTGCTTTCCACCCATATACTCTACAATATGGAATGTCCATTCATATAAAGTCGCATTCATCTTCTGTAGACAAGCATGCACTCTCTTCCAAAGCATGTGACGTCGCCAGCTGCTTCTTTTCCCACCGTAGCCCACAAGTCAAGCTTACACAGACCTGAGTCAGAGCAAGACATTTACCGTGTAGGAAGTAGTCCGTGGACATCAGCACGACCAGCAGGGGTCACTAGAGTGAGACTCAGATCCCGTCTGACTGAGACCTCGCTAACCCTGAACACACCATCAATTATGCACAGCCCTGCAGGGCTAGCAGCCACAGTCGACACTGGTACAAGTTGGGATTCAATCCTGGGGTTCATCCATGCACTAGACCAGTGCTTTAACAGGATGAGCCACCAAGTCACCAAACAAATTGAATTTAACCCTCGTATTATGTATCAATTTGACGTCTCTTAAAAACCAGTTAACCTTATTTTTAATCTTGACACTGTAATGATCTTTCCTAATTTTTTAGGATTAAATAGTAAAAACACAATAAACATAATGTTATATATTTATATATCCTATACCAACTTTGTATAAAAGGTATTGTGTGGCGGCATTGGTGGGGTAGCTGTATAAAATGTAAGAAAATATACAACCTTTATTAGTTTTTAACTCTGATTTTTTGTGGGTAATTCTAGTGGCACTTTGCCATATAGGTTTTAAACTTCACAAACGTTCATTACCTCAGGCTCTAAAATGAGATGTTTCATCCCAGATTTGTAATACTTAGGGATAAAAGGCTAGTCAATTGGGAGACACACAAAATGTGATGCAGAAAGTGTCAATTTTTATATTACAAGAGTTTTAAACTTTTGGGTCAAACATAAATGGCATCATAAAATGTAAACATAATACAAGGGTTAATACGGTTGGTTAATAAAGATGATATATATATTTTTTTTTAACAAAGGGGAGGGTGGTGCATGTTTGTCCCTGTCCACAGCAGGAAGATTGGGAGCCCTGTACCGCCCCCCCCCCCCCCCCCCCCCCCGATGTAAGGGAGATGGCCTCAGCGCGGTCTGATAATTGAATTATCTGGTCAGCTGGTTGGAGGTGTGGCTTGTGAGCAGGCCAGAGGGGAAGTCCTGGGATGGGCAGATAATGGCGTACATCCTAAATCTCTCTTTCCCTCAACACACACACACACCACACACACACGCACGCACACCCCCACACACACACACACCACACGCAGCCACACCCACACACACCACACACAAACACCACATGCGCGCACACACACACACACACACCACACACACACATCCACACCCCCCACACACACACATCCCTGCAGGAGTCAGAAACACTGAGCGATAACCCACAAGGCCAAGGTCACCAGGTCATAAATGCTCACGACACACGCACTCACACACACACACACACACACCACATGTGCATGCGCACACACCCACACCCCCACACACAAAGCAGCAGCAACACAACCCCCCCCCGCCACCCCCCACCCCCCCAGAGAGTCAGAATGTTGATGTTTTAATCAGACTCTTTGTGAAACAGTATTGTTATTTTTGTTATTTTGGTGTGGGGGAATAAATGCTCTGTCTGGGTCCTTTCAGTCGAGTCTTACCCGCCCAAGGACGAGCAGACGTATGAGCCCCGCCTCCCTCGCAGCTCTTTACCACAGAGCAAGAGGCATGTCTGGATGTTTTACTAAATATCTACCCCAGCGCCTCCATCCTTACCCTGGCGATCCGTGCAGGTGTTCTGGGCGTCCCGTTCAGGTCTAATCCCATTCCGCCGGAGTCTCTGAGAGGTGGGGGCCCAGCCTCAGTCAGAGAGAGCCTCTGTGGATGACCGCCTCTTATCTGCTCAAATATTAAGGACGTTCGGCCATTTATGGATTCGTCAGTTGCGATTCTTGAAGGGCCGGCTACTTAGAACGAAGCCGCAAAGGACGCGGCTGTCTGGGTTCCAGCGTCTCCATCTCAGCCAGTATTAAATCCAGCGGCAGAACACACGTGCATTTGGGTCGTGTTCGGTTTTGTTCTTCTATCAAAGAACAAATGCAAAATATAGCATATAATGCAAAATATAGCATATAATGCAAAATATAGCATATAATGCAAAATATAGCATTATGATGCCATTATGATGCCAACTTCTGATAAAATGCTTGGCAAAACAATGCATTAACAGTAACGATCCCCTCTCTTTCTTTCTGGCGAAGCGCTACCTTCAGGGCGAGACAAATCTGTGCCATAAATGCTTAAGGTACAGACAAGAGCCCTAACTGCGATCAATTCCCTTTTGAATACGCTTTCCATTCCTTTCTGCCTGGAGTCAGTACATTCCTCCTTTTCATCGTAAAGCCTTTGTGACTCTCAGACAGGAATGTATTTTATTTGAACAGATAATGCCTCCGCCGTGATTGGGCAACAAGAACAGCGTAAAGGAAGGGGAAAAATGGAAAACATTTGACCTTTTGCACATGTAGTTTCTCACAAATATAAATTGGTGGACATATTTTGGCCTTACTTTGTTCCTATTCAACGGGGTGTTTGTTGTGTGCGTGCGCGCATGTGCCTGAGCTGAGACCCATGCTAAAATAAAACGACAGATTCAAAGTGAGCCCTCTCAGTTGTGGGCAGTCTCAACCCAAGGTCAAAAGCACATTTGTGCCGGTCAGAAGCGTTTTTTTGGCACACGGTTATAGCTACGTCACCATGGGTGCGGGGGGTGGGGCAGTATTGGCATAGAGTCGCAAAGGGATGTACTGTAGATTTGAGGCCATTTCCTTGAGGCTGTAAAAAAAACAGGCTCATCTTTGACGAGTCGGCGAAGAAGCATGGTGCAGTCCCAGGACCCTCTCTCTCTCTCTGCAGCCGAGGAGACAGTGCATGAGGCTGCTTAGGCGTTCAGTAGGATAAGCTCTACTGTAAGGAGCCTTAACATTGTGTATGAGGGCGCGGTCAGTCATGCATTCAGATTCTTCTGTAGGTGATTGAAGTCCATGACTAGACATTACAGTAAAACTGGACTATGGTTTTATTTTTTTGTATAACTTCATTATTATATAAATCATTTACATAGGTAAAAATGTCTTTATATACAGTATGTACTGTACTGTCTTTGTATTTTTAATGTCACATTTGAATACATATTTTGTTTAAATTACTTCTTGATTTGACAGGGACAGGAGCAGCCACTTGACTGTACCAGAATTACCTGTCAAGCTAAATCCGTTGTCCCTGGGGATAACACATGAAATAATCAATATAATAGATATATGTATTGCATAAATTATCTATACGACCAAATATTTTCTGTACACACATGCATAGAAAATATTCTTTGCTTGCTTCATTCACTAGTGATTTCTAATAAAATAATAATAATAATTATTATTATTATTATTATTATTATTATGTGGTAGTATGCTATTCCAGTATAAGGAAGTCAGATGACTTATCTGAACACAAGTGGTGATTGATAGGCTCTGATCTGTGTGTACTTATCCACTGTAAGTGGAGTTACAGAATACTAAAAGAACATAAATAAATGGTGTGTCTTTTTTCTGGGCTCTTGGGCATTGAAATGAGTCCACATGTCCACACAGACCAGCTTTGGAGGGGTTCTGACCTAGACAGACACAGAAGCCATCACAGGGGAGCCGAGAACAAACTGGCAACCGTTTCGCAGACAATCTGGCAACCGGCTCCTCAACAAATTAATCAGAGGCACAGAGGACTGTCTTCCCTCCAGATGGGACAGCTGTCCACAACCCAAGAAAAATAAGCTGGCTAATTAATTCTTATCAGGACAGAGCAATTAGATAAATGGGTAGAATAATAAACGATGTGATCTTTGGTGCCCGGGCGTCAGACTTCCAATACATTAACCGCGTCAGGAAAAAACACAGCGTTCGCAAGGAGACGCGTTCTGCGGTGTTGACCGCAGGGGGGGAAAATGACAGAGAAACGGACAGGAAGAAGATACAGCTGGAGGTTAATGAATGGCAACCAGGGGAAGGGTAGAGGGAAACCGCTTTCATAACAACTTCAAATGGAGGAGACAGGGACTATAGGGCAGCGCAGCCCTAATGCTAACAGTAACAAACTCAACATGTGGAGTTCAGTTGTAAACTTTGGATATTTTCTTTGAAACGGTGTAGTTTTTGGCACATATTCCACACTCTGATTTATGTATCCGAGTTCTTTGTGCTGTTTGTCCTTGAGAATGAATAAGTGGAAACTCGTTTTGGAATTGCAGGCAGACCACACTCTTTGTCCTTAATAATAAAGAATATTATTAATAATGAAGAATAATAGTCAATACCATCATCGTTTTTACATTAAATAGCACAATGTTAAGAGCTCATCTCAAAGTACATTCCAAAACCAAAACAAAAAAAGGCAGCCGGACAGATAGATCTCTCTAAAACGGTTATTTCCTCAGAAAATACAATAATCAAAAATCAAAAGAGGAACCCTTCTGAAACTCGAAAAAGTAGTAGTGTCATAATGCTCCGCTTTTCAACGCTAACCTTGGTACACATACATCCACATTGAACCAGCAAGCGCCTTGTGGGACAGTTTCTGTCAGGTGACTGTGCCTCAGTCCTCACTCAAGGTCTGTCTCTATACTCTGTAAAGGCAAGTTCTCCTTTCAACTTTATTGTTTTTACCTTTCAGCTTTGGGCTGTTTTTTGAAGCCATGCAGCCCTGAGTTTCAGGGAACCCGACGCCCAACTCAGACATCAATAAAGGATAAAAGGCTGATTATTTAAAACTCACATTGGTAGTGATCTCCAGGTCAGTCATCTCAATCACAAGTGAACCTCATTGGCCATTCAAACTCTGTCTCCGTCGTATCTCATTCAAGCCAAAAGACACGCAAGCGACTAACCGTCTTTAAGAATGTCAGGGTGCCCCAGGTGTTTCTGACACACCTTTCATCGCCGTGACAATAGAGACCTTCAAATGGCGGGGGTTATCGCAAGAAACGGGCCGTCCCATGATGCAATAGTATCTGCGTAATGGAGCTTCGGAAGAGAGCGTTTCGGAGGGGCCTGGAGGCGTCCTGGACGGAATATCGAAAACGCGGACGCGGGCAGTCAGCGTCTGATGAGAGGGAGCTGTCTCCAGAGGGCCTACCCTAATTATCTCCATTTGCACACCCCCCCCCTAACACACCACAGGCATCCGGGCCACCTGAGGAGAGCATTCACCTGAGAATCAGCCTGAATGCTAACTGCCCGGGGTACGCGCCCAAGCGTGCTCACATACGGACCAGCGTGAGCGCCAGTGCAGCTGCGTGTGTTTGCTTGTGTGAGCGTTGGTGCGCACGGTCATTGCTGCCATTTTGCGTGAATTAACTTCCACGGCTGCGGCATTCCAATATTTGCTGAAAATACTATGTGCATTAACCTTGACCAATGATGCAAGGGACCCTGGAACTTTTACTGAAAAGGGCCATTACTAAGTATGGACTTTACTTAAGTACGGCCGTTATTTCACTAAGTACGGCCCTTACTGAGTACAGCCTGTACTTTGATACGAACGTCGCGAGTGCTCCCTCCCGCCCAATCGGCTGAATCTATTATATTTCCCCTGATCCCGCGGGATGGAGGAAAGGTCTCTGGAAGCATTAGTTCCCCTCTGAAACGTAACAGACTTCGCCGCGCACACTAATTTGCCTGCCATAATTATAGGTTGTGGTCTTCCCTTTGTAATTTATAAAACCTTTTGTTCTTTATCAATAATGAATGTGACTGGGGATAACGGGGGCGCTATGATATTTTGATATGATGAAAATGCTAATGCGTCAATGACGCCGGCCACGAGCCTTATCGGCCGGGGCCGCGGCATTGAGAGGCGGGCCACAGATTGCTTATGTTAATGCGCTGTTGGTCTTGGACAGGATGAGGCCCGCAATTAATATATTTTTTTCCCCTTTCAACGGACGCACGGGCAAATTTATTTCCTTCCAACCTTAAACCGGAGGCTACACCCTCCTACTCGCTCTCACCCCTACTGTATTAACCCCTGCCTTTCATTCTCTCTTTTTTTTCTTTGCACTCCTCTGTTCATCTTTCTCTTCTAAAAAAAGAGAGAAAGAAAGGCGTGAATTAATGCAGTCAAGAAATAGCAAGTGAGGGGGAGGGAGACGGGGGCAAGAGAGGGAATGGAAAAGAGAGCGGGAGACGGAAAGGGAAGGAAATGGGTGAGAGAGGAGAGGAGACAGTGAGTGAGAGGGAGAGCGGGAGCGCTCGGGAACGATCCGTGACCTAATTGAAGCGGCGAGGAGAGGCGGCCCGGGAAAGCGCGGCGGCGTCTTCATTCATTCCGCTGACAGTGTTTTCGTAACTTAAACCTGGTTTATTAATTACGTTTGACATTTCCCTAATTAGTTTCATTTACATCAGACGGGGGCCCCTCCAGCAGAGGAGTATATCACGTCTACAACCCAAAAGGAGAAAAAGCTTTAAAAAAAAAAAGCCTTTCAAAATCATGCGCAAAAAGATACAGTAAGTGCCGAGAGAGATACTTACAGCTCACGAGGAAACGGAATTTCCAGCTACCAAAGTAAAAACCTTTTCAGCCATGGTTCATTATTCTATTTAACAAAAATGATTTTATTCTGCAATACATAACACGCTGTTTATTAGCCTTGAGGGGGCCAGGTGAACGTCATTCGTGGTTTACACGGTATCCATTCCCGTAGCAGACTACACCGTATATCGCAGCAATTCAGCAAGTGCAATGCTCAGGGGTGCAGTGTCATCCTGTACTGGACTCAAACTGACAGTTGAAATTATTGTGTGTGTCTAAGTATCCCATCACACTGCATTATTGAAGGGCAGTTTTGTTAAAGGTATGGCTCTGGCCCTCTTACTTGCACATTGCCATGATGCTGGAAAACAAACAAAAGAGAAACTTAAAACCAATTTTAAAAAATGCACCCGGTAAATAATATTTTGACCATTTAGGTACAAGTATAGTGCAGATTTTATAGTGCAAAGGGAAATCAATTTTCGTAAATATTCGGGTACAAATCTTCTCAAGCGACTGCGCGTTTTGGTTCGGTTCGTCTGAAATATTGTCAGGGATCCGCTGCAGCCTTTTTGAATTTTACCAGCATCTAAAGAGTTAAGTGTTTCATATACGTACGTGGCCCAGGTCTGGATCAGCGCTCGCGCTTCAGATCCACCTGTGCTTGCGCGGCACGTCACAAAAGCCCTTCCCCAGGGAAGCTAACGGGCCAGACCAAGGCACAGCCTATTATTCCGTACCGTATAATGAGTCCCACAAATGGAGTTTTGTTTTCTAAATAGGACAATATCTAAACTTCGGATGTGGATGAAGCGCCTTGTGACGGGCTGTTCCAGTTAAACGCCGCTGGAAGACGAAGACGACCTTTTTCACACAGGTGCTTTTTTTCACCTGGGGAATCTCTCAGCGAGAGAGCAGTACCAGAGCATTTCCATCTTCCTAAAACGTCAAGCGGAACCAAGAACTTCTCCAAACTTCTGTAGGGAGAGTTTACTTTACTCTTTAATCTTTCTGTATCTTTTTTTTATATGGAGGAGATGGCTACATTATTCTTACATGCCTATTTCCTAAAATGTGATTTAGCAACACTGGAGGTCTAATAAGTCCTGAATCCTTGAATCGTTCACTAGACAAATGCAGTGCTTTTCTGAAAAAGCCATTGCTATGTTTTTATAAGTATATAAAAACATTGCATTGTTGACATTCATCTGCTTTTCATTTCAACTGATATGCCAGTGATTTGAATTATCACCTCCAATTGGAGGCTCAACTACACAAAGGTCATGATTCGAAGGAGTAACTGACCAATTGGCTTAATAGCAAAGCACACCTGCATGCGTATCTCACAGCAGAGAGTTAACCTGTTCAGCCTCATAGGAGTGCATGGTTATGAGCACCAGGTTAAGCTGGTCAGCCTCATAGGAGTGCATGGTTACGAGCACCAGGCTAATCTGGTCTGCCTCTAGGAGTGCATGGTTACGAGGTTACGAGCACCAGGCTAACCTAGCCTCATAGGAACGCATGGTTACGAGGTTACGAGTCCCAGGCTAACCTAGCCTCATAGGAATGCATGGTTATGAGCGCCATGCTAACCTGGTCAGCCTCATAGGAGCGCATTGTTATGAGGGCAATGTTAACCTGGTCAGCCTCATAGGAGTGCATGGTTACAAGGTTACGAGCCCCAGGCTAACCTGGTCAGCCTCATAGGAGTGCATACTTACAAGGTTACGAGCCCCAGGCTAACCTGGTTAGCCTTATAGGAGTGCATGGTTATGAGCACCAAGCTAAGCTGGTCAGACTCATAGGAGCACATGCTTACGAGTGCCAGGCTAAGCTGGTCAGACTCACAGGAGCGCATGATTACGAGGTTACGAGCCCCAAGCTAACCTGGTCAGCCTCATAGGAGCACATGCTTACGAGTGCCAGGCTAAGCTGGTCAGGCTCACAGGAGCGCATGGTTACGAGCGCCAGGCTAAGCTGGTCAGGCTCACAGGAGCGCATGATTACGAGGTTACGAGCCCCAAGCTAACCTGGTCAGCCTCATAGGAGCACATGCTTACGAGTGCCAGGCTAAGCTGGTCAGGCTCACAGGAGCGCATGGTTACGAGCGCCAGGCTAAGCTGGTCAGGCTCACAGGAGCACATGGTTACGAGGTTACGAGCCCCAGGCTAAGCTGGTCAGGCTCACAAGAGCACATGGTTACGAGGTTACGAGCCCCAGGCTAAGCTGGTCAGGCTCACAGGAGCACAAGTTCACAAGCCTGACTTGTGAAGCTGGGGTTTGGGAGGCCCCGCATCCTCATGGCTCGCTTTCATCGCTTTGATTTCTTCCCTTTGATTTTTGCAGACCATTTCGTATCCCCGCGAGCATCCGCGACGCGGTTTCGCCCCCTCCACCGCCAAGACCGCCATTGACATAATTACCGGTCCTGAGCGCCGGAAACTCGGCAGCGGGATTTTGAAATTCCCAGCGCGCGGCGGGTTTGGTTTGCCGTGCTAAGCCAGGGTGTGTCCTGGGCTGTGCGGATGCTACGGCCGCCTCTGATTGTCTTAATGGGGATTAGTTGTGAATCACGGGCTCATGTCCCAGTGAGCAGTGCTTAAGACCCTGTCTGGGTGCGAAAGCTGTATCTGTGCCGAGTCCACATCCCAAGAAACGCAACAGATTAAGAGATAGTCTAAGTGGAATTCTTGATTTATCCCTTAACCCTCTTTCTCGGTTCTGGAAATATAACTAAGTTCTGCACACAGCATGTACACAGCATTTGCATTCCAAGCATTAATTCATATGAAGTGCTAAACCAGAGAGATCTTGTGCATAAAAATGAAAATATCCAGGTGAATAGCAGTACATATGCAGAAATTGTCTGTAATACTATTGAAACTGTGCCATTAAAGGCACTATACTGGCACTATAAAAGGCACTATACTGACTGGCAGTGAGGGCTACCTCAAACCAGTATGGCAAAAAATAAATAAGTTGAAGTTGATAGGTACTTTGTGACTGGTAATGTTTTTACCTAAATGTAGAGTTCCTCTTAGCAGCTTTCCAGTCTGCTAGAGTGAGTCTTGAGGCTGATCTTGTCACTAAACCCTCTGTTTAGCACAGCAGACATCTTCTCCCTTCCTTGGAAATGAATAAAACTAATTAAGAGTCTAAGGATGACAAGAAGAAACACACGCGCGCGCGCACACGCACACACAGTAAACCACATGCATACAAAAACACACGCGTACAAATCGCAAACACAGGCATGCACACAGAAAACACACTTACCGTATGCACATGCACATATAAAACAAACACACATGCGCACTCACACGCATGCACACACAGCCACAACAATAGCCGCGTTCCGGAGCCTTCCGTATTCAGTTAATATCATCGCCCTTTAGTGGTTCTGCTCCAAATCTAATTATTTGTAAGTACCGATGCTCACAGATTCAACTCTGTGCTCGCAGACCCAGTTAATCAGGCCTTCCTGTAAGAGAGGGGCAATAGGGGCAGGAACAGGTCAGGGCATCAGTGGTACAGGTTTCCTCTTCTCAGAAAGGCACCTTGATTGGTCATTAGTGGTGTTCGACGAGAGGGCAGGTAAACACGCTCGACTAATTGACATCGCCGCTGCCAGGTGTACGAGACCCGGCTTTGAATCTTTTTCATTGTTGAGGGGGGAAAAAAAACGCAAGGCAGTCCCTATTTTTATCCCAGCTTGACATCAAAGGTGTCTGTTCTCCAGAGCCGGGCCTCGGAGCGAGAGACTACATAACCTTGCCCTTCATTTTTATCTTGTTAAAACCTCTCTGTCAAGCCTGCAGCGGGCCCGGCGTCCCCGAACCCAACCCTCCGTTCGTCTGAACCGCAATCTCCATCTCTCACCGGGCCTTTCAAACCGCCGGGCCCCGGCGACTCGGCGAAGAGGTCACCCGTGTCACCGCGTAATGCGCGCACGGCGTCCCCCCGTTGACCGGAAAAAAAAACGCGTGTGTCTTTTAACGTTCGCAGGGCAAAAGAGGCGTCCGCTAATCCCGCGCTCCCTGATTAGGCCCTCGTCCGGGGAGGAGGATCACAGTGGGCCAGATTATCAGGTAATACCTGCTCGCCTTTGATTAAAGACCAGCACGGGGCGGCCATTACGGATACGGGCACTAAGACCCAAGGACCGGGCGAGCTTCAACCAAGCGCTAACGACTAGCCTACACAGACTCAAAATCACTGCTCAAGGGCCAGTCGCTCACACCAACCACAGTGAAATTTCTCCTGTAGCTAATAATATTTAATAATTTAATAATAATAAGCATGTTTTGTAGTCTATGCCCTGTTTTATGTTTTCTTAGGCCTTATTAGCAACTTTAGAAGCTGAAACTGTAGCTACAGATACAGGTAGTGTTGTGTCTATGGCTTTGCTCACGTGCACTACCACAAACAAAATGCTTTTTTTTTTAAATGAATGAATCCATTAGAAACAGACTGCACCATATGGGTATATCATAAACACACAGAGAAGGCTGCTGAAGGCCACAGCTGTAAATCACTGCTTGCATTGCACAAATGCCGTCATTCACGCTACGCATCTATAGCCGGACCCCATATATTAAGGACCGTCGGCACGCCGTGGCTCGCTCTGCCCTTTTGTAAATTGACTCCTCCCCCCCCCCCCACCACCCCCTACAATCTGCCATCCGAATCCACTTAAACAAATTCAGGAATTTTGAACAATCGCGTGCTCAGTTGAAATCACAGCGGTTCCTCCATTACAGAACAGAAACACACGAGGACTCCCTCATAAAAATTTATATTTCAATTTATAGCTTCTAATTTATGGCTCGCCCCTCCAGGCGCGTATTATTCAAACATTAATAAATGGCCTATACATCACAGGCCTTGGGGTTTCACATTCTCTTGCTTTCACATTCATGCATATTATATACATGGGGCCAGTCTTGATGTCTGCCCATCTTGTAATGATTCTATATTAAATAAGAAACAAATTGATGCATTGACAGACCAGGCCATGAATACCAAGATTTTTCCCCCCCATTTTTTGTATTAAACATGGTTAAATTTTAATTACCTTCCCAATGCCCATTCTTTAAGCCTTATATGTTTAGATAATAATGTTCATGCAAATGCTCATACTCTATAAATTTTAGATTTGTCTCAATACGTCTGTTGGAATGTTTTTTTTTTCTCTCTTTGATGTGGCCTAAACATTGCAGGTGTGAGGTGTAATTAAAACAGAACTTACTTTCGCCGTCGTTGGATATTGCGTGCGAAAATGTACAAGTTTTGAGATGGAACAAATTAGAAAAAAGAAAAAAAAAACTCAGAAAAAGTGTAAAACTGCTTATTAATCCAATAAAATTGAGAGTCGGATTCAGCGTTGATTTAAGGGCACGCACATTGCCTGTAACTTGAGGTAAAAAAATAAATAAATGAATATGCCATTATTACAGTTTGAAGCTTCGTGCACAACATTTAGAGCTTGATGGTCACTGCAATTAATGAAAAATGTTGTGTAAGGAACAAGAGAAAAAACAAAGCAACGACGCTTGCTTAAATTAGTCCCTCAGAGATCAGAAAAACAGAAAGAAAATCATACAGAACTGCAGAGTCCAACAAAGAATTCTGTCAAATTACTGATCGTTGGAACCCCTCTTAGAATGAACCATTCAAGCTGGGTCCAGGAACTCCGCGATCAAACCAGGAAGGAATGCAACGTGGGTCACCCGCGTCGCGACGGAACGCCGCGGTCCATGCATGTCGATTTCGAAACATGACATGGAGCGGGAAACGGCGATACCTGGAAAGCACCGAGGGGGGAAAAAACAGAATCAGGTGACTGACAAATTACCATTTCTCTCCATTTGCCTTTGGCCACTTTTCCAACCGCTCTGAGCGTGTAAAGGCAGCAGTTTCCCTGAGCTGCAGGGGTCTAGATAAACACTCAAAAGCCATTGTTTGTTTTTGCTGGTTTGGATCCCCGTTGGCTGGCACCGGGGTGTGCAAGTCACAAGACATCAGCTCAGCTCTATTAATTACCACCTGATCCTTTTTTCCCGGATAATTAGGTACCCATTAGTTCTAATCAAGTAGTTACTTAATTATTGCAGTAATTAGTCTAATGGTCTAGCAAATTGAAGCTTTATCACTTTTGGGGTACTTAATGTTCTTGGCAGAGCGCATCACAAGTGTCAGTTCTCAGGCTCCGGCAATCATGCGGCTGAAAGATAAAGTTATTACCGTGGTACCGGCGCTCTCAGGCTCTTTTTTATGACCAAACGCATTTCTGGTTGGTGGCGGGTAAAAAAAAGGGGAGGTGGGTAAAGATCCCGGCGATTTTCCACGTTGCAGGCTGAGGAACATTAAGATATGCGGAGTGTGTGGAATGTAATGTCCCTGGAGCTCCCCGTTCATTTTTTCTGTATTTCTTCAATATTATAGAAATTAGCAAAAACGCTGTTTCTTTCCTGCCGCGCGGCACCCGCGTAATTGGCGGAGATATGACTTCTGGAGGTTTTTGAACGCGTGACTCCAAGGCACCTTTCTCCCACGAGACGTGCCCCTCGCCACTTAATGCAGCCGCAGTTGTTTTGTGCGTTGACACGGTATCTACGTACACGGTAAATTACATCACAAGGCCACTGTCACTTAAAAGCATCATGCGTTTCAGTTGGTAAAGGCTCTCACCATAAGCATAGTCTAGGCCCAATAGCCTTGACAATCTAATCCATTTCGAGATGATGGATAGACGTCTCAACTGTGTGGTCGGTTTGAAATGGCAAAGACTTCATTCTTTCCTTTGCACCCTTCATTTCCGTAAGCCTGCTTTCATTTATTTGCTCAATAAACACGCTTGATTAACAATCCAGAAATTAATTAAATTGAAAAACCCTTAGCAGTCGGCTCTTAATTGTGTCTTGTGGTGGTGGTCTTTGCAAATTGTGGAACGTTTGCCCAGATCCACTGGTTGCTCAACCGTGCATGGATTTGCTCAAATTAGATCCACTTGATGAATTTTTCTACAACCGGGGCATGTAAAGATCCATTTAGAGGCAGCACCGAGTAAACATTTATAAAAGTGCACTGACGGTTTTAATGGAGTTTTGCTTGCTAGGCGTTTTGCACTGTTGTGCAATGGGCAACGTACAATTTATTCATTTGGATTATTAGCTCCTGTGACCTGTTGTGTCTTTGTAATGAGCAAACTGATAACATTGAACTGAACTGTACCCCATCAATTTCATTATCCTCCACGCTGTAAAAAAACAAACTAAAAAGCAGGACACCACGTGATGTGTACCGCATAACAAGAGAGAGGCATGAGAGGTAGCAAAGGGGGTTATCTGATTGTTCAGCTAATTGGCACACCTGGGCCCCGTTTCCAAAAAATGATCTTGGAGTAAAGATCATCTTAGGTTATTTTCTTTTTTTATATTACTTTCATGGTTTGTTAGTTCTTTGTCATTTGCTTTTTGTGTTTTTTATATAATGTCAGTAAATTTTAATCATAAAATTAATAAAGCAGCAATACAAAACACTTTAAGATGATCTTAACTCTAAGATGCGTTTGGGAAACGGGGCCCTGGTTAGTCGAGCGATTAAAGACCAGCTGATCAGTTCAAAGTTAAGTTCTGCCTATCTTAAAAACCTATGAACAACCACCTGGACTGAAATGTTGAAACATTTCTTTGAGGACCTCTGCAGTAAAAGGACTGTTACAAATTATTTCCATTATTTGTGAAGAAAAAACAGCCTCTAAAATATGTGTCAAAATGGCTTTTTATGCATTTTGATCAGTGTGGCCTTCTTCAGGAAGTAGCGGCACTTTAATGGCTAACCGTTTGAACTGTTGTAGCTGAAAAGGTATCACATGATGTCTGATGTTCTTACACATTGTGATCAATGGTGAATTATTCAATCATTCATACTGAATGTTCAGTTTTGTAGACTGTCAACTTTTTCCATTTACAGTATGCGTGTGCATTTATGGATCAATTCAATCAAGTACACTTAGTCTGTTTAAGGAGGCTTGGAATTCAAACAAACCATACCGGTGCCGTATCTGAATATAGTCTGCTTTGTGTGCCGTATGTAAATATGGAAAGAAGCCTTGCCAATGAAAATTAGTTCTTACCAAGAAGTCTATTAACTCCTGCCAACAAGAAATGTTGTGTACTGCTGTTGCAGTATTATGCATAAACTAATATGAAGTTATAAATCAACAGTCAAGTAATAGCTGGTCCTAGGGCATTGACTTTTAAGCCCTGCTTTGCTGTAATGCAATATAATAATAATGCGAGCAACTTGTCCTTAGTGAAAAAATAAGTCTTATGTTGTTCCACATGGCATGACAGAATGATTGGGTTCAAACAACTGATGGCAAAAGCCACGTGCACTCAACATGGTACAGTTGCTTATGCATTAATGCATTTTGATCATTGTGGCTTTCTTCAGAAAGTAGCAGTACTTTAATGGAAAACCGTTTTAACTGTTGTAGCTGAAATGGCAATAATATCAAAAAACCCCAGAAAGCGAAACCATCCCTTTAAGACATTTTTGGAGTGGAGTTACCTTTTTCCAGCTTGAACAGTGGTCACTTTCCTGGCTACGCGTGTCCTTGTTGGGTCGCACTGTGGTCGAGGCGGCGGCGGCGTCACCGTGTTCGTAGGTTAGCCAGGGAACCGGCGCTGGCCCGAGGGCCTAGTGATCGGCTTACCTGAGCTACAGAGAGCGGGCAGGTAGGGGAAAAAAAAAAAAACATCTGCAAATTGAGCCTGGCCTATCTGTCATCACCTGCAAATTAGCTGCCGCTTATTGAGTCTGCGGGAGACGGCGCGCATCGACAGGTGAGCAAAGGTGCCTGAGAGGTGCCGGCGCCAACCTGCAGGCGCGGCTGGGACCGCCCCCCCCCGCCCCGCCCACCCCACCTCCGCCCACCACCACCCTCCGTCCTGATGAATAACCTTGAAAGTGTGAGGAGCTGCCATGTTTTGATACCGGGTAGCATTTTCATAGCTCAATGGAAAAGAATAAGGAACTAATCTTGCAATCTTAATCATTTATGACAGCTTTGGGGGGGGGGGGGCAGAGGTCCCATTGCAGGGTTGTGGGTGTAGACCATAGACTGTATAAAAATATGGACAAAGTCACTGTGACGTCACCCATTGCCTTCCCACGGCCTCGTAAAAACAGACCGAGGGGTTACAGTGGAGGAGGAGTACGTTTCAGTAGAGGAGGATTTGTGTGTGTTCATATGCATGTGTGAGTCAATTATTAAAATATCAAATAAAATGTAATGATCAAAATATCCCAGACCAAACCCCATCTACACCTCTGTATTGCACATTGTATTACCATACAACTGTAAATTCAATAATACTAATCATAGAGGAGAGGGAAAGAATATTTCTTCTTCCTGTATTTTGGGGTTAGAACCCATGCGAAACTGCCGTGCTGGGAGAGGCTATAAATCAGCGGGTGAAGACATCCCGCCTCTTCGCGCTGGAATAAAAACAGCACCGCTAAAATAAGAAGACCACCAGGCGCGGCGTATAGGCTGTGCAGTGCGGTGCAGTGGCTAGGTACGGCGGTACAGCGCTACTACGCTAATGGCTCCTCAGACTGGCCTGTGACGTGAGCCGCGCTCTTTGTTCTGCTGGCCCAGGGCATCGGAGAAGGGAAAGCACCTCCGGCAGGCGCCTTCGCTGTAGAAACAAACAAATTTCGACGCCGCTTCCCGCCGCACGGCAGCAGCGTGTGGAAAGTGACACGCAGAGTTCTCAAATTGGGGCCAGGGGAGCCCAAGCATAAAATAACTTCAGTCTCGCAGGCTCTCCCAGGAATAGGGCTCGGGCCTGACCAACAACAGCACAACAACAGAGAGAGGGGGAAGAGTGAAGGTGGGAGTTATTAGAGGATAAAACGTGCACACACACACACACACACACACACACACACACCTTTCTCTCTCACTCACACGCTCTTTCTTCCACCCTCCCTCCTCTCTCATGCCCCCCTCTCCTCTTTCTTACTCCCTTTCTCCTCTCTTTTTTCACTCTATCCACTTCTCTCTACCCTTCCCCTCTTCCTTACTACTCCTCTTGCTTGTTCTCTCTCTCTCTCTCCAGGAACCCCGGAGGATGATCAATGGATTTAGTCAGAGGGATATTCAGGCAGAAAATTGCTGCTTTTTTCCCCCCTCTCTTTGATTTGTTTCTAGAACACAAACCAAAAGCCTCAGTCCACCAGGGCTGAACAGAACAACACTAGAGTGCTCTCTAAGATTGAGCCCTGGGTATGGTGGGTGGGTTGGTGGTGGGGGGTGTTGAATGTTAAAAGAGTCAGAACTGGACAGATTGAATCTTTGCAGGTATAAAACCTGAGAGCAGCCTGCCGGGCAATCACTGGCTCTGAGCAGCCACTGACCCTCCCCTGCGCAGCGCCTCCACGCTCTCCACACCTACCTAAACACATACCCCCCAGTCGTACCCCCTCCCGGAAACGTCCCTGATTTCTTCAAAAGAAAGACAAGGCGTCACTCTGACACTGGTATGGCACCCTATGAAACACTGTCCCAATAGTCGAAAAATGCCACCTTTCCTCCTCCACTACCACTACCGCTACTCCGTGCCCTGGAAACGAATCTTTGTGTTTTAATCTAATGTCGCTGATTACATTTTAATTACGTATTAATGCTTACATATTAATTAATGTCTCGACACAAACCGCAATGTCAGGTACATTGTATACTGTACATGCAAATACTTGTACTCAAAACATTCAGGCAGTTTTGCATATTTCCGGGTAGGAGAGGAGTGGTAGTGGGGGGAGTGGAGGTGGGGAGTGAAGAATATTGGGACGCACCCACTCTGATAGAGTCGCCGAGTGATGACGTCACCAGCATCACAACTGCCCACCCCGCTGACCATACGATCTCTGCCGTGTGCCAGTACATTAAAAACATATACACTTAGAACGGCTAATAACCTCCGCGTCCAAAAATGCATGAATGCTTAAAGCAAGCCAGCCGCGCAAGAGGCGAGCCGAAGTGTAGCAGCGCGTCACACCTCCGTCAATGATAGATTTTCCAGTAAGCCGTTCGATGGCCCTCGTGTGTCTTGGGCACGTGATGCTCCACAGCTCAGGGGGGTGTAGGCACCAGGGTGGAGCTCATTACCACCACCCGCTACACGATTTGGCGAGATAACGTTGACCTGCACATGCAGTCGTGTTTTATTTTCCTTGTCCGAGAAAAGATAATATTAATTCCTGTTGCCTAATAAAGCCTGTGATTGAATGTGTTGTTTGGGGATACAAATATATGTAACACTTTTAATTATTTCCTGAAATAACTCTTTTGAACTCTACTGACCTCTTTTGTCTTGTTTTTGGTTTTAATGGAGGATCGAGGTTTAATTTAAATCATAACCCCCCACAATTGCATTGCATATTTCAGCAGCAGGTTGAATTCAATTGCCATTTGATGGCATTTATTTAAAAAAATAATGGCCCTTGATCAAATATTCATGATGATGACTACAGCAGTTTCCCAGATTCTCCTCTCAGAGAGAGAGATAAAATTGCACTGCCCTTGATATTTTTTTTATTGTTATTATCATTATCATTTATTTTTATTTGTATTTATTAATTCATGATTATGAAAATGAATTAAATTTAATGACCCCCCCCCCCCCCCCCCCCCACCACCACCACCAAACAAAACAACCACTCTATACAATATGCCAGGTTTGAATTTGGGCTTGAGACAGAGATTCTTTCCTAGCAGGCAGTGCAGAAGGTTCCAAGACAGACATGAGCCATGAGTCTAGTCACACTAGACTAACCTAACTTTTGAATATCCGTCTGCAGCCTTACAGTCCTCATTATCTTCCTGCTCAACAGATGCTCATATTCAGCACAACGTAAAAGTGACTGTTATGTTGCTGAAGCAGTCTGAATAAAGTATCTTTTACAACAAATGCGCACGATTCACAATTCGAACCCCATGACCTCCCTGCCAGGAATCCCCAAACTGCTTCGAGTGATGTCATCCATGTCCTTCTGTGCTGTAGGTATGTGGCTCTTCTCAGACGAGAGAGGTGTGGGATTTAGAGAACGGTACTGATCGCCAGCGGGTTCAGTCTTGAATCCTGGGTTGAGTTGTGGCTGTTAAGCCTTTGCTCAAGCTCAGTAGCCGTACAGAATATAAGAGGTCATCCTGGATGAAGGAACACGTGGTGGTTTCTGGGAGGACGGTGTCTCCTGACTCGGGAGAAACCTTCGCCGTCGGAGCGCTCGGAAGAGGCAAGGAACCGTCGGGGAAGGGACGGTTCGGTTCTGTCTGAGGAAGGGTCAAGCTGTGGCGCGATAAAGCCGCTCCACCCTGCCGTGCCTCCCCCTCCCGCTGTGCGGTGGTGGATGGGATACGCCTCCACCCCCCCTCTGGCGGGTCTGTGACTGACGAGGGGTGTGACGGGTGTCTGCGGTGCTGGGGACTTGGCCCGATAATGAGGGGCCTCGTCCCCCTTCTCGCCTGGGAAGACCTTCGCCTTCATCCCCTCTGGTTGAGAGACGCCCTCCGCTCGTCAGAGAGCGTCGCCTTCATCCCCTCTGGTTGAGAGACGCCCTCCGCTCGTCAGAGAGCGTCGCCTTCATCCCCTCTGGTTGAGAGACGCCCTCCGCTCGTCGGAGAGCGTCGCCTTCATCCCCTCTGGTTGAGAGACACCCTCCGCTCGTCGGAGAGCGTCGCCTTCATCCCCTCTGGTTGAGAGACGCCCTCCGCTCGTCGGAGAGCGTCGCCTTCATCCCCTCTGGTTGAGAGACGCCCTCCGCTCGTCAGAGAGCGTCGCCTTCATTCCCTCTGGTTGAGAGACGCCCTCCGCTCGTCGGAGAGCGTCGCCTTCATCCCCTCTGGTTGAGAGACGCCCTCCGCTCGTCGGAGAGCGTCGCCTTCATCCCCTCTGGTTGAGAGACGCCCTCCGCTCGTCAGAGAGCGTCGCCTTCATCCCCTCTGGTTGAGACATGCCCTCCGCTCGTCGGAGGGCCGGGCAGTTCAGAACGAGGAGCTTTCATGGGTCGGTTTGGCGCTTGTTTACGGAAAACCGTCGCGCTAATCTTCACAGGCAGAGGTTGGGAATGGCGGTAAGCACCGCTGCTCGCGTCTGCAGGGGGCGAGGGAGAGGGGGAATGGAGGGATGAAGACGGGGTGAGATGAGGGACGGAGACGGGCGCGCACTGGCGAACTCGCAGGCTTCTCTTGAGCCCCGTATGTCATACGATGGTTTCTTGCAGAACGGCGTCACGAGCAAAGGTTTTTCGCAGAACAGTGACGCTTTCGGTCCCTGCGATGAACCCTCCCCCCCAATGAGATTGTATGTCAAATTCAACTCGGCCACTTGCGTTGAATACACTGGGATTCTTTGTCGGGGGGCTCTTAATAAAAAAGGAATACATGCAGCACTTCACTCGCCACACCCTACAGACTTTTTTTTATTGTCCTGCGTCTGCCCAACCACAGGGACAGGTAGTCCTGCAATAGCATCGCGGTAACCGCGGCGAGATTGAACGCCAAGAGAGAACGGCGTCGCCGCCACTGCACGAGATGTCTGAGGTGACGGGGTCAGGGGCCCGGCACTTTCTTCAGCCAATGGTGGACGTCACAGCCTCTCTGTGGCTCCCCGCGTACCTCCCGACCAGCGCCCCCGCAAAAGTGCGTGCGAGTGCCCAGCTCACGGACAGCGACGGTGAGGGCAGAGGGCCGAGAGTGGAGCCCGGCCTTGTGGCCGCGTCGCTGACATAAAATGGCTTCCCGGGAACAGAGAGTACACACACATACTGTACCTCACCAATGATGGAGTTTGAGAGAGAAAAGATCGTCTTAGCCTTTTCTTACAAAAGTAAACGTGTAGAGGTTTACATGTAATAGGAGAGAAAGCATTTGCAGAAGCAGGCGTACAAACCTGTGCTAGCATGCATGTACTTATATGCAATAATGAACATACTCACCCAACCGCTGATAATACATAGAGCCACATTTAAATGCATGCGCGCGTGCACGCACACACGCACACACACACACGTGTGCTCACACACACGCAAACTTTTTTTCTTTTTTTTTTTTTTCTGTGTGTTTCCTATCATGTCAAGGGAAAAAAAGATATTTCTTTTTATAGTTTAATTCAACAATAACATTTGCTATCAGGGCCTTGGGCATCTCAAGGGCATTGCTGGTGAAATTACTGAGCCTCTGCACCATTTATCATAGCCTGACATGTGTCATGTCTCAGACTGTGGAGCGGAGGGTTCACAGCTGAAGACGGCTCCATCTCCACCGGGCGCCCATCAAAGACAGCATCTCGTATTTATTAAAGAGCGGCTGAACCCTCAGAGAAGGGGGACAAAAACAAGAAATGTACAAAAATAAATAAATAAATAAAAAATTTAAATGTTACGCGGTTTTTAAAAAAAAAACATTTAGCCGGGCATAATTTATCTGTCCATCTGGAGATTTACGATCATTTTAAATGTGAGCTTGTGGATATTGGTTTTCGTAGGATGACAACTCCGAGCTCTGTCGTTAGCGCATTTATGTCACCGCGCAAGTCAGCTGGGGACGTGCGGCGTTATTAAAAATTACTCTTTGTTTTCGGCTGCGACAATCAGAGGTATTGAGTGTGAGTACGAAAGTATCACAAGATCAGTAGATTATAAGATTATATATATGTGTGTGTGTGTGTGTGTGTGTGTGTGTGTGTGTGTGTGTGTGTGGTTGTATTTATTTTTTTCCATTTTTAAATACAAAGTTGGATAGGCATACACACGCCAAATTAAAATTCACATAATAGCACACCTGCACACTTTGGTAGACGATGGCAGTTTTGTGGAAGGAAAAAAAAAGCCAACGGTTCTGAACATTTTCCAGCGGTAATGGTACGCTTAGCACATACTTACGGAGGTGTTACATAGGCATTGTGCCGCTGGAGTGAGAGCTTCATAACATTTTATGTTCCAATTAAAGAAACGGCGTATTGCGGTGCGTGGCATGTCTGTATAACGGACTCACTGTGGAAAAAATGCATATGTGAGAGCGAGAGACAGAGAGAGAGAGAGAAATGGGGAAAAATTGTTAACAGACAGAATGGAGCTGCAAATGTGTAAGTCGGACAGAGGAAGGAGCTTTGAATAGAGTGAATTTCACACTGCCGTGAACCCCTGTCACTGCTGCCTCTTCACTTCTGTCACCTGACATCAGGAACAGGTCATGTTTTCATCCCCTCAGCTGGTGAAAGAACGGAAAAGGCTACAGTGAATTTATATATATATTTTCTTTTCTTTTCTTTTTTGAAGAGCGTATATATGCACGTATATTTGAGGTGTTCAAATGGTTCACAAGTAGATCCATGTGATCCATGAACTCTTGAGCCACTCTGTGCTCTATGCAGTCTAGCTCTATGCAATCTACAATAAGTCACTCTCTCTCTCTCTGGCATATGCATGTATGCACACCCACATATACAAATACATGCATTTCGCATGGAATTATGGGCACACAGTTCTGGCTTCTCGGTTAAAAAAAAAATTTGCCAGAAAGATAATTTTGTTTAGTTACAAAGCGTCGCAATGCGGCGTTTGCTCAAGTAAAAGTGTGTAAAAGTAAAAAATGTGTTGTGTACAGATCAGGATGAATGTCACCCTTGCTTAAATGCCTGGAAGTTAAAGGATTGAGCAGGCTGCAGTTGAGTGTAGGCCTCTTTTTCTAGTTTTCTTTATTTATTTTTTTTCCCTGTGGTTATAAATGATAATAATTAAAGGCAAACACACAATAATTAGTCACACCAGGCTTACCCATCTGCTCTGCCTGCACCCTCTCACTATGTCTTTGAGAAAACCACCAGTGACAGACTGTATGGGACACAATGGTGTACGGTAATACAGAGAAGAACCAAGTAACATAATCGAAAATGTAATAATAATAATAATAACCATAAAGAACTAATTTATTTAATGGATCGAAAATCAAGTTACAGTGGGGTTGGGGGGGAGGGAGGGGGCTATTTACCCTCAGAACACAAATTATACCTGCCAAAAGAATTATTTCATCGTTCACACACATTTTTCTACCCTGTTTAATTTACAGCATTTCTGCAGGAACCGTCCCTTGAACAATGCATTGAAAGTTTGGCGCCTCAATAAAACACTGTTACTCACCCCCTGTGTTATCTCTCTGGAGAACCTGCTCCTTTCCATTGGCTATTCTGATCAAATCAGTCATATTTCAGCGCTACTTTAGGTGTGCCCTCAGATGCATTCTCGCATTTCATCCAGCAGCGTCCGATCTTGAGCTATACTTTAGCACAGGTAAATTCAAATTCAAATATAAGATGACTGCTGGGTGGCTCATTCGGTTGAGGCACCACGCTGCGGTTCAAGGATGAGCCCCACGGTGCGCAATGTGCAATTGTATAGCCCAGGGTATGGGAGTGTTCTTTTAATTATGGGTACACGTTTCATCGCTCGTTAGCGACCCCCACTGGTTGATTGGGCGCATGAGAACTGCATGTCAAAGCTGCATACGAAAGGTCCTCCTCTGACTCCAGTCTATGCGAGCTTAGCTGTAGTCTGCGGTGTGCAAAGAAGCAGGCCGGTGACACCGTGTGTTTCGGAAGAAAACTGCTGTTGTCTACACTCTCCCGAATCGGCAGTGGGGTTCATTCCAAATTAGTAGGACATTCCAAATTTGGGTCAGAATTGGACATGTTCAGCCCCATGTTGGGCACCAATTCTATTATTTTTTTAAATAAAATTAAAAAATTATATATATATATGTATATATTTTTTTGGCAGAGTGAGATTCCCCACATTAAGAGCTGCCTTAAGATCATTATTTGTTTCCTCACCCTGTGGCTCTTTAACATTTTTGTGTGCCGATTGCTGATACACTTTCTGTGAATAATACTCATGTAATTACCCTGATATTCTGTGAACAAACACATTATTATAAATGGTTCATTTTTAGTGCTACAGTTTCATTTATAAGGAGCTTATTAGTTACCCATACAGTTTATCTGTATTTGTCAGTTGTTGAAGACTATGTCCATATATACTATAAGCATGGGAGAACATGAGGCTGTTGTTGTCCTTTTCCAAAATGTCAACATACATAATGATCTAAAGTTCATGAAAAATGTGTTCATGAACACATTTACACATTTTTATTATACATTTTGGCTGTTAATCCTCCAAAAAAAAAAAAAAACGGGCCTCCATTTTATCAAATGCATGGGCTGTACCAGGGCCATCTGCGAGATATGCAAGACTTCAAATGCGCCCTCCACTGTTGTTGCGATGTAGCCTACCCTACACTGCACTGCTGATAGATAATAGACAGCAGTATGCTATTGTTAATAGTATTTAGAATACTATAGTTTATAATGTTTAGATTAGCTTACAAACATATTTATTAAGATTTACGATTTATAAAGCAGTCATACCAAACATTTTTTGCATCCGCAATTTCACCATGCAAAAACACCAGTGTCAAATATACTCAAGTGACCATAAGTATACAGTACGCTAGATTTTCTAGGCCTATATGATTTACTAATAATAAATATGATTTAATATGTGAATGTTAAATTTATTAAAGGTAGACCCTGGGATATGATGTTGAAGCAAAACGAGTGGGGCAATGGTACAGATTGGTAAAAACTGTGAGGCTGCACTGATACCAAACCCTGCCGTAAACACTGCTTGTCGAGTTTTGTCATAGAATTGCATCATGTGCAGCATCTTTCTTACGTTTTATGTTGTGCTCATTGTGCGCAAGACAAATTCTCTCTGGGGTAATATGTTTAATTAATGCATTAGCTAGTTATTTTCATTGTAAATTGAGTAAATATAGCTCGCTAGTTAGCAAGTATAAAAAGTCTAGCTTGCTAGCTAGCTGGTTCAAAATAGAAATTAAAATTACTATGTTTATTATAGCTAGCTAGCTAGCTAGATGTAAAAGTTTTATTTTTTTGCTAAAATGCAAAAATAATGCTGACATAAAACTTTTCCTAGAAACAAAAATAGTTATCCACAAGATGGTACAATACACATAAACCTAGCTATATTTTATTTTGTTTTGTCTATGCAGAAGTTTGCCATCACCTGCCTTGCGGCCATGTTATGTTTACTTCTGGTAAGGCCCATGGATGCTCAAGACATTCTGGCAAAGGAGGGGAGTGAAGGCAAAAAAAGAACCCTGCCTGGCGTTAGGCCCTCGCAGATACGATGCCCTGTGCGACCGCCTCATGCTTTACAGAGGCCCTGTGCGACCGCCTCATGCTTTACAGAGGCCCTGTGCAACCGCCTCATGCTTTACAGAGGCCCTGTGCGACCGCCTCATGTTTTACAGAGGCCCTGTACGACCGCCTCATGCTTTACAGAGGCCCTGTGCGACCGCCTCATGCTTTACAGAGGCCCTGTGCGACCGCCTCATGCTTTACAGAGGCCCTGTGCGACCGCCTCATGCTTTACAGAGGCCCTGTGCGACCGCCTCATGCTTTACAGAGGCCCTGTGCGACCACCTCATGCTTTACAGAGGCCCTGTACGACCGCCTCATGCTTTACAGAGGCCCTGTGCAACTGCCTCATGCTTTACAGAGGCCCTGTGCGACCGCCTCATGCTTTACAGAGGCCCTGTGCGACCGCCTCATGCTTTACAGAGGCCCTGTACGACCGCCTCATGCTTTACAGAGGCCCTGTGCGACTGCCTCATGCTTTACAGAGGCCCTGTGCGACCGCCTCGTGCTTTACAGAGGCCCTGTGCGACCGCCTAATGCTTTACAGAGGCCCTGTGCGACCGCCTCATGCTTTACAGAGGCCCTGTACGACCGCCTCATGCTTTACAGAGGTGCTGTGGGAGCGCGTCTTCAACGGACTTTTCGAAGAAGAAATGAGACGATAACCATGCTTGAAAAGGGTCTCATTCGGAGAATGCACGGTACAGTGCAAGGCAGAGACGGTTCTTCCAATCAACTGCATCAACGACAGTTTGTGGCGTTATGTTATGGGTGGATCACCATGGCGACCTGGACTCGCCTGCGATCTTTCGCTCTCAGCTGCTCATTATATGCCACGCTGCCCTGGTGCGCTTAACGCCGGGTTAATATATTTGGAATTGCTGAGACGGCTCCTATTGTGTGGAAAAGAATAGGAACGAACCTTTTTTCCCCCCCTCCTGCAAACTCATGAGTGCTATCAAAGTGGGTCTCATTAAACAGAACAATAGCCGGGCGAGAAGGGTGCGGCGTAACCGGGGGCTCCGCCTCTCCCCCGAACGAGGGCGGACTTCAGAAAGTGGGGTTGTGCGCACAGCGTACAGGCGGCTTCAGTTGAGCTTTATACACTGAATCAAACAATCAAACTATTCACAGAACCTTTCCAAATAGAACTTAAATCATCCTGGTCCAGTGTGAGGCCAGTTTAATGCTGGCAAAATTCAGTGAGCAACAAAGCTTCTTTCATTTGTGCCCTCCTACTTTCCCCCAATCGAACTACAATACACGTCGGCTGATGAATTTGTGTGACATGACGCCCTTTCCCGACTATTTCACTTTCATTTCTTTTTCATATCGATGAGTGGCAATAGGGGGTGTGGAAGCGTCTGAGAAAAAGCTACGGCTTAAGGTTCGGAGCAAGGGAAACCGTGGTTAATGTTAAGGGCAAAATGTACAGGGCTTGGATTGAATCTTGGCTCTGGTGTGAAACGGGGGTCCCTCTGGAGGACGGGGCACTGTCTGTTGACCCGCGCAACTGTCAGTCCGCGGACCAGGGGGAGCCACACTTGGGATCCCCGGACCTTTCCGCCGAAATGCCCTCCCCTCACTGCCCCCGTACAGTAACGCAGAGCGGAGCTGACTTGGTCGGCTAGGTTTACAGGAAACGATTAGTTTCATGTCTCGTTAATGCGCCGCTGACGGCATCGCTTCTAATCCCGCGCGTAACGCTGCCTATTGAGGATGGCTCTCTCAAGGAGATGTAAGCCGGCGCGGAGGGGATTTGACGGCTGGGCCTTCTGTCCGACCGCGTGGCACGGTCCCGTGCCCTTCATCAGACCGCCGTGACACGCCGTGGCGGATTGTGTGGATTCAGCAAGGCCGGCAGGACACCTGATTGAAAGATTTGTCGCTTTAGCTTAGCAGAGTATAAGCTTCTTGAAATTCTTCAAATGCTGGCAGTATCTCTCTCTCTCTCTCTCTCTCTCACACACAATATTTTGTTTTCTGTTTAATGTAAGCATAATAAGGCTTTAGAAAGAATGTGTACCTCACAAAAGCAAAACATTCTTAGACCTGCTCAATTTGGTTCTAATTTCAGAATTATTTTCCATATTATATCTATATCAGATTAAATCAATCATATTACTGCCCTTCCCCCACAAACGCATAAATGATTCACCGAATCACATTTCCTTGGAAGCATCATGCTTCATAAAGAAGCAAATGTCAATATGACTGTATACACTGCCAATGTGTTTTGCGTTGTTACTACTGTACAGGCTTTACGATTCCAACACAGTTTATCGTGAGACTCTACTGCCCTCTACAGTCCGAGATAAGAACGGTTTTCACTACTCCACAGGAGTTGTTTTCATTACAATACCTAGCGTTTCTCTCCAGGCAAGATGTAGATCCAATAATCTCCAACGTTGGCCTTATTGGCTGCCTGCTTTTGCAGTTCACAAATTAAATTGCCTTATGAAAATCTGTTATCAGTATAATTATTCCTCTGTGTCTCACTGGTCCTAAAACTAAGCTTCATTTGTCAATGTGGTTGTGGTATTTTTTCTCTCAACAATTAAAGGTATTATACACAGTAGTTTTGCAGTCATCACTGTCATTTCAAGTTGTTAATAACACCAGCAGCCGTAGCAGTATCAACAGCAGCAGTAGAGGTGGTAACGGTAGCCACAGTAGTGGTAACAGTAGTAGTAATGGTTGTGCTGAATAGTAATGTAGTAATAGTTGTAGTAGTACTTGAATTTGAGGGAGTAGCATCGGCGGCGGCTATAACCGACATCACCACATTGTTCTTGTTATTCACCGTCTTCCCTGCGTGAATACTCCCTTCCTGTTTCTCGCTGTTCTCTCCCCCTGCGCTCCTACTCTCTGATCTGTGTATGAAACGCTGACCCGCCGTTGCTCCTTGTCAGATCGCAGGGTAGCCTATCTGAGTATACGGCCTGCGGTTGGTCCGCTCCAAGGAATTAACCTCCGCAAGCTAGGTTCCACAAGCTAGACGTGCGCGACGGATCTACGGAAATCCCGCCAGCCCGCACGCCAAGCAAAGTCTTTTCGCTTTTTCATATTGTTTAGCCCAGGATCTGGATCTCCCCTTTATTAACCCTTTTATTTATAGTTGGGGAATAATGTAATTCTGCATTTCCAGAGAAAGATCACATTAAAGAACAGGAAGCGCGTACGGAACGGCAGTGTCGGGTCACTGCTGACCTAACCTCTCATTCGATAAACTACGGGTTTTGGAAAGCAATCAATCGCAACGTGCGCAATTCACCCATATCGTTCAAACATAAATTATTCTGCAATTAACAAAAAAAATAAAAAATCTTGTTTGCCTAGAATGGAACGCCTGCTCAAATCCATCATTCAAATTTAAGGATGAAGGACATTGCAATTAGTCTGAATGGAAAACAAGAGCCAGCGCATGTAGGAAATAAACATGAAATAATAAAAATCTCGAAATTGAATATAAAAGTTCGGCAAATAAAGATTTATCCAACAAGAGCAGGTGCACATGTTCTTATTGCCATCTGTTAATTTTATAGGAGCTGTTGAGAGACATTATGTGAGTCCTTGTAGTTCAGCTGAAAACTGGCTCTGATTGCAGGTATCAGAAGATTTTTTTTATTTTCTTTTTAACACCAGACTCAGACAGAACCTTGGGATTCTGGATTCTGCTTGTGCTTTTTCTGTACTTTTGTCCAATGCACCAGTATTTAAGCTAGTGCTAGCCAAGCCCATAGCCAAGGGTGGGGTGACACAAGGTTCAGCCAATCAAGTGGGAGTAGGGTGGAGTCACAGAGAGCTGTGGAAAAAGGTGACCTGTGATCTGGGAAACGGTTGGTCAGATGGGCCCAAGGCGTTTTGCAACTTCCTCATTCTTAACATATCGCTCACAACAGATTGGGATGCCAATCATCCAAAACTGCTGTCGGTGAAAAGCCTATCTTCCAGCCCCAAAATTCATCCCCCCACCCCCGCCACACACACACACACACACACACACACACACACACACACACACGCACGCACACACACACACACACACACACACACACACACACACACACATACGCAGCCAAAATCTCTTCACAGCCCCCTCTGGGTTGCCATGGAAACTAATCCTGCATTTACAGAAGTGGACATTTAACCACAGATGGTATGAGGTTGAGACACTGGTTGAGTCTGCTTGTTGTTTGGCTTCGGAAAACACCATTAAGCCGTGATGTTGCTATTGAGCTAAAGGCAAACTCCAATTAGTTTCTGCTGACTAGAGGGCTGATAGCGACCATGGATCTAATTAGGCATCGCTCTAAACTGAAATGCTACAAGAAACTTATTCCTGCTGGGATTTCACATTTCTGTACCATTTCATTAGTAGTAGGAGCAATGGAAGTGGTGTTAGTAGTTTCAGTGTTAACACTCGTAGTAGTAGTAGTGGTAGTAGTACAATACATATTTTAATATTAATTCCAATTTCATTCATTGGCCTACCCTATCTCTGCAATCTGTAGGGTAGCTTATAGTTACAGTAGGAGAAGGGGAATGCACAGTTACAATAGAGAGGAATGCACTGTTACAATACATTCCTCTTCTTCCACTGTAACTGTGCATTCCTTTCCTTCCACTGTAACTGTGCATTCCTTTCCTTCCACTGTAACTGTAAGCTACTCTACAGAATGTACAGTTACAGTGTAAGACGAGGAATGCACAGTTACAATAGAAAAAGAGAAATTCACAGTCACAGTGGAAGCAAAGGATTTCACAGTTACAGTGGAAGGAGAGGAATGCACCGTTACAGTAGAAGAAGAGGAATACACTTCCTCCTCCTCTCTGCAGTCAGCACAGGGACTCTGTGGAGCTGGAAGCGGCAGCTGATGTAACGGTGCACATGCCAAGCCGAGCTCCACAGGATGGCACTGCGCTGTGGCGCACCGGCACGCTGGGGACTCGACCTGGCCTCCTCTCTCCCATTAAATATTGTGACGGAGATCCATGGTGTTTAACCCAACTGGTGTTGTACTTTTCTTCTAATTCCCAAACCAGGATTTTCTTGTGCTCAGTTGTGCGCTGGCAAAGAAAGGGACCACATGAGACACTCCGGGGCGGGCGGCGGCGGGAATCTCAACAGCCATGGGGAATGGCTGCGGCACAAAGAGGGGTAAAAATGGGGCGGGGCTGTGGTGTGCAATGTGATGCTCTTTTTCTCCTTCAGATTTTTTTGGATGCCGAATAATTATGGTTAATTGCGCTTAAATCAGCCGCCATCTCCTCTATCTAAGCACATAGCCGTGTGCACCACAGAGCACGTACAACACATTGCATGGTTGGCATGAATTTGAATTCCTACGGCTACACTGTGTATTGGGAAGTGTGTGCATATCTTAGCTGCCTGATTTTCAATGATAAATAATTTTAGCATGAAGAGAGGTAGAGAGGTAAAGCTGTAAATAGGTGATTATTTCCCACCATATTATCGTTATCATATTATCATTATTTGTGATGCCACATTGAATGACAATATGGTACATTCACAGTTTAAAAGACTGAATGTATAACGGTGGAGCGAGGAGAGAGAAACACTGAGGAAGACTGAGAATGGAGGAAGGAGAAAATCAGAGATAATTATCTTATCATCATTGTTATTATTGCTGTTGTATTAGCTAATAGTTAACTCATTAATTCCCTCAATTGTCAATATTATTATTATTATTATTGGTGTGGTTTATAAGTACAATACCAAATACCTGTGATGTTAGTAAAGATTTTAATAATTTGAATTGAGAGAGAGGGAGAGAGAGAGAGAGCAAGGGAGGTGAAGGCCATTGTTATTGGACTCCTTTCCTGGGGTAGGGGTTACCTGTGGTTTTGGTGGTGGTTATTGGAAGGTGAGCGTGGTGGGGGGAGGGTGGGGGGGGGGGGGGTGGGGGGGGGAGACCACGAGCGTGCTGCCCATCAGAGTGGCTGCTGTCATTGTTAATGAGGCAGAGGAACCGCTGCAGCTGGGGTCCCGTGAAGAGCAGGGTGGCATTGTGGGAATGCCCACACCCGTACAATACTCAAACCCACATCCACACAATACTTACACCCACACCCATACAATACTCAAACCCACATCCATACAATACGCACACCCACACCCGTACAATACTCAAACCCACATCCACACAATACTTACACCCACACCCATACAATACTCAAACCCACATCCACACAATACGCACACCCACACCCGTACAATACTCAAACCCACATCCATACAATACTTACACCCACACGCGTACGATACTCAAACCCACACCCATACAATACTCAAATCCACATCCACACAATACGCACACCCACACCCGTACAATACTCAAACCCACACCCGTACAATAGTCACACCCACAACCACACAATAAAACCCACAACCACACAACCCACAATAAAACATACCATGCCCAATACTTACACCACACCCATACAATACTCACACCCACACAATAACACTCACATCCACACCCATACAATAATCGCACCACGCCCACACTATACTCACACCACACCCACGCCCATACAATACTCACACCCACACAATAACATACACACCCATACAATAATCACAACACGCCCACACAATACTCACACCACACCCACGCCCATACAATACTCACACCCACACAATAACATACACACCCATGCAATACTACTCACATCCACACCCATACAATAATCGCACAATACTCACACCACACCCACGCCCATACAATACTCACACCCACGCCCACATCCATCCATATCCACTTACACATGCACATGTACACCTACACCTATGAAAAATTCCCATATCCACATTCACACAAACACAACATCCACACCCACACCTACACAATACTCACACCCATGCTAATGCACACACCCACCCATACCCTCACCACTATCCACTCCCACACCAATGCTCTTAGTGATACCCTCAACCCACACTGGCTTTTCTTCTACTTATTATCTGAAAATCCATACATACATTTAGCACTGTATAGATGTAACTGTATATATCTTATAAAGACTGAGGTTCCAAAGCCCAGCCCCCGTATTACACCAGTATCACTATGTTATTTTTCTCACATAGAAGATAATGGAAAGTCCTGAAATTCAGGAAGTGCATATCATTAGATCACAGGGCTGATTATGTAATTCCCACAGCAGGATCAGGCGTCCGGGAGTTCTTCAGTTCTCCGCTTAATTTTGAACGTGTGAAGCGTCATTGAACGCGGATCAATTGGCCTCCTGAGAGGACCTTCACTGAACAGATTTCTCCTTTCTGTTTATCTGGCTTGCTAAAACAAAAAAAACAAAAAATCAATTGGGAAAACACTTTGCACAAAAACAACATTACATAATGCATTATAACTACTTCAATAAGCAAACAGTATTATTCACGTACAGTATGTAGCATATCCTGCAACACTATGGGCGTGTGACGTCTAACGTTACTGTGTCTCATTAATGTCATATTCCATCATTCATAACGTCATGTCCGTGATAAAGAATTACAGCCATTGTTTATGGCTGGTAAATGGGTTACGGAGAACCACTTGGAGTAAAGTGCTACAGAAGGATTGCAATGGTCACTATCGCTGCGTTTCTGCTCGTTTCCCGTCTTGCTGTGGTCTGTGCTTCCACAGCTATCGGCTTTTCTGTTGTACTGAGAAGGCGGTGGACCTAATAATGACTTCCACATTCAAATTCAAGACCTCGAGTTCCTTTATTCACTGCCCCGAAGGCGGAGGCGTTTGTGAGAAGGGTGCTCGACGCACAGCAACCTGCTCTTCACACCGCATCTGAAAATCCTGCGTAAGTTTTCCCTGGTTGTTATGACAACCCTCGGACCCCGCTCGCTAGCCTGACTAACCGAGCGGCAGTATTTTTTTATTTATTTTTTTTTGTGTGAAGGGCTGATTAAAGTCCCTGCCCTTACGTTGATATTTTCCACAGGAGATTCGGAGAAGTCAAGGTTGTTATTGTTGTTTGTTTTCAGCACCCCTAGAATTGAAATCCCACAGGGATTTGAGTGTTACATTACATTACAGGCATTTAGCAGGCGCTCTTATCCAGAGTGACTTACACAACTTTTTAGTATTTTTTACATATTATTTTACATACAGCTGGATATATACTGAGGCGATTCAGGTTAAGTACCTCGCTCAAGGGTACTACGGCAGTGTCCTACCTGGGAATCGAACCTGCAACCTTTCGGTTACAAGGTTCCTTAAACATTATAGTACACTGCCGCCCGGCAGGGCGAAAGTGTCCAGTCTAAGATCAGTTCACCTGCCCCCATTCCTTACGTGGACAATTATGAGAGCGATGCTCCAACTGATCTCGGGCCAGCACTTAATGGGCATTTGCTACCCAGACCTATTTGAGAGTATGCCGGAAAGAGATGTCGGCCCCCATGCATTCCTCAGGAAATACGGGTCAAAACTGTATTTTTATTGGTGTTTGATTGTTACATGAAGAAATCATGTTTATAAAAGACACGCAATTTCATTGGGTAAGGTAGTAATGAGGCTTGGGGGGTTGCAAGCACAAATAAAACCATTTTACCTATATCTTTTTTTTCTTCTTCTGGCAACCACCAATAAGCAAGAATACATACTAGAATAACAACTATTATTATTATTATTATTATTACTTCTCGTCACCACTTATCGGAGAGAACATTCTGAAATGTGACATTTTATCTATAAAATTGCATTATGAGCATTAAACTAAGAGACTTGCTGACATTACAATTACAAGTGGCAATGTTAAAAATAATAATAATAATGATAATAGTTCCCTGGAGGGTCAGTGAATAATAAGTTTATGTTGTAAGTTTTATAAGTCTTGTTCTGAACCCACACCCAAGATAGTAGTTCTGGCAGGCAGAGGAAAACAAGCATCCGGTAATCTGATGTGACCTCTGACCCCCCCACTCATAATCTCATCGCCGCACCAGATCTGGGAAGGCGGGACTCAGTTATTAAGGACATTGATCTTAATTGTTCCTTCTGGTGTCGCGCTGATTATTCCTCACCCACCAGCTGCGCCAAGGATCCACAAACTCTTGAGCCAGTCTAAGCACATGGGTCAAGGTCTACATCCACAACATCCTCTTTCTCTCTCTCTCTACTTTGCTCTTTAAATGTTGATTAAAGTCAAACATCTCTCACTTGCTCTGTTTCTACGGCTCTACTTTCCCCTCCCTTGCTCTGTTTCTACGGCTCTACTTTCCCCTCCCTCTCGCTTTAAAAAAAGGGTGGCTCTCCATGCTTGACTAGCTCCAACTGTCACTCTGGCAATACCAGACATTCGTGGCTAGGTGTTTTATTTTGACGGTAATGCCGTGACAATGTTCTTTTTATGCAAGGACAATTCAAGGACATCACTCGCATCGCAGTTGGATTTTGAGCCACCCTAAAGTTTTATGCTTGAGCTTCAGACTCAGGACCACCTCGTTTTCGATGTTCCTTAATCCTTTGCGAACATCAGCAGATGAAATGGGGCTAAAAGCACATATAAAACAGGGTTTCAAACACTGACATAATCGCTCTTCTCACATATTGTAAACCTCCACATCACGTATAATATTGTGGCCACTGTTACTTCCTTATTGTACTAAATAGCCGCATGTGTTATGCAGTAACTCCATTCTATTTTTTGTGTTTTGTGAATTAGACATGTTTCTCTGTATTGTAGCCACTGTATTGCAGGCTCTAGTGGGAGTTGCATAAAGGATGAACGCATGAAGTGGGGTTTCTCATAGGGTGGGCTTTTTTGGTAGGTCGATCTCGTCACAAAGTGCATTGGGTCTGAAATAAAGCACTCACCAGCAAAAAAACACTGAAACATTTAAAGTGCTGTCACTACTGACCAGAGCACAGTGCGTTTTTTTCACCATTAATATGTAGGCCTACCATCGCTGATCTGAGCACTGGAAGCCACTGTTTTTGGACAGAGCTGGAAAGCTGCAGCGACGTCCTTACTCTGCTTCAAACCGTATATGTCATTTTGAGCTCATAATCTACCTCTGTCTTTTATTTCCCGTGTATTTTTCCACTGTTGGCTTTTCTAATATCCTGTTCCAGCGTCCTGAGACTCAGACAGGGCCAAACACTATGAGTGACTGACTGGTGAGTCATGAAGACAGGACCGCTTTCAATCACCGCGTACATTTAACTCAACTGATTTGCAAACAAATACAATATGCGTTCTGCTGCGACCGCATCTTTTTAATCATTTCATTTTGATGTTCACAACAATCACCAAACACTTGTTGTGAAGAAGAAGAGGAAAGTTGAATGCTTGCTTATAAACACAGACCAAGTTAAGTTCAAATAGTGTTTGAATCCTGCCTCGTATTTCCACGTTTGAAAGGCTCTTATGAACAATTCTTTTTCTTGGCTGTCCACCCAATCAATCCCAGCATGCACCGTCAATTTCAAAGCAAGATCAATCAATCACTGAGTAACAGCTCATAACAGAAGGCCACAATGAACAGCTATCATTTTATAATCATATTTCCAACTTCTAACTTCTTACATGTCACTGATCCTGCTGATAATATGGTATTTTGTATTTTTTAATTAATTTACTGTAAATGCGCGAATGTTCTTGCAAGAGTTAAAGGGGAATACCAGAAATTTGCGCTTGTTTGAGCTTTTCCGGGCAAATGAGCTATCTCACGCACTAGTGCCATGCCTTTTACAACATATACAGTCCTATGCTATCGTAAACCACCAAGATTTACTTTCATAGTGATTTTCTCCCTACCTCACTCTTCATCCACCAAAAGTGCAGGGGGGTAGCTTCACCTTGACTGCGACATTTATGTCCATATTTGGAGTTCCACCTTCCCTGGCTCTATTCACTGGCCGGTAAACCACAGACGCTGGCTAGTTCGGCCCCGATGGCCCTATTGGGAAATCTATGATGAGATAAGGCTCGGATTCAATCCGCCATTTTCTTTAACTTTAAAAAATGCTGTGCTGCTTTATTTCTTCCGCGTTTCCCTGTCACAGCGAAAGCTGTGATTCATGAAAATAATTCAGCTCTTCCTTATGTCGACTGGCTCCCAACATCAGTGCGGTTCTCACACCATTATGACTACATATGTCAAGCGGGGGGGCGAAATTGATAAAACGTTTCCTGGTAAAAAAGTGATTAGGAAATGAGTGCAGCTCGGGGTGTGTTTGACATGGCAGAGTCTCACAAGGCCGATCAGTGAACACTGAACAGTTCTGCCAATCAAGCACTCCACTGGCTTTTCTTTTCTCTCAGAGTGAACGCTGGTGGGTTTCCAGATTCAAGGTGAAAAGAAACGAGGCAAGGCTTGATGAAGAGTTTGGAGGGAATATGTCCACCCTCCGAGTTAGAGTTCTGATGGGACGCCGTCCTGCCTGTGAAGTTTAAATCTCACGATAACCGCCCCTCACGCCCTCCCTGTCCGCAGCATGCCCCTGCCAACTCCCATGCCCCATCTGGCCAGGCCAGGGTTAATCTTGGTCTGGTGGGCTGAAACAACCCCCCCCTAACCCTCTAGACATTGACCTATTTTACAGGATTTGTGGGAAACGGAGCACTGATCCCTTGCCCCTGATGTCAGCGATGAAAGTGATCTAATGGTCCTAACTGCTCCGTTAAATCCCAGGGAGTTCCCGCTTCGCTGGGCCTTCATTAGGGGAATGCAACTGTACTGATGGGATTATCTCTTTTTCTCTCTCTCTCTCTCTCTCGTGCTCTCTCGCTCTCCGTTGCTCCTGAGCACTCGCGCTCACAAGTCTCCACGAGAGCCCGTATTAAACCATCTGTTCAGGGCAGCCGTTGTCATTTCTTTATTTGCATGTTTGTTTTGTTGCGGTCGTTTCTTTGCGTCCTGCTGCTATGCGGCTTATTGTCTGCCCTGCAGGTGATACTTTTGCTCCACATTTGGGAATGTCATTCAGAATCTTCAGCTACGGTGAGGACTGAAGAAAATAAAAAACATTTAATTCATGAAAATTTCTGACTTGTCCTGACAGCGTCTTAGAACCAAGTTCAAAACACATAGGCCTATGTGGCCCCTCCCCTATGGAAAAAGAATATGCTGCAGTATATTGTAAATATATCAAAATTATCTTCACAATATATTTAAAATATACCGCAGTATATTTCATTTCCATAAGGGCTGTGTGTTCAACTGTTTTTACTGTTTTTTTTTAAAATTGTGGTCCCATTATTATTATTATTTATGTTATTATTATTATGTTTGTTATGATTTTGAATTTTCTACAATACACTTGGCAAATACATTATTCTTAGAGCACTATACTTTCTAAAACTAGTATAAAGTATAAAGTATAGAGTTCCAAGTCTAAAGGGCCATTCCTAGTCACCAAAAGAAATATGAGTACAGACATTAGAGTATATAATATGTAGAGACAGCGAGGCCATTAGAAACCGATGGGGACTGCGTCCGAACCAGGAAGTTTTCATTTTGCGCTCATTTCACATGCGCAGTTGCATCCTTGGAGTCACATGTACAACGAGGATGGCACAGGAAGTGACATGAAGACGGCTACATCAAAGCCTCACGAGTAATTGGTTGCCAACTAGAGCAGGAAAATAAGTTGTAGGCCAGAATAAATAATAATAAAAAATGTATATCTTTGTCTGTATGGTAAGAAAGAAACATTTGACCACAGAAAAATAATAAGTAATTTTTAAAGAAATTGTAATGGAGTTAACATTAATATATGAGTGGAAGTTTTTTTTTTTTTTTGCTGTCAAAAATGAATAGAGTCAAATGGGCAAACTGGCTTTTTGAGCGCAAATTATAGATATCAGCAGAGGGCGACATTATATCCGGTGCTGAGTTTGAGAGCCGAAAGCTGGCCCCTTGGTACTGACGTCCGCAGGGTCCGCGCAGACCTAAATTACATTATAGCAGACCAAAAATGGACCCTGAGCGGACGTCCACCCTAGCAGTCCACGCAGCAGTCGTTTTGTGTGTCCACGCAGACACTGACTTGTTGTTTCACCTGCAAGCGTACCTTCTGCATACCGTAATATTCTTCCATGAATCGTCCATGCCATTGTTGTTTGCAATTTGCGCGCAAGAATTATGGGAAATGTAGTGTACAAAGGGGAGTTTGGTATGCTCGACTATGACAGGCAAAAACGTGTCTGCTCCCTGTTTTAAACACTTCGTAACCACCTTAATAAATGCTGAAACTAAACTGAGTGTTATTGTCTAGTTGGTTTACTCACCACTAGGGGGCACTTGTTTCCACAAGGTGTGCAATCACCTGTATCTGGCAGATTGCTTTAATTCTCTATTCACAAATTAGTTCTGGCCTCATTGTTTCTTCTCTTTTTAGTTGCTGTGTATACACTTTTTAAGGTTTTGAGCACATTGTAAAGAGTTACCGATTTCACACTGCTAAATCTTTTTTTCATGACAAACTATTGATCACACATAATTCATATTCATAATTTGTGCCTGGGTTTACCACGAGTGATTTACCTCCATGAAAAATAATGGAATAAATAATCCCTGCATAAATTCATAAAATGAAGACGTGAATGTGTATTATTATTATTATTATTATTATTATTATTATAGTAAGCAGATTCTCACAGCACGTATTATTTTATACATCTGAATTTCTGCGTGGAAACTCCCTTACGCAGCATTCTGAGGGCATTTTTCTGCTCAGCACTGTTTATACATGTGACCCCTGGTCTGAAGCCAGTTTATTTTAGTTGTTACAAGATTAGTTCGTTTCAGAACCAGCTAACTTAAGTGGGCTCCTTTATAAGCTTGGCTCTTGGGTTTGGAGTGCTTCAGAGTGCAATATATCATGAGGTCTTGGATTAAGACGTTTTTAATAACAGCCTTTTTCGGCTACTATCATCAGCCTCATTCTTCCTTGTATCCATCTCTTTGTGCTTTCCTTTGTATTTTTTTATGGAATTCAGTGGACCCCATACTTCACTTAGATATAGTGCAATAATATAATATACTATATATTGAATATAATGCAATAGTTCATTCTCAAATTAAAGTGTCCCTGCTTTTTTTGTGCTTAGATCCTCTTCCAGGTTTTGTGCTTAGATTCTCACTTCCAAGTGATTTTTAGATGTCGTGTAGTTTTGTTGTAATGCTATTTTTTTCTGTTTTAGACCCATTTTCTATTCCTTTTGCATATCACAATATTTTTGACTTAATTACTTTTTTTGTGGTTGCTGGTGTTTTTGATTAGATAATTTCTTTCTTGTGTTTTTGTATTCTTCATCAAACCGTTATTCGTTTTAAGGTCTTTGATTTGGTTTGTTATTTACTTTAAGGCTTGGCGCGATAGCTGATTTATGATAAATTTCATGTAGGCCTATTTGTTTAACCGCCAGGTTTACTTTGATTTTATTAGGTTGGAATCATGTTACTATGCATTTCTTAATAAGCTTAGTGATTTTTGCAAAACTGTTGTATTATTAAATTCAAACACAGTGGTAGTAGCCATTTGTCATGTGATTTAATTTTAGTAACTTACTGGGCTCTGTTTGTGTGTTCTTTTATTGTCTAGTACTTTTTAGTAACACATTTATCTGGCAGTGGTGTCCGTGGCTTGGCAGTGAATGTATTACATAAGTCTATGTCAGTTATGGCATAGTCCACTGTGCTGGTCCCAAGATCTAAGCTGTAAGCGAACCAAGCTGTAAGTCCCCTCAGATCATACCATTAACCACAAACTCCAATTCCTTGTTTTAAACAATTCCAGGGTAGTTTATTTTTATGGTGATGAGGATGAAGTACAGTGGATCCGTGAATTTGTGGGTGTTTCCCTCAATTTTATAAGCAGTAAAAATCCCAGCACCGCAGGTAATTTCCTTGCTCCTGGAAATGGCTGATTTCTGTGCGGAGATTGTGGAAGAATTCATCATCGTGAAAAGGTTGCTCCGAAGGTGGACTGTACGCCGCACAAATGAACAGTTCATTGTCACAATATGTAGTGCCTTTATTGAACTTGTGCCAAACGGATGTTAGTCCTTTTTAAATTTGGGTTAGCTAAGCGTTCTTTATATGAAATAATAAAGCTTCCAGAGTCCCTGCCATGTTTCACTTATGTTTTTTGCTTGAGTGATGGCAGTAAGATTTCTCCATAGCCTGAGGGACAGTGAGCATCCATGTCTGTGTGACACCATTTCTATCGACACTGTAATGCATTGACCACTAATGCTTTTCAGAAAAAAAGGATTTGAGCTTTTGTTTCCTAGGGTGGGAGTTTTGTACTGCAACATGGAATGAGAACATAACACAAACGCTCTCCTCCCCTTCTCTCAGTCTCCCATCCCTCTCCTTGTCTTCTCTCAAATGACATCATTTGGGCATGTTTACATACGGTAAACACCGCCTGCTTTGAAATGGTTGATCAACCCTCAGCAATTGAATCATTTACTTGGCCTTGCGTGTCTCGGCAGACACGGCGATGGACTCATTACACCTCCTCTCAAAACGTCTCCCGCAAAGATGTCTTAATTAATGCACCAATCCAGTCTTTCGCCGCAGAATGCAGGACTCGCTGTCTACGGTCTGCTGGCCATTGTATGGGTTTATTTAATTCTGTGAACATATGTTAGATTAGAATCCGATGTTTGACAGCGCTCGACACTTCTGGGAGTTTTTCTCTTTACAGACGGTTGAACACGTACGTTGTTGCGCGTTGTTTTTAAACCCTTTAAGACCCAGTGCGCGTGCGCCTGCTGGCGTGACAGCTCTAGAAGGTTGACTGCGAGTTTGGCAAGCTGAGGTTGCCAGACTGCGGCTTGATCCCTAGGGAGGATTTACTTGTTGTTATAATAATTCCGATTTTTAGAGGGTCAAGCCCATGTCAGGAAATTGCTGTTATTTACCAGAAGCTGGTCACTCCAACCTTATGTGAATTCTGATACATTGCGATGCTGCGCTTGGAGATCGTAGGTCAACCAACGAGTGTAATGTTGATGTGTCAATTAAAGCTGTATGGATCACTATTCGGGTCTATGTAAGCTCTGTGACTTAAAATGATTGTAGCTGTCATTGGTGTTCTCTTTAGCTTATATCTTAAGTATTATACTGTAGAATCTCTGTCAGCATCAATGGTAGATGAAGATGTTCCAAATATGCATGACATCTAAGTGACTGTGGTAACCTCTATATTTATCTCATAAGATCATGGATAAAGGAAGCAAGAATTTATCTACTGTACTTACTATCAAGCACGTGCCTGACACTGGGGGTACAAAACAAACAAATGATGAATAAATACTTGCTGCTTTAAAATTGTGCTGTTGCAGTTCCCCAGCTGAGAAGATTGACAGCTCAACTGACAGAAAATGTGGATGGAGTCAAAAACGGTGAACGCCTAAGCCCGCAAAGAGGAAGACAAAACTAGTACAGGGAGAAGGTATAATCTTGCCAAATACAACCGTCCAGTTGTTCCCGCCTCCGACAATCAACAACGCGGGAGCGGGCGCATTGATGGTTCCCACAGCGGCGGTCCAGATTGTAACGGACGACTGCGTTTAAACCCTGCGCCTTTAAGTTCGTAGCGTTTGTCCCCTGGAGGCGGGGCGCTGAATTATTTGCAGGGAGAAAGGGCGCGATGCATCTTTTAACAAGCGCGGCCGTCGCAGAGTGCAAAACCTACAAATGCCACGTTGCTTTAACATCAAAAGTAATAGATAGCGGCGCCGTTTTCGCCCGCGGACCAAATGGCACGCGGAGCGATGCTGAGCTAATGCACTCCAGAGCACTGGGAAAAGTCCAGACCAGAGCACTGGGAAAGGACACTCGATTGCACTGGGGATTTTTCCTTGCTCCGGCTAGCAATTAGCATTTTTCACATTCATCAACCTGTTCTGCACTAAAAAGCAATTCCCCAGTCCGTACAACTGGCAGAGGAAATTGTGACAAGGGGGGTGTGGTGTTGGGGAGGGGACAGCTCTTGGCGTTTACGGTGTTGAAACTAAGGATCAAGGCAGGCATGGCACCAAAAGCTTTGAAGAGAAGACGAAGACTACAGAACTTATTCTGGTGCTAATTCTGCAAAACTATTATCCTCAAATCTGGGGCTGCTATGTTGTTGTTGTTGTTGTTGTTGTTTTCAGTAAGACTCACTTAAAGGATGTTGCTCAAAGTTAAGGTTTAAAGTGTATAGACGTGTCCCAGCGCTGTGATAGTCTTGGTCTCCAGTAAAAACAGGAGTGGGGCGGGAGGGTTTGAGCATGTAGGGGGAGCTGGTGCTGTCCTCCTCACACATTTTCACACAGTGCTTCTCCCCAGGACAGCTGCTGCCAGCCCAATAAATGTCCACATTCTGTCAGCTTGACATTATTCCTGAAAGAAAAACACTGTCAGCGATTGGATATGAAGCCCAGAAGAAATATAGTCGGGCTCCAAACACTCATAAAGTGAATATTCCTTAACGAGGCTGATTTATTAATATCTGTTTGTCCAACTCCGCACATTCCCTGGGTTATATTTTTAAATATCGCATTCAGGTCCAGTCAAAGAAGAAGAAAAGGCGTGTCTTAGCGGCGCCCGGGACAGCGCACCTCTAAACCTGTAGAGAGCTGAGGAATTCCACATCAACGCTTTCTACAGCGTTCGAGTCATTGTTCGTCTTGGCGACCCCGGTTCACGCAGCCGCAGTTGTGAATGAGCCCGTATAAATTGAACCTGTCAGAATGTGTGAATTAAAGCCTTATTTCTATTTTCATTACATTAGTTTGTACCCGCACGTACAAAAAAATGAGACCTGTCTACGTGCGTAGAAGCTCTTGAAGGTAGTTGAGGACTGAAATGCCAGGAAAGGCGGAGTGCATTCTTTCCTGTAAAAAAGAATGCTTTGTGTTCCTCTTATTTTTGCATAGGCATTTCAGTGGATAATCTTTTTTTCTGAAGGACACTGGGTATTTGGGATCAGTCTTTAGTTTGAATTTTGTATGCGCCCGTGTAGAGTATGTGTGTGTGCATGTGAGCATGTGCGTGTGTTTTTGCCTATACGTGTGGCATGCTTCAGTCTAAAATCAGTCTTGGTGAAGACTTACTATTGGAGGACGGTTTCTCAAAGACCATCATGAAAGGACTTACGTTCTTTTAATTCATTAAATGCAGAGCTTATAAATGGACCGTCCGTCTTTCTAATGCCAGGTTAGCATATGAAACCTGTTCTCCCTGCTCTTAAGTATCAAGATGAGATCTACTTCATCCATCCAAGTCCATAAATTATTCCTACCTGCGACGTGTTTTCAATTATAGCCACTTGTAGATGTACTTTGCTACAATTGCTGAAATCCAGAGGCTTTACAATCATGAAGGCAGAACTAAAAATTCAGAATTTTACTTTTCAGGGCAAAGTTCTTCAGTCATTTCATCACTGTGCTGAGTTGCAAGCGAGTTATTTAGTAACGTCCTGAACAGGACCGGAGAAGTGTGATCACTACAGCTTTAAGTGCAGCCAAAAAATATGATTTTTTAATCCGGAGTGAGATGCAAAACACGCTTCCAAACACGCTTGGCATCACGCTAGCCTAAACCTGGACTGCATGCGCCTCGAAATTTGACCTGAGCTGCTGAGAGATTCAAATCTTTTCCTGTGAGGCTATTCTTGGAAAAAAAGAGGCTATTTTATTTGGTGTCTTAGCATGATACTGTACGCACTCACCAACGCAGTGCCTCCTACCCTGAGAACAGGCCTCACAAATAGAAACTCTGAGGTCAGACTGCTTTGGTCTTGAACACATTTGCTGAATGTAGGGCACGCTGTCTAAAGAGGCGCTTGCATTTTAAATGTGCCTCTCTGTGAACTCTTTCACAGAGCTATTGTTAATCCATTACATCATGGGGGAATGGTTTCATGGGGCAGTGGGAGTACAGTAACACTGTATGTGCAACTTCCAGGACAGTCGATGAATCACATTTCATGAAAATTGGGCAAAGATTTACAGGACATCTGGTAATGGTGTGGCTTGGAAAACACCATGGCTGTGTCCGAATCAGAGCCCTATCTGCTGTGCCTGTCTCCTGCGTACAGTGCACTGGCAGAAGTGCGTGTTTAATATGCACTGTTTAGCACATGACGTGCAGTACGCAAAAAATATCCGCCATACTGTTTCCCGACCGTATTGTGGAAGTGTTGTAAGACGACCGACCCTTGCACGGCCATGTCAGGTGTTGTTTTTGTTGTATTTGAAGGAAAACGTCAACGAAGCTGTGCCTCATTTTTTTAAACGAAGCTTCACGTCATATTTATGCGACCAAAATGTTTGTGTCCTTCTTGAAAAGTGTGCTCCCAAATATACTCAGCTAAAGCCCAGAAGTAAGTGTATCATACAGGGTTTAAAGTGTACTATATTTAGAGAAAATTTTGCCTACTTAATGACTTTTTCGTCCTGTCTACTCAACAAGCCTACCAAATAGTATGGAAGGGTGCTGATTCGAACACAGCCCATACGTCCTTCCTCTGCTGAATCCATGGGGTTGATTTGTTTGTGGTAATACCTTGCTGAAATAGTATATCAACTCTGTGAGGGCCATTGAAATTTCCTTGATTCTTTGCCATGAAATGTTATTGATTTTTCCAACTGAAAAAATTGCCAATTTCCCTTTTAACTTGTTCTCATTTCATTTTCAAACATTTATAAACCTTTTACTCAGAAAATGTAACTTTTTGAGCTCCAGTCAAAGATATTACACAGTGATGTTTTTCTAATTAAGTGTTTTTATAATTATGCTATTTGTAAGATCAACTACTTAGTATATAGCTTCAGCATTACAACCCAAGGTGCCTTTGCAAAATACATCTGGGTTGTGACCAAGCACTTTAAAAGTCATATTGATAGTCTGTCATCCGCACCATTTGTAACCGAATGCCTTGGTAGGCTTGTCCCAAAATAAATATTTGACCTTTGAACTTTGAGGCCTGAAAAGATCACTGGTTGTCTAAAATGGAAGAGGAATGATTTCACTGTGTTGGTCCAGTTCAGATGCAATATGTACCTGCCTGGTTGCAGTCACCTCGTCTTGAAATTGAGGAAGGACAGAAACTTTCTTTAAAGTCATTGAAAACCAGGGAGCAATAAGCACTACTCACTGTGAAGGTAGCTGCACGTTGACAAAATGTTTTTTAAATTGAAAGCTTCAACTTTGTATGGTGAAATTGTTTTTGAACAAGCAAACACAAATTTGCATGTATGCAGAAAGACATACACTCATAAACACATGCAGGCTCACAAACAACTTAAATAAAGTGATTACAGGACTGGCCGCTGCCCTCGGTTACTGGTGTTTCTGTGTGAAATGAGAAGATGACATCTCGCAGGGTGTTACGGCCTCTTTTCTGTGAAAACCGTGAGCGAGCACATTCCGCCCCAGCGCCAATACCACTGTCGGGCCTCTGACGCAGGTAAGTATTTCACATGACGCTGCGTGACCCACGCGCCGCACCGACCTTGGGGAGCTGGGGGACCGCTCGGGGGGGGGGGGGGAGTGCTGGGTCGGACCACCTTCCTCTCTGGGCTTTCCATGAATGCTGTTATTTAGGCTGTGTATGTGTACACTGCGCGTATAAGGGATAAAGTACAAAATGTATACGTATCAATTATACGTATAAATCAGTATAAGAAAATGCTGCACATACTTAGTACGTTACATATTGTGCATACGTATTTTATATATTATAATGTGTCACATGCACATACTCAATCATACACATACAGATATCGTATGCACACACACACACACACACACACGCACACAAACAATTTTATTATACAACACATTGCGTCTTCCCCACTGAGTCCACTTCTGTGTCAAATGCACACAGCTCACGGTTCAGAGGATCATACGGTTAATTACTGAGCTCTCAGTTCAATTAACCGAGCAGGCAAATTCAGCTCCGAGTCTGCGCCTATTACAGCGATCGGTCAGGATAAGTCCATTGGAATTCAGTCAAACCGTCAAGTCATCCTACACCTCCTGCACAGTAAGACACGCGCCACAGAGTCTGGACCATTGCTCGGTCTGGAAATGCTGGGAAAACACTCTGAAAATGTGAACATGTTGCACAAAGAAAAAGAACAATGGCCTGGTAATGTGGAAAGGGCCATAATTTCTTAGAACGGCATTACAAAGAAAGAGAAGCTAGTGCTCTTGCGAACTGCTGTTTACAATGCTGGAGCCTGCCTTCTTTAGTTACCGTTAGTTGGGCTCGTCAGGTGGTCGACTGCCTTTCCAGTTAGTTTGGAGGAATTTGTCATCGAGGGGTATGCAGCTCCCAAAACACGCATAGAAAACTGACATCAACACAATATTGGGGCAGTTTGACATGGAGTTTTAATTAGGGATAACTGGTAGCTCGGCACCACACATACTCTGGTAGCTCTGCGCCACATCTAAGCTGACCACCATTTTGTCTCCCCACTCTCCCTGTCCAGCTCATGCCACGAGTGTGTCTCTGCGTGTGACATTCCACACACACATCATCAGCTGTTACAGTGCGGAGTCAAAATGCTGTGTCCCAGAGCATTCCAACACTGGAAAAATCTATTACCGTATCAATTGTACAGTAGGGGCATCATCGGGAAGAACCAGGAATACAAACACAGGCAGTAGACTTGGTAAAATCGTGACCTTGTGTGGAATATTGAAGATGTTTATCCCTTTCCAAATACATTCATCCACATTTATTTGCTCGCTGCACACACAATCGTCAATCGCACATGCCGCGTACACATTCTCTCGTTGAGTTATAATGTTTTTGAGTAGCACTCCTTCACAGTGCAACTTACATCCCCTACATTTATGCAGCTGGATATTTACTGCAGTGTTTCAGGTTGTGTGCTGAGCTTTGCTCAGAGGTACAACTGCGTCGTTCCATTATAAAAACCAGTCCCTTAATGTAATTATATACAGCTGATTTTTATTTATTTATTTATTTACTTAGTTATTAATCTTCGAATCTTAGCTGTGGTAAGGTAACAGCACACTCTACTGTTCAGTTTTTTTTTAAGTTTTTTTTTACCAGATTACTTTTTTTGGTTGTTTGTTCAATTTACACCACAGTTCTGCTGAAACTGTCACTTGGAAAACAACATTTGTCTGAAGGAATGTACTCAAAAAGGGCATTAATTAAAGATTTTTGTTGTTTATTTATTTTTTCACAGAGATGTTGAGCACCAGGAAACTTTGTAATTTAACCATTTGGTAATACAAGTTCCACAAAGTTATGTAAAAGCGCGTTGCTATTTAACATGATTAATCACAGATAACTGGTTTGAGGTCCTCAGAGAGGAGATTAAAGTGAATGTGACTGGATGCGACTGAAGTAACTCCTGTAAGCATGGTAACATATTGTTTTCCCATTAACTTTTGCTGATGTTCCTGCATTATGTAGGTATAGAGGAAGTGGCTGCTATTGTATCACTTTAGAGCAGGGGTTTTCAACCGGTTGTGATCCAGGGACCCCCACTTAGGCTCAAAGGCATCCCAGGGACCCCCATCATAAATTAAAAAGGGTAATATAAAAATTTAAAAAAATATCTATATATAGTCATTGCATAAAGTCTGGCCAGGGACCCCCTACAGTACCTTCAAGGATCCCCAGGGTTCCACGAACCACCTGTTGAAAACCCAGGCTTCTTAACTGGGGCCAGTTCAAACCTATTGGTTCTTTACCTTCTGATTTACCGCATGTGTTCAAACTTGTAACCTTGTACAAATGAACGTGTAAAAATGAAATGAAAGCATAATAGGTTAACAGATGGAGAAAGGAACAGCTCAGAAGGTGCCAATGGCGAGGAATGAATCCATGTCTGCATGGATGGGTATGGCTTGAGAGTCGGTATTGAAATGCTGTCATTTTAAGAACATTTTTAAAACCAAGGGTCAGTCGTCTTTGTTTGTGCCTGCCTCTAATACCCAGAATGCTCTGCAGAGCTGGCTACATCCCTTCTTCGTGTTGGCATGTAGCTAACATCCTGTTCTGGTGAATAAAAGGTCATGCCCCACATTCTGTGGTGAGGTACAAACCCACATAGGATACAAAGGTTTTATTAGCCTATATGACAATCTTATCAAAGTGTTTTAAACTCTATTTGCTGAAGGCATAAAGTGTTATTTAAACAAATACGGTGGTTTTGAGTACCCATACCTAACTTGAAAGAGGAAAGGAAAAGCATACAATATGAATTTGGAGTTTTTCAACAAAGTTTAATACACAGTAAATTTCCTTTGCGATTCAGTTGCACACTCATGCACAGGAAGTTGAGGAACATTTGACCTTGAGGGACAAAAGAAGACAGTTAGACCACACTAATACACTATCTTGACTGCTTCCTGTGCTCTTAAACCTCAAGATGCTTACCACAAGGACAGGATCTTTCTGTTGCCCTCATAGCAACAGCAGCTATGGGGGAAACAGCCTCTAAAAATTACATTTCTTTTATTTCTCCATGGTTTAGGGCGGGGTGTTGCTATTACAAGAGTTCTTCTGTCAAGCGTTTTTTTTTTTAATGTTTCCATGGATACAGAGGGGGAGACGGTTAAAAAGCAATTATTCAGTAACAGGAAGAGGAATGCATCTTTTTGTCAGAATTCCATAACAGCTGTAGTAACACTGAGGCCACACAACTAAATGTAAAAGAAGGAAAAAACGTAGAGAAAAAATACCGCAGTATTTGCAGCCAAGTTAAAGGTCAGACAGAAAATTTCTTACATCCAGACACAGGCAGCTATCTGTGGCGTAAAAAAAAAATGTGTTAATCACAGAGCGAGGGACGGGACGTGCAAAATGACTTTCTCTGCCACGCGTCTCTTTTCACTACTGTGCTCGACACCCACTAATAACCGGCACTTCTTGACTTGATGCGGATATGTAATATTTAGCACATTTTAGGTGAGGTTGTTGGAACTAACTCTAAATCTTCAGAAAGTCTATATGGCTATACATGTGCAGACTTTATAGATGCTGCAAAACACCACATACCCCTATAAAGATCTGTCACTAAAATGAGGATGCATAGGTGGAATTTAATCATATGTAAATACAGTATTTGAATAAAGTATTTTTTCCCTCACAACTTTGATCAGGAACCATGAATCTATTTGTCATCTAATTAATGGATTTGTTTATTAATCTATTAATTGTTTTATTTTATGTGCCATTTGCAGGCACTCGTTCATGAATGTGGATGAGAAAGAGTAGAAGAATACATTTTCTCTTTATTTCATGAAACAACAAACATATGAATGCTGAAGCAAGTAATTTAATATTTCGAGAATAAATATTTCAATAAGCCAACATCCAATCTCAGCCTTACACACTCAATGCCATTCTAGTTTCATCCAGTGTAGGTACATGTGACCTGTGGCGGACGTAAGGGGAAAATAAATAAATAAAAAGTGCCTCATGCAAACATGATGACTAAAAACAGACCACTCCACACAGTGGGGACGGATCTTTCAGGTGAGGAGCAAATTGTCACCTGGGCATTGTGCCCGGTCGCGCGGCGGCTTTCCGCTTCCTTTAAAAGACTCTCCCCGCCTGTCGTGAACTAGGAGACCGGGTGACAGTCGCATTAAAATGCCATTAAAGTGTGAAATAGGAACACGCAGCGAAAATAGATTTAACCTCCCGCACACATCGATCTCGCACCTGTGCTTGGGCGCGCTTCTCAGACACGCCGTTCTGTAATAGGTTTCTCCTGGACGTATTCGGCTTTCACGGAGCCCCGCGCCCCCACACCTCACTGCCGAGTGCATTAGTCCTGAGAGCTGCTGACAGACGGGGGTTCAGGCCGTGCCTGTGTGTGTGTGCATGTGTGCATGTGCGTGCGTGTGTGCTTGTTGCCTGGTCTTCTACAACCAGACTCTACACTGCATTGCTGGCTGTTGTTTGCACATACTAATTTATTTTTATACATACTTTGTATGAGTGTTCATAAAATAAGCGTCTTAACCAAGTTATAGAAGTCATGGGGACACTCGTAAGCCTACTTCCAAAAAAGTAGAGAGGAAAATTGTGTGATTCCAGACTGGGAATCTCATTACTTGTTACATATATCAATGATATCAGTCATGGGATGTCCCTCAAAACTCTGTGGGACCCTCCTTTAATGAGTTGGCTGTTGGTTTGTTTAGTCTCATGCAGGTCTCCAGAACACGCTCTTTGGACAGAAGCTTCCTACTCACTGCTGTCTTTATATGGAATAGCCTTCCAGACCATGTTATTGGACACATCACAGACACTGTGTCTTCAGGCCTTCAAATGCAGAGTGCACAGAACACCTCCTGACCACACCCCCTACGGACCGTTGAGCTGCAGTGAACCATATGATTAGCCAACCAGATGTAATTGTTGACTCTGCTATTGTTCACAATTGCAACCAAAGAAAAGGTCTGTATAAACAATGTACTGGGTTGCTGCATCTATGTGCTATGTTAAAAACAGTAATGTTTTCAAGGTGACCGTTCAGAAACATTCAAGCATTTTATTGGCTAATCTGATCAAACAAATACTTCTGTTCAAGACAAATTTGAACCAGCTGTTTCTTGCTGGAATATAAAAATTGTAATATACAAGGTTAATACAAGATTAGTAAATTACTACAAAAATTGCATCAATACAAGTTTAAAATTAATATGAATATTAAATATACAGTAACCACATTGGCATTGCTAACTAAAATACATTTTCCAACCAAATTACCCATTTCTTTTCACCAAAATGCCAAAATTCAATGAAACTAATAAAAGACTTATGTTTGCTCTTGAAAAACTATGAGTAGCCTACAACCTACTAGACCTAAAATAGGTTGAAATGGACGTGTACTGCATAACAGTTTCTGAAAACATTGATTCAACTGAAGAAATATGATTTTGGAGCACTGTGGAAGACTGTTTTGGAGTACCCTTAACTCTTTTTGTACAATGTAATTTGACAGCCTGTTTCAGAGATGAGGCCAACTATGAAGTCCCACTCATCACTGGGTCATGACCAAAAACAGCCTCATTCACTTAGAATGGGTTCAGTGTGTTTATGTAGACCTCTGCACCCTGTTTATCGAAACTTGGATATCGAAACTGAACTTTGGTAGAACTTTGGGTTGTGTGGTTACCTGGCCATGATATGAGTCCAAATGGTGGCGAAATATATATATTCGTTAGTTGCTCTGTGCTCCCCTGGGGTGATATTCCAGAATAGGGTATTTGTCGCTCTCCGGTCACTTCTGTAGGGCAGCTAAAACGGTCGCAAAATGACACTTCTAGCATGTATACGAATGCGAACGAAGTGGATTCTGTCAATACAAACAATAACCAGTCCTCGTACGTATTTTTTTTTATTAAATGGCCCATTCCTGGCTTTTTCGTATTTTATTTGGAATGTAGATCTGGTAGGTAATTATTGCGCCAGAAACAGCGTTAATGCGCCGATGTGTCAGAAACCACTCATTGGTCCACGGAAGCCAGCATTCCTGGTAGTATATCTCTATGGTAAACAAACCCACCTGCAGACATTTTGCTCATCTTTTCTGGTAGCTTCCTAACAACATTGAAGAAAATAGTACTTTTATTAATAATTTTAATTACACAAAAAAATACGTACGAGGACTGGTTATTGTTTGTATAGACCATGCAGGACTATGCAGATATCAAAGACAACACAACTGTGCAAGACAAAGCAAGCCAAAGGAGGCCTGATCTCTGTATCAGATGTAGAAGGAGGCTCTACATTTTTGTTAACTTTGTCTTTAGGTATCTGTTTTGAAGAGGACTATAATGGAGGCTGGCTGAGATATAGGAACATCACAATACCAGTAGTGATACGTTAATGCCGCTTTGGATTACTCTCCTCGTATAAGTAACATTTTAATTTGCTCTAAAGCAGGCCAATCAACCCCCCCCCCCGAAAGCAATTAGCATGACAGCGAAGTGCAAGCTGATATCAAACTATTTAAACAATTGCTTTTCTTCCCAGTTATAAAGTTAAACGTGGGCAATGGGGTGGGTAGGTTGAGGGGTATAAGAATTCCTTCCTAATTAATTCCAGTGCCCTGTGTGACCCTCAGACGATTGGTAATCCGGAAGAGAGCATCCTTATTGATCTTGGGAACACTCAAGCGCACTCCCTATGCTTATCTCAGGGCCGTAAAAGGAAGAAAGAAAGAAAAACATCTCTCCTGATGAGCCACGATTTAATTAGATGACAATCACAGTTAACAATGCACGGCCAACGTCACTAGATTTGCACATCGGTGCTGGCAGTGATAAATCTAAGTGCCCGGCGGGGATTTTACACTTCTTTTGTTTAACTCTTTCATGGCAGGCCTATTACTTATATTCCTAGGTCTATTTTGCAAAAAATTGATTTTCCTTTCATTAAAACTTCCTGGGTAAATTAATGTTTAATAATAATAATAATAATAATAACAACAATAATAATAATAATAATAATAATAATAATAATAATAATAATAATAATAATAATAATAATAATAATAATAACATGAATCACAAAAGAGCATCATTTAGTAATTGAGTAAAGGAGAATAGTAACATTTAAACACAATTATAACTTCCTGTGCTCACTTTTGTGTTTGTGTATTTAAAGTGTGATGAAACTGGCTAAATAATAGTTATAAATCTTAAAATATTTATTATTATTATTATTATTATTATTATAACACAGCAAAGGACTTGATTTGTGTTTTTCCAGAGAAAAATGACAGATTTACGCCTATGCTGTTTGAGAGAGATTAGAATAAATTATCGAGTGCTGTATGGAGTGCTGACCAAAAATGTCTGCAACGTATGGATAAAACCACTAGGGGGCATTAAAAACAATCAGTCACAACTTTCTTAAACAGATTTCTGGAGTGAACTGAATCAATTTAATTTCCGCCCATTTTAAAACTAACACAGTATATAACACGAACAAAATTTTCATGAATATTAGCATGGTTAAAATTAAATACATATTTAAATAAATAAATAAATATAAATACTGAAAAAAAGCAAGGCAAGCAAGGAAATGTCGGATGAAGCTAACCTCCTATGTTATGTTTTGCAGTTCAATCTCATGCCATTTCTGCCTCATAATATGTGGATGAAATTTATTGGAACCCAAGTATTCAGTGGTTTTCATATGTAATTCATATCTCTGAGGACTATTGAAATTCATATCAAACACAGAGGACTACATTATTAAACAGAAGTAAAGCTCTGGGGTAGATTTCCAGTAAGCTGTTCTCACACACAAGCTTCTCTCTTATTTTAGGAAGGCAAACAAAGAAGACAATGACATGTTTCTTGTAAGACAATATCTATCAGTCAGATGATGACAGAAGGTATGCGCACCGCAGATAGACTGAAACAGGCTGTAGACAAATTGTAAACAGCTATCAAATCAGACCTTTTGAATCATCGTTCCCCATGTTGGCAAAACAAGGAGACGTCTTACATTACATTACATTATAGGCATTTAGCAGACGTTCTTATCCAGAGCGACTTACACAACTTTTTAGCATTTTTTTTAAACATATTATCCATTTGCTGGATATATACTGAAGCGATTCAGGTTAAGTACCTTGCTCAAGGGTACAACGGCAGTGTCCTACCTGGGAATCGAACCTGCAACCTTTCGGTTACAAGGCCAGTTCCTTAACCATTATACTACACTGCCGCCATATATACACTGCCGCCATATATGTTATAAAAAAAGGTCTTTCTAAAGGAGTTTTCCGTTGAAATAAATACACGCAGCCAATGTTGTGGCTCCGCACTTTGCTTGCAAACATTTGAAAAGAACACAAACGGGAGTAGTGATGATTGAAGGGTATAAGCGGTGCCCTACATACCAACCAGACCTTTCTGTTCTGCCACCTCTGGGCATGTGGCGCCTCAACCGCCACCACCCTCCTTTCCCTCTCCCCCTCTCTCTCTCTCTCTCCCCCTCCCCCTCTCCCTCTCCTCCTCTCTCTCTCCCTCCCTCTCCCTCTCCCGGTCTGTACTTCCAGGTCACGTGTCCTGTCTGTTCTGGCCCCTTGTTGGTGGAATGAGCTGCGGTCAGGGCCGCAGAAACCCTGCCCATCTTCTCATGCAGACTGAAGACCCACCTCTTCATGTTTTACCACGGCTCCCCTGACCCCCTTTTAGAAATCTTTTCTTTTTTTCTTTTTCTGGGTTTCCTTTTGGATGATAGATAGTATAGTATACTATAGATACATAGTATGTGTCTGTCTAGTGGTACCTTCTTTTGTTACAAATTGTTGTTTGTTAGGTTAACATTACACCTATTGATTATAAATGGGCCTCTTTGCGTCTAGGTGACACCACAGTTTTGTATTGGCGGGAGCGGCACTGATGCTCTGCATCGCTCTGGATTAGAGCATCTGCCAGGTGAGTGTAATGTAACGGAATGCGTAAGGTGGATTGTAGCCTATACTGAAGAGTGGCGTGATTTTCCTCCCATTGTGCACTGTTCTACATGGCGAAGGGCTTAACTAGCAAGTAATCAAACCGATCACTCCCACGATGGCACGGATAGGATGGAGCAGAAGGAAAATGTGAATTAATGCAGTAGCTATATAGGGAATTTGATACAGTCGTGTCAGCAAAGCAGCCACGTGCCCCCTTGTCTGACAAAAACACGATGTAGAGATGCTTTAAAATACAGCGTCTCAACCATCGCTGAAGGACACCGTGAAAAGTAGCCCTTTTGTTTTTGTATATAAATCAAAACTGCACAATGGTGCACACACTTTTTAAGGGACAAGAGACTCAGGGGCACTTAATAGGGAACTAACCATTGATGTAAGCATATAATACTCAGGGCTTTAATTAAGCTTGTCAAGTGCATAAACTGCAACGCGCTAAAACATTTTTGGATGGGGAGGGGCATAGGTGGGGCCAAGGGCTAATGGCAATGAGGGATTTGTCAGTCAGCCCAGCATTTAATAATCCGTGGACCCTCCATTTTCGACTGTTTGTTTATATTAACCTCCGGCTGAACCCACTTTGGAAGCTGCGTGAGCGCGAGGGAGTTCGGTGACCGCTCAGCCGGCAAGAGGACGGGGTGTCATCTCTTATCCGTCAGCCCTCGAGGGAGCGAGCAGCGTCCCACGGTCCGCGCGCTCTCAGCCGCACGAGAGGTGTGACGTCAGTTTGAGCCCTACGCGTTTCCCAGCATCGACAGTACTTGTAAGTGAGTTTATTGCTTTAGCGACCTGATGCTGATCCCCTATTTTTCCCCGCTCACGCGACCGAGCTGCATATTGCACCAGCCTATATATTACCATTGCAGTCGTTCAGTCAAGTGATTTAATGAAGGTCACTATTTTGTAAAGGGACAAAGTATATTGACAGTGACTATATAGGCAAGGCAACATTATTTGTAACAAGTATAGGCTACTGCATAGGATATGCAATCAAACTGTTGGCAGCTGTAACTATATTTTATTATTCTATTGTAATCACAAAAATAAATATTGAAAACGTAGGCTACTTAACACATTACATTAATTTAGCAGGTTATCTTATTCAGTACGACTTGCAATGTAGAGAGTGACTTAGAATTATTAATTGTTGTATTTATCATATAATTCCAAGTAATTAGGTGCCAAAAATATAATTATTTGGCAGCCCTAAGAATTTGGAATATACCAGGTTCTAGCCTTTTTTCTTTGCCTAATGTCTCCCCATGTGCTGATTTGTTAACTTATTGTATCGTTTTGGCACTATAATTCATATTTTGTGGACCAATCAGGGACAGTTTGTGGCACTTCCTATAGTTACTGTGCCTCACTAGTATCTCATGCGCTTAGTGGACGAACCGGACCTGCCCGGACGTAATGACCATATAAGTGTCCCCCCTGCTCCCTACTGAGCAGTGTCTGGTTCCAATTTTTGTACAACCTGGCATCACTTCCGCAGCTTCAAAATGCTTTTCACAATCCTAAAGTTGAAAGTCGACGGATGACGTCACAGTCACTTTGTCCATATGTTTCTGTAGTCTTTGGTTCTACCTCTTTCTTCATCAGAAGTATAGGCTTTTTTTTTTTTGAATCAGCATAGGGTGGCGCCAGAGAGCAATGTTGATTAAACTGATGTATCCCTTAGATGTATCCTCATCCAGGGACAGTATCAAAACAAATGGGTCATGTGTATATTCATTTATTGTGTAATTTCTTAGCATTCAATAGCATTCAGATATTTATTCATAGTAATCATTCAAGCCAAAATGCTCCAGACATGCACATCTCCGAGTGTTCAGGGTTCTTGTTCTGAATACACTTCCAGCCCCAATTAATTCTAGTAACCCAGCTTGAAATAACATTTGCTGCTCATTGTAAAGTAGGCCTAGACTTCTGTGACATTAATGGTTTATTACTAAATTATGATATCCCATTATATTTTATTGCACAAAACATACCTAAGCTTTGAATGTTTCTGACTGATTTTGGACTTTGAATTAAAAAAGTAAACAATGTGCTTGTGCCACTGTGCTGATTTTTGACTGTTGGCAACTTTATATCATAAAAATTGCATGCATTATGTTTCATAGGGTTGCAGTGATCTTAAAAAAAGCACTTGAATTTAAGTCCAGAGTAGATCAAGCTACAATGATCAGTAGACAGCTACAATAAAACACGTAAAAATTTTGTAATTAGTCTGAAATCGATTTGATGGAGTCCAAGTCTGGACTCCAAGGTAGTGAACAGTACGGCAGGGATATTAATGTAGGGCTATGCATATAAATAGGCTCCAACGTGTTTGACTAAAATTTAATACGTTTTTCTTCTTCAAACTGAGAGCAGGTATGATAAACAAAAGTTTGTAGCACAATTTAAAAAAAAGAAAAGAAACCACTTACATAGGCTAACAGATTAAATAGATTAAACAATTTAATTAAAACTACAAATTTATCCGAAAGTTTTGCCCCTCGGGCTCTCCATATGCCTATCCGTTTCCATGGGGACGCGTTCTTTCAGCACTGGCTGTTTGGCCAACGACTGTCCACGTGGGAGAATCGAACGTGTCATTGGCCTTTGGTTAGCAGCAGACCAATGGTGAAGTTGTTCACGTGCATTTTTTGGCCTGTCATTGGTCCAAAATCACATATCACGCATGGTAATAAATATCAGCTGTGTCTGCATGCACCTGACCTGTCAATGTGTCACTTTCAGATTTCATCGAATCGCAGAGTCAACGACTTCTTAAATCCCGCCCTAATTACTTTCTGACAATAAGTCTGGCCAATAATTTCACAGCTCATAGTTTCTGGGCGTTGCCACTGTTTTATGAAGAAACTGCGCTGCAAAATGTGCGACTAATGCGAGTTCAAAAAGGTAACGTAGGGATGGGTGGTGCGGTGTTGCGGTGTTGCGATATTGCTGATATTTTTGGATATTTTTGGATATTTTCCCCTAACGGTCTGCCAGTTACACAGTATACCTCATTTTAAAAACGTCATATTCAATGTTTCATTACAGTGAGATTCTTTTCATGTTCAAGAAGAGAACTATTGACTTAGTGTTCTGGATTGGCAGCATGCTAGCAAGTTAGCTAGCTAAAATTACAAGCATATGATCAGGGTGAAAGCAGCCGCGACTGTTCAGAGTGAGCGAACTAGTTGGGAAGTTTCTTATCATCAACTTGCTGGTTCAGTAACACTGGTTTAAGAGTTCAGTGCTCCAAGATCCCACAGGGTAAGAGATTATTATTATTATTGGTGGTGTTTTTTGTTTAACTGCCGTTATTGCTGTTGATAATAGCTTGGTAGCTTGTTGATAATGTTACTGTTATTATCATTTAATATCAGGGCGGTTGAGAAAAAAACATACAAGATGCACTGCAGTAAAATTAACGTTATTTATTTTGGTTTACGAACATTTTTGAATGGAGCATCATGTAGAACAGTCAAAGTTCGCTAATGAGACCCATGCCACAATACAGTGTGCAAGAAATGTGTACTGTTGTCTTTACTATGTTTCAATTGTAATGTATCTCTTTGCAATATAATTTGAATGTCCAGTGGCATTTAAAGCACTATAACTGACTCCCGAACTGTGATAGACTCGACCCAATGTGGTTTTGATTGTTATCGATGCGTACTTTTCAGTTTACAAAGAAGATTCCACGATGATTGACACGGTCAAAACGCTGGGCATCCTGTTTGATGACGAGCAGAAGAATGGGTATTGTAGCGGTGAAATTGTATCTGGACATGTGTTGCTGGAGTTGTTGGCAGTGACTCAAATCAAGGCCATCAAGATAACGGCCCGAGGATGCGCGCGGGTCTGCTGGAACGAGGGACCCTGCAGAGCACCCTTGCCCACCAGTGCTCCCATGGCAACACCACTGCTGGGGCACTGTATTAAAGAGGAGGTGGACTATTTTGGTGCTTCTCAAACTCTAATTGAAACAACAGGTACATTTGCATAATAATCTATACTCTTAAGTGAGCTTTGACGCTATGTTGCAGATGCAAATTTCTTAAGACCTTCTGATAGTAATATGCGGGTTTGACAAAGTAACACGTTTAATTTCTATTTATAAATTGTGAATGTATTGTAGGGATTACACAAAGCAAACTAAATTGTTAGTCGTACACCTAAAGATTTTTGTCTTACTGCTTGTATTTTTGGGAGGCGAGAAGAAGATCCATACAGAAAAATTCCACAATAAAGTTTAACAACATATGCAATGTTGCAATACAACAATTGCTGCAGGCATGGGTCGATGTTGTAGGATGTTGCACAACCCTTTGTGATATCATCACATTTAAAAAAACAAAACGACAAGGGACAAACATGCAAAAACACGTCTGCCTATGACAGTGCTGATGTTGCACAGACGTGAAAATAAGTGGAATTTTACAGGAACCCCATAGATGAAGCCTTGCTTATTTGTGAGTGGGAGGGTCACACGGCATGACTCTGTGGAATGTGAGCCAAACAAGACCTGGCCAGAGGCCTCCCTTCCTGCTCCCTGAGAGATCTCTGTTTCTGTTTAAAGTTATTTTCAAACAGGCACTATTTTCACGCAGGCACTCGCGTTACATGACCTTATTTATTTGCTTGGCAGGCAACCTCATCCAGAGCCACTTGTGCCGCGTTGACTTTGCGTGTCATCCGTTGGTACAGCTCGATATTTTGCCTTTCAGTCGTTTTGGTGAGAATCTGCACCTTTCTCAGCGGTACCCGCGTTAGCGCCATATGCGGGATTAGAACCTGCAACCCTTCAGTTGCTGACCTTGTGCCTAAACCTCAACGCGCATTACGCAGAGGGCAAGGTGAGCTTGCTGTACTTGCAGAGAAAAAGCACAATGACCTAAAGTCAGGACTACAGAACTGAAATGGTGCCTTCTGGGTCCACGACCACGGCAGTACTTGCACTGCCTGGCAAAAAAAAAAGTCGCACACTCTAATATGTCGTTGGACCGCCTTTAGCTTTGATTACGGCGCGCATTTGTCACGGCATTGTTTCGACAACCTTATGCAACGTCACAACATTTATTTTCGTCCAGAGTTGCATTAATTTTTGGTTGAGATCTTGTATTGACGACGGGAGAGTCAAACCACTCCGTAAAGTCTTCTCCAGCACATCCCAAAGACTTTCAGTGGGGTTAAGGTCAGGACTCTGGTGGCCAATTCACGTGCGAAAATGATTCCTCATGCTCCCTGAACCACTCTTTCACAATTTAAGCCCGATTAATCATTGTCGTCCTGGAATATGCCCATTGATGGGATAACCTGGTCATTCAGTACATTCAGGTACTCAACTGACTTCATTTTATTGCTGCATAACGTTGCTGAGCCTAGACCTGACCAATTGAAGCAACCCCAGATCATAACACTGCCTCCAGAGGCTTGTACAGTGGGCACTCTGCCTGATGGGTGCAACGGCGACTCTTTTTTTGGCCAGGCAGTGTATTTGCTTGTTGCTGTTTCAGCCATAGCATCATTTTATATGTTTAATACAACAAAGTGCATTGATTTATTTTGTATTTTTTTTAAGGAGGCAGTGAAGACGCTGAGTGGGTCAGTCTTGACGCAGGGAGACATGAATTTGCTTTCCGGTTCCTGCTTCCTCACAGGTGAGTGACCGTAACCTCTCCCCAAAGAACAGGCTACAGGTACATTTTGTGTATTCGTCTCCGGTTTGTGCCGTTGGCAGTAGAAGCACGTTCTCTGTGAACACCAGACTGCTCACCACTAACGTTAATAGCTGTCGCCTAAAAAGCAATGAATTGGCAGCACTTCAAAATCAATAATGTGTGAAGTGTCATCATTACGCAGTGAAGCTGGTTCCCGTTTTAGTAGGAGTCGTTAGAAACGGTAATTTTAGCGAAAATCTGATGTTTTTATGTTCGCTCTCTCCCTATGTCGTCTTCCTGCCGTAGTCCGCTCATGGCGTTATGCTTTATAACACTTTAACAGACAAGCCCGCTAGCTATGTTAGCAGCTTCTACCCTTCACCTGGATTGGTTGTTTTATGCCTCTCACTGTTCCGTAAAGTAATCACAATAATTTGACTTTGGGTCTGTCTGGCTAACCTATCAGCTAGCTATTTTGTCATCTTGAAGCTACAATACAAGCAATCAACATGCTGGTAACTAAAAAAACAAGACAAGAGAGGCTTTGTCTAACTAGTACTAAGTTACTTGACAGCTAGCATTAGCTAATAACATTACATTGCATTCATTTAGCAGAGCAACATAAGTGCATTCACCTGATTAATATCACCTGATAATGCCAGACCTGGCTAATGTTGCATCTTTCCTCGTCAGTCTGGTAACATCAGTAAAGTGCTAGTGCAAGTTAACTATGCTAACCACAAACAAAAGTATAAATTCTAAATATGGATACGTACAGATCACACCCCTAACATATCAATAACTTGTTTGGACGGTTAACGCCAAGGGAGTAGACAAATATTGAAAAATGTCCTCGTACATAATTTCTGGCCATTTGGTCATGGCATTCTCCCAACCCTGAATCCTGTGAAGATGGGAAATATAGTTCCCTCCAATCTGAAAAGATTATAGGTATGTTTTCAAGTAGACTCGTGTTCAAGTAGATCTGTTTGCAGGCAAGCTAGCATTCACAAAGGGCAAAGCCACAAAATGCATTTAGTGGTTTCGGTAAAGGTCAAGGGTCATCCAAAAGGTGGCTTACTCCAGTGCCTCTGGGAAAATAACTTGTTGTGCAACAGAGAGTGTTGTTTTTCTGTAGAACATCTGTGACAATGTTTCTATAAAAGGCACAGTACAAATAATATTGAATCAAAGTGCTTCTGGAAGGAAACATGTCCAAATGAAATGCGTTGCACAATTTCAGTGTAAGGCATTCGCTGCAGTTGTGCTCTGTCAGTCTACATGCCGCACTAAAGACTTTAAAAACACAAACTGCGCTGACTTCGGCATATGCTCAGATGAACATATATATGTTAATTTGTAGTTCTGATGCATTAAAGGGGAACTTTACCATCATTCACTCATGTGTTTTATTATTATTATTTTATTTTTTTTATAAACGAATTTTTGTGTTGTTTCTGGTTGTCTAGATATTTTACTTGCGGTCTAGATATTTTATCTTTGGCTCTGCTATGCTTTGCCACAATGTTAGGCGTGGAGGACTTCAGTTGGTGGTGCGCGTGGGATGAAAGGGTGTGTAAATAAAACGACATTTTCAGCATTGGAATGATGAATCTGCATTTCCTTGACATTGTGTTTTTATTATCTGATTAAACACTCTTGTGACAGGCCCGAAGAGCAAGATACAAGATGCTGGCATATGCTGTTAAAGCTGGTATCATTAAAGAGATTACTCATTCCACATGATAAAAATAACATTCAAAATTAAATTACAAGTAGCTATAGGCTAGGTCTATTAAGTCACATTAGCTAGCCTGCTAGATTTGTTTTACATAGATACTAGACCAAATTGGCAAAGAGCTACCTACTGAATCATTTCACAAGCTTGAATATTTGTCTGGTATCGAAACATTATCATGGTTTCTAAACATGGTGTCTGCTATCTAATCACCAGTGTGGCCAGCTAGCTAGATAATGGTACCTACTTGTTAGCAAGCTGCCCTCTTTGTACCATTGCGCTTGGCTGTCGCTTCCAACTGATTAGTGCACTGGTGAATGCAGTTTCTAAAATGCCATGGTGTAGTCAGCCCCGAGTGGGGACACAGGGTAAATTCCCTGTTCATTCCATGCTCTTAGGAACTGATGGGTAGAGCTGCGAATGCTTTTTGGGAATCAATTTCGAAACACCCCGTAGTCTTTTCCAACATGGTCGATGGGCTACCATAGTTTGAGCTACCTAGTTCAACAACAACAAGAAACATTTAGACGATGGTTATAGGTAACGTGGTTGGTGACGCGTGTATTTTCACCTTTTTCAGGCCCCTGGTCACCTCGTTCGTGGGGAGACACGGGAAGGTCCAGTACTGGGTGAATGCTGTTCTGCAGAGGCCCACAGCCCAGGACCAGAACGTACGCAGAGACTTCCCCATCCTCTGCCACGTTGATGTCAACTCTCCATCTCTGCTGGTAAGAGTGGATATGCAGGACTGTGCATGACAGGGTTCCTATGAAGGGTTCCAATCTCTGGGAAGTCACTAAAAATCTGCAGATTGGTGCAGTGGTTAGCACTGTCGCCTCACAGCAAGAAGGTACCGCGTTCGAATCCCGGCCGAGGGCCTTTCTGTGCGTTTGCATGTTTGAGATAATGGATGGATGGAAGGTTCTTAATAACATTTTTGTTTTTGGTGCTTTTTAGGAATTCTTTTTATTTATTTATTTTTTCAAGATCTTGGCCACTATCTAGAAAAGCTTTGTGCTCAAGCTTTATGTAAAATTTTCCCTTATAAATACCAAAATGGTAGCTGTTCAGTTTTGTATGAGATCCCTGGAATTGGATCAAATAGGCTTACACTTGGAACTGCCATTTTTTCTTGTGTTTACATTTTTGGTGTTTCAGGTTTCTCTTTCCTGTTGCGACATGGCCTGCTCGTAACATGGTGTGGGAGTGTTTGTTATGATCCATTCCCCACGCCCCCCACTGCGAACAGCGATTCTGTTAACTGAGTCCCGTCCCTGAAGCAATGTTTTTCAGCCTGGTCTGAGAAAGCAGGCTTTTCTTACAGTCTGAATCCCCGTCCCTCTTGAAGGCCAAGTCCGTGGGAACTTGGCCGGGACGCACGGGAGACGCCCACATCTCACCCCGCTCTCTCTGGCTCGTTTTCAGTCTCCCGTTTCCACCATCAAGGAGAAGATGATCAGCTGGTGGATCTTCACCTCTGGCTCCGTCTCTCTGAGCGTCAACATCGACAGAAAGGGCTACTGCAACGGTGAGAGTCGCAAACTCCTTTTCACCTTAGTGTTGAGGTACTGAAAAATCGCGTTATTCAGCGTTCCATAAGCAGCCAAAAAGGGTTTGTGCCCAAGGAACTGGGCCCACGGATTTAACCAGCATTGTTGCCATAAACTTCCAGCTGCCCCGATTAATCATGTAAGCAATGCAACAGATTGTGGGCTGTGGCAGACGTCTGAATTGATGAAAATAAATAATTATTTTATATAAACGTTTCTTTTTAAAGCGTTTTTTTAAATTATTTGACGCGTGATGTGCAGCGCATTTCATACCCTTCGTAAGCTTATTTCCATTTCACATCAGGAGAGGTGATCCCCATCTACGCCGAGATCGAAAACTGCTCTTCGCGCCTCGTCGTGCCCAAAGCCGCCATCTACCAGATCCAGACCTGCCTGGCCAAGGGCAAAACCAGAACCTATAGGCAGGTGGTGGCGAGCGTGAGGGGCAACCACATCCCCTCCGGCAGCTCGGACACCTGGAATGGAAAGACGCTGAAGATCCCGCCCCTCTCTCCCTCCGTCCTCAACTCTGCCCTCATCAGGGTGGAGTACTCTTTAGCGGTGAGTATCCGTAGAAGCCAGCATTTAATTTGCCCTTATTTTCCAGTTTAGCAACTGGGGCGGCAACCAGAAGGCCGCAGGTTCAAATCCCAAAAGGATAAGCGCTGTTACACATTTAAACAGAGCACTTATTTCTGTAAATGTCCGGCAGTTAATGGCCCCTTTGCTTGCTGTGATTGGTCACCATATGACAACAGGTTCACATCCCAAAAGGAGAAGCGCTGTTGTACCTTTAAACTGCATCTATTTTTGTAAATGTCCAGCTGTGTAAACGGCTCCTTTGCTTGCTGGTTCAGCTGCTGGGAGTGATCACCAGCAGGTCTGCAGGTTCAAGCCCTGAACAGTGAATGCTGCTGTAGTCTTTAACACAGCCAGGCATCCAGTTGCATTGCCAAGAATGCACAGATGCATCTAGAATCAGCTGGCGGCTTCCTGTCAGCGCGCAGCTGTCCGCGTGAGCACGGATAATGTCTCCTGCTCACCGCACGGCCTGTTTGCTTTGGCTCTCCATCAAAGCCCCCTCAGTAATTGTTTACCGGGAGCACCATGTGGAAAACTTCACTGCACAGAGGAAGGAGGCAGAAGAGTCTTGAACTTCCGAACTCTTTTTTTTTATTAGTTTTTTTTTTTTTTCCTGCTTGCAGAACGGATAGCCGCAAACAGATTTCTGGCGTACATATGACGTACATATTCGAAAGTGTTATAAAAACGTTCAACGTGGGCTGACTGAATAAAGATGCGTGTCTTGTGAAGGTGACGCTGCAGATCCCGGGGGCCAGGAAGCTGAGGGTGGAGCTGCCCATCGTGATCGGCACCGTCCCGTACAGCGGCCTGGGGGCCCGCTGCGCCAGCGTCGGCAGCCGGGTCAGCCGGGACATGAGCTGGCTCTCCCTGGCGCTGCCCGAGGAGCCCGAAGGTACAGTTACAGCCCTTAACCCTGCTCAGTCACAACGACACCCCTTAACCCTGCTCAGTCACAATCACACCCCTTAACCCTGCTCAGTCACAATTGCACCCCTTAACCCTGCTCAGTCACAATCACACCCCTTAACCCTGCTCAGTCACAATCGCACCCCTTAACCCTGCTCAGTCACAATCATACCCCTTAACCCTGCTCAGTCACAATCATACCCCTTAACCCTGCTCAGTCACAATCATACCCCTTAACCCTGCTCAGTCACAATCGCACCCCTTAACCCTGCTCAGTCACAATCGCACCCCTTAACCCTGCTCAGTCACAATCACACCCCTTAACCCTGCTCAGTCACAACTACACCCCTTAACCCTGCTCAGTCACAATCATACCCCTTAACCCTGCTCAGTCACAATCACACCCCTTAACCCTGCTCAGTCACAATCGCACCCCTTAACCCTGCTCAGTCACAATTACACCCCTTACCCCTGCTCCGTCACAACCACACCCCTTAACCCTGCTCAGTCACAACTACACCCCTTAACCCTGCTCAGTCACAATTACACCCCTTAACCCTGCTCAGTCACAATCACACCCCTTAACCCTGCTCCGTCACAATCATACCCCTTAACCCTGCTCAGTCACAATCATACCCCTTAACCCTGCTCAGTCACAATCGCACCCCTTAACCCTGCTCAGTCACAATCGCACCCCTTAACCCTGCTCAGTCACAACTACACCCCTTAACCCTGCTCAGTCACAATCGCACCCCTTAACCCTGCTCAGTCACAATTGCACCCCTTAACCCTGCTCAGTCACAATCACACCCCTTAACCCTGCTCAGTCACAATCGCACCCCTTAACCCTGCTCAGTCACAATCATACCCCTTAACCCTGCTCAGTCACAATCATACCCCTTAACCCTGCTCAGTCACAATCATACCCCTTAACCCTGCTCAGTCACAATCGCACCCCTTAACCCTGCTCAGTCACAATCGCACCCCTTAACCCTGCTCAGTCACAACTACACCCCTTAACCCTGCTCAGTCACAATCATACCCCTTAACCCTGCTCAGTCACAATCACACCCCTTAACCCTGCTCAGTCACAATCGCACCCCTTAACCCTGCTCAGTCACAACTACACCCCTTAACCCTGCTCAGTCACAATCGCACCCCTTAACCCTGCTCAGTCACAATCGCACCCCTTAACCCTGCTCAGTCACAATCATACCCCTTAACCCTGCTCAGTCACAATCATACCCCTTAACCCTGCTCAGTCACAATCATACCCCTTAACCCTGCTCAGTCACAATCGCACCCCTTAACCCTGCTCAGTCACAATCGCACCCCTTAACCTTGCTCAGTCACAATCGTACCCCTTAACCCTGCTCAGTCACAATCATACCCCTTAACCCTGCTCAGTCACAATCGCACCCCTTAACCCTGCTCAGTCACAACTGCACCCCTTAACCCTGCTCAGTCACAATCATACCCCTTAACCCTGCTCAGTCACAATCGCACCCCTTAACCCTGCTCAGTCACAACTACACCCCTTAACCCTGCTCAGTCACAATCGCACCCCTTAACCCTGCTCAGTCACAATCACACCCCTTAACCCTGCTCAGTCACAATCGCACCCCTTAACCCTGCTCAGTCACAATCGCACCCCTTAACCCTGCTCAGTCACAACTACACCCCTTAACCCTGCTCAGTCACAATCATACCCCTTAACCCTGCTCAGTCACAATCATACCCCTTAACCCTGCTCAGTCACAATCGCACCCCTTAACCCTGCTCAGTCACAATCGCACCCCTTAACCCTGCTCAGTCACAATCGCACCCCTTAACCCTGCTCAGTCACAATCGCACCCCTTAACCCTGCTCAGTCACAATCATACCCCTTAACCCTGCTCAGTCACAATCGCACCCCTTAACCCTGCTCAGTCACAACTACACCCCTTAACCCTGCTCAGTCACAATCATACCCCTTAACCCTGCTCAGTCACAATCATACCCCTTAACCCTGCTCAGTCACAATCGCACCCCTTAACCCTGCTCAGTCACAATTGCACCCCTTAACCCTGCTCAGTCACAATCACACCCCTTAACCCTGCTCAGTCACAATCATACCCCTTAACCCTGCTCAGTCACAATCATACCCCTTAACCCTGCTCAGTCACAATCGCACCCCTTTACCCTGCTCAGTCACAATTGCACCCCTTAACCCTGCTCAGTCACAATCGCACCCCTTAATCCTGCTCAGTCACAATCGCACCCCTTAACCCTGCTCAGTCACAATCGCACCCCTTAACCCTGCTCAGTCACAATCGCACCCCTTAACCCTGCTCAGTCACAATTGCACCCCTTAACCCTGCTCAGTCACAATTGCACCCCTTAACCCTGCTCAGTCACAATCGCACCCCTTAACCCTGCTCAGTCACAATCGCACCCCTTAACCCTGCTCAGTCACAACTACACCCCTTTACCCTGCTCAGTCACAATCGCACCCCTTAACCCTGCTCAGTCACAATCGCACCCCTTAACCCTGCTCAGTCACAATCGCACCCCTTAACCCTGCTCAGTCACAATCGCACCCCTTAACCCTGCTCAGTCACAATCGCACCCCTTAACCCTGCTCAGTCACAACTACACCCCTTAACCCTGCTCAGTCACAACTACAAGCCACAGTGTGACAGGCATGGTGTGTGTGTGTGTGCGTGCGTGCGTGCGTGCGTGCGTGCGTGCGTGCGTGCGTGCGTGCGTGCGTGCGTGCGTGCGTGCGCACAATTTGCAATTGTGGGGCAGTGTCTGCGCTCTTGGCAAAATTTTACATTTTTCTCCAGAGGGAGAGTGTGTATATAGTATATGGAGGATATCAGTGGTAATCAATATGGCTCAAGATCATGCCCGTATATGTGACGCGGTATGTCAAAAGCAGGCGGAATTGGGCAGAGCTACGAACGGAGGAACAGCTGTAAAATGCCTTGAGGGTGAATTTTAGGGGTTTAGAGATTTTTGGACATTTATGATGCTACAAATATTAAAAATGTTCTGTAAAAGTTTCTAACTGAAATTTCATCGTCAAAGTATTTTTTTAAACACTTTTAGAGAGGCATATAATTTCACAAAATGATGCCTTGTTCGAGATTTTGCTTGGAAATGACGCCAAATTTAGCGTAACTTCGAGCTCACTTGCTAACGTAAAATCGCATGATGATATTTTGCCAACATATTGGTTATTCAAACGGTATCTTTCTTGATGAAATAAACTATTAATTGATTATTAAAACAACAATAATCGTGAGCTTGTTTATGGACTACAAGAGCCGCCCGATAAAGGGCGCCCCTTTTTTGACAGTACTTTCTAATCTAAAAGACGTTAAAACAAAAAAAACTACCGGTCACATCTACATGGTTATTGGCTTAAAAGTTAGCTTATCGTTTTGTGAACCTAATAAATATAATATGTTCAATGGTATGTGCCAGAATAATATCAGTATCGTATGTTGATCACAAAAATGTCTGGTTTCCGCCCGATAACAGGGTTCGGTACGCTAACATTGTTAACCAACTTGTTTTGTTTAAACTCAAACTTTAAAGGGCTATTTCTCAGTTTCGATGTTTCAGACGGTCCAATTTAAAATCTTAATAACTTCGCTTTGGAATATCCGATTTGAAAAAAGAAAGCGGAGTTGTAAAGTGCAAGGTCTATGTTTTACTAATATACCAATAACTCAAAATTGACCTCTTGCCCAATTCCGCCTGGTTTTGACATACCGCGTCACATATGCCAATATCGGAGAGAGTGAAATACAGTGAAATGTGTGTTTGATTACACTATTACTTTAGTTAGCCCACGTTTCCAGTAATATGGAATAGACCAGGAGTCGCCAGTTCTCTTTAAAAGATTGTGACGATTTCTGTGAATTTGGCATTACTTGGAAAACGGGCATGCCTCTGGATTCAAAATCCAAAGCCAATGTGTAATCTGATGGAGGCCAATGGAAGCGATAACTGTTGTGTCATACATGCCAAAATAAAAGCCAATTCTTCCAGTAATGCTTGTTGTGGAAAAAGCGAAGACCTCCCAACTGACTTCTTACCAGGGTTAGTTGATAATAAAAGCACACGCTTAGCCATTTCTGCTCAGGTATATTTTGTTATTTTAAGTAAAAGTGAAAGCCAAAATGGGCACAGCTCTGATTCAGATCATGTGACTTGTCTTTGGCGGTCAAATTTGAGCAAGGAAGAGGATCCTTTAGATCGCATGAACCGGAAATATTTTCCGGCCAGCCATGGTAAGGACCGTTCAAATTTCTTGTATTGAGAAGGAAAGGAGCTTCACGAATCCTTTTATCCGTCCTTTCACAAAGGATGCTCTGGACTATCCTTTTCAGAAGGAAGGTAGTATTTGCGCCCCACAATGCAATGCCGCCAATGTTTTCATAAGCATCACAGTTTTCCGGAACCTACCGAATTACCAAATTCAAACAACAAGGCGAACATCTGAGAAATGCAAGAAATCTAAATGTGAATATCTAGTATTGTTGATTAGTAGTGGCTTATAATAGAAAGTAAACAAATGATGACACAATCAGACAATACACCAAATTTATTAAGAGGCTAAATTTCGCAGATAAAACGAACAGTTCAAGTGAAATGGGAGACGGCAATGATGCGCCTTTTGTCATAATTTTTCGTGAAGTTGTAGTTTGCGATGTTGAACAGTCACGTCAAGACGACTGGACGTCGCACCCCGACGCAAGGTACAGAAGGAGGTTTGAATTCCACAGTAGACGCTAGATTCCTTGTAAACCTCTCCTTCCAACTTTTCCTTGACCACCCATGACGTTTTCTGGCGAGGTCAAGGAAAAGTTGCAAGGAAAGGAAAAAGGAGCTATTTTTTTGACTATTCGAATGCAGCCAACGTCTCTCTCCTCCCAGCTCCTCCGAACTATGTGGACGTTGTGTCGGAGGAAGAGTTTGAGCTGCACACGTCCTCCCTCGTCCAATCAGAGGACCTGGAGAGGCAACTGGGAGGGCCGATCTTCGCCTACTTCCAGGAATTCCGATTTCAGCCCCCTCCAGTCTACTGTGAGGTGAGATAATATATGGGTCACTTTAAAACACAAGGTAGTATAGAATATAATGGGTTATGTTTTATGTCTGCCAATTGTGGAAATGTATCTTGCTACTAGTAGCAGACATAGAGATAAACTACAAATAATGTGTATACTTTATACATGTCAGTAGTTAAGACTACATATCCTATAAGATCATTAAAAAATAGGCATCATACACTCACATGTATTAAACATGTGACATATGCTATAGGTTTCTATCATGAATTGTACCCCAGTTGTTAATTCTGAAAATACAGTTGAAGTCGGAAGTTTTAATATATGGAACACATGATTGGTAAAATGGCTGTAAGTCATCAAGGGTCTGAGGTATCAAACAAGCCTCAAACCATCACTCTGCTGCCAGATATTCAGTAGATATGGATGGATCACTTTAAGGGTTGTTTCTCCTGACAAATCTTCCTATTTGGACTCTATGGAAAAATAAGTCAGGAGAAGAAACCCTTCAAGTTATCCATCCGTATCTACTGCATATCTGGCAGCAGAGTGATGGTTTAAGGCTTGTTTGATATGTCAGACCCTTGATGACTTAGAGCCATTTAGCCAACCATGTGTTTCCATACTGTTCCAGTGTAATTTACAGCTAAATCTAGTCCCACCCCCCAATTCCCATAGAGATCCATTCAAATACAGAGACGTTATACACTGCCCGGCCAAAAAAAAAAGTTGCACACTGTAATATTTTGTTGGACCGCCTTTAGCTTTGATTATGGCACGCATTCGTCGTGGCATCGTTTCGACAACCTTATGCAACGTCACAACATTTATTTCCGTCCAGACTTGCATTCATTTTTGGCCGAGATCTTGTATTGACGACGGGAGAGTCGAACCACTCCGTCAAGTCTTCTCCAGCACATCCCAAAGACTTTCAATGGGGTTAAGGTCAGGACTCTGGTGGCCAATTCATGTGTGAAAATGATTCCTCATGCTCCCGAACCACTCTTTCACAATTTGAGCCCGATGAATCTTGGCATTGTCGTCCTGGAATATGCCCATTGATGGGATAACCTGGTCATTCAGTACATTCAGGTACTCAGCTGACTTCATTTTATTGCTACATAACATTGCTGAGCCTAGACCTGACCAATTGAAGCAACCCCAGATCATAACACTGCCTCCAGAGGCTTGTACAGTGGGCACTATGCATGACTGGTGCAACTGCAACTTTTTTTTTTGGCCAGGCAGTGTAGTATCACTTGTAAGAGTACCAGAAAATAAGATATCGAGTCTTTTGATGTTGTTGGGTCACAGACATCAGGAAGTCATGGCATGCAAAGGATATGCGACCAAATATTAAAAAATTAAAGGCACAGTCAACTTAGTGTATGTAAACTTTTGACCCACTGGAATTGTGATATAGTGAATTAAAAGTGAAATAATCTGTCTGTAAACAATTGTTGGAAAAGTTACTTGTGTCATGCACGAAGTAGATGTCCTAACTGACTTGCCAACACTATAGTTTGCTAACATGAAATCTGTAGAGTGGTTAAAAATGAGTTTTAATTACTTCAACCTAAGTGTATGTAAACTTCCGACTTCAGCTGTATCTACCCAGATTCATTATAATTGCTAATTGTTGGAAAGGGGGCCGGGGGGTGGTGTCATCCTTCACTGAAGTATTTAATTGTCAGAATAAATTTCAGTAGCAAGTTTTCCATTAAAACAAGCACTAAGGACATGAGCTGTACCAGCGAGATCAGTACCTGGTGGTGAATTGCATTACTTTGTTACATTACTGGACCATGTTAATTTATCCGCTTTCCTTCGCTCAGGTGGACCCGCACCCCGTCCTGGCTCTGGAACCGCCGCCTCAGCTGGGTTTTCCCGCCTCGACGTCAGCAGGCCTGCCACTTTAAAGAAGCACAAGCTTTGCGCTCGAGTTAACCGCAGTTTCGTCAAAGCTCATGCATGTTAGCCGTGACCGATTTTCAGAAAGTCTTTACTGTCCGGGGAGAATGACCGTGGATAAAGCCGTGACCGGGACGGCGAAACTGGACCGTGGAAGTGGATGGCGACCGTGGGAAGGGCCAGCCTCGACGTCACGTTTCGTTGACGAGCTTCGGCGCGCAGACGCGGCCCCTTGGCGCGCACGGGGAGAGATGTACTTTCTGCGTCGGAAGAAGCATTTTGAACATTTACACGGCTTGCGTTCCAGATCAAACGAACAGAAACGACAAACCGCGCATTTCTTAAACAAAAAAGTCACGCTCTTGGTGAAAATGGTTTCAAAAGAAATACGAATGCATATTTTTTCCCACGGTCATAGAGTGATTTCATTGTTGGGTTTTTTAGGTTCGTTCTATGCCTTTTCAGTCACACAGTGAAATTCTATTTCTGGGTTTGTAGGTTAAAAAAAAGCTTCTGTTCAGGAGAGAATGTTTTTTTTGTAACTGCCCTTCAGTGTTAAGTTCAACTCCAAGGACATTCAGGGTGCTGCTCCCGTTGAAGGTTTTGAGGATAAGTGACAATAGAAAGCTGCCTTTGGAAACTTACGTAAGTGGATGTGACGTGGTGCAATGAACCAGTATTCTCAGGACACAAGGAATCAGGGTTTTGTTGAGATGGGAAGGCTCAGGAATAATTGTTGTTAAAGAAAGGGCTTTTTCTGCTACAGTATACTAAAATTGGTACACCACAGCAATACTAATCAACGTTAAACTGCACAGATTTTTCTTGTCATAACAAAAGCATTCCCGTACAGTGTCAACCACAATTGACGGCTGTTTCGAAGTAGAGACACTTGAGTTTACATTTTTGGTCTAAAGAGGGAGTTCCTCTTTAGGGTCCACGCTGCCATTAAATTGAGCTAAGCTTATGTATAACTGCACTTGATTCATTTGACCAACGTTTACTTTTATGTGACATCTTCAGCACTAAGTGTGAAGGAACCAAAGCTCACATTTGAAGAGAACTAGCCAAGTAGTGTAAGTGTGCTAGTGCCATTTGGGTTTGTACTTTGACATTGACATCTTTAAAAAAGAAAAAAATGCTCAGTATGACACTGTGGGGAAAATAATGTCTTTATACTGTGGCTGCCTTCAATGTAATGCTATAAAGTGCCAATTCCAAGTGCCTCTGGAGTGCTTGGACTGTGGATTATGGTGTCTGTGCCGGAGTGCTGTAAACTTTATAGGCCTATATCCTCAGCATATGTGTGTTCCCCACAGGTAAGCTGGGTGAGTTTCTTAAGATATTGATTATTTTCTGCAGTTTCACAGAATGCTAATTAAGTGCCTTCAAAGCTGCTATGTCGGGCCATCAGTAATGATAACCAGACATCTCCCAGGTATTATGGCCTTTTGACTACAGTCCCAAGAGTCTGGAGCACCAACAAGCGCGAGAATCAAAACGATCCATTCAGACTCTTAACTGAGCCATTGAGACGTTACGGGATATTGTTGCCTATAGTTCATTTGTATGTGAATCCATCTCAAGTCAATGGGCTGCTTACTACTTTTTGTATTGCTGCCTTGCTTTGTTTTGTTTAAATGAGTGTGAATAAAATATTTGAATGTACTGTCTGACGGGAAATCCAGTCTCCTCTTCGGTCAGTGTGAAATGACGCTTATTCCTGGAGTGGTCAGGGTCGCGTCAGGGCTGGAGCCTATCTGGAGCTTATCCCAGCATGCGCTGGACAGGTTGCCAATCCATCGCAGGTCCTGAAATCAATCAACGTTTATCTTCATTTTGACTTCTTCATTTTTCTTGATTGGCAATCACCAGCCCGATTTGCATTTAACTGCCAGTCGAAGTTGCAAGTCTTTAAACGCTCATTATCACATCTGAAGTGCAAGTTGAATGTTCTTTCCCACGTTAAAGCATATTGCACGGGTCTTTGTGGGTGTTGAGCCTTGTTATGGTTCAGTAGTGCAACATGGGAAATGTGCATTTTTGTTCAAGTTATTGGCACATAATGGTGAGATCAACGGCCCATCCTACGTGTGAACTAAAAGTAGCATATGAGAACAAGTAGACTGTACTTTGGTTGCAGATCAGAGAAGGGCCAACTGTAAGGCGTGCGATTCCATTGTTACGCTATGTCCCCCACATTCTCGCAGGAACACGTCATGTTCTGGACGAGCCGTCGCGCTAGTCAGCTGTCTGTCCGCGCAGCACGGAAACTGCGCTCGGTAAACAAGGCCGTACATCACTGTCAGAGCGGCGCGTGGGAACGCAGGGACAGTCGGGACAGCCTGTGATCTGATCTGTCGGCAGGAGAGCCTGGGTGCACTGTACTGCGTGTGAAAGGATACTTTAGCATTGGACTGAAATAGGAGGCCCAGCCGTACAGCGGTATTCTCTCCTTGAATGAGGGTTGTGATGGGAACAGCAAGGTTTGCAGGGCCCTATTCCTCATAGCTAGCTAAGTGTGCTAGCTGGCTAATTGTGCTGAGTAAAACCCTAGTTCATATCGTCACCCTCTTAAAATAATGGCCTAAGTCCCTTTTTCAAGTTTCAGAAAACATAAATAACTGAACCAAATACAGAATATATGATATTTATTAATCATTCCACAAAAAAATGTTACGACAATAGATGACTATTGACATACAAATAACTCTGTCAATTATGTAACATACAACAATTAAATGACTTAGGCCAATTTACGAACATGCCGTTGTGACTTAAGCAAAAAAAACTGGCTTAGGCCTGACTTACAGCTGCATTTTTTAGGCAAAACAGTGCACTACAAACAATAGCGTGTGACATAGGCCGTTTTATTTTTGCCTAAGTCAAGACAATGTGACTTAGGCAAAAATAAAACGGCCTAAGTCACACGCTTGACATAGGCCATAGCATTACCAGGTAGGAACAGCATGATCTTTTCAATTAAGGACTTAGTCAATTTTACCAGAGGTGGCCAGCATCATGAAGAGTTGATTTAGGCAAAAATATCATTTTCCTCAAGAAGTGACTTAAGCCATTATTTTAAGAGGGTGACGATATGTTCCATACTCTGGGAGCTTCCGGGTTTCGCTCAGCTCTGTTAGCCAGCTAACTGAGTTATCCCCATACGGGGCCCAGGTCACTAATCAATCGAGCCCTAATACAAGACCTTTAGCAATCATGATGCAAGAACAAAAGGAACAAAGATTGCTTTATCATTGAAAAAAAAAAGACGGATCGGCTTAAAGACACAATCAAGAATTAGGCTCCCAAACTGACAACAGAATGACGGGCTGCGTAATGATGCCACAATGACTAACCAAGGTTGGAGGAGCCGTCGATCCAATTACATCCGCTAATATCCACTCATTCCCGGTATGTCCACTTAGATCCATGTAGACCCACTGAGATCCATATAGATACATTAGAATCCACTTACTGTACATGATCTTGGGTCCACTTAGATCCATGTATACCCACTTAGATCCATGCAGATGCATTAATAAATTATTTGGCCGAGTTTGCTTGCTGTTTAAAGGTAGCGGCTACGTAAGGCCTCGTCTGTGCTCCGCTTGATGCAGTAATTCAGTAGGACGGCAGCATCGAGGCAGGCTTGGCAAAGAGTCAGCCGTTTACTGTATTTGTCCTCTGTGTGACACAGTCTGATCTTAAGATAAAAGTATAGATATATTATTGCTTCTATTCACTTGAGGCCCAACTAAACCATATGAGTGCATGACCACTCCTGCACCCCTACACTTTCATTACTTCAATGCCACTGTCTCATGGAGACATTTCAAACGTGGTAACCTTTCCAGTTAATGTCACTGTTCAACCCTTTAGTACTGTTCTGTATGGCTAAAGTCTAATCTAATCAAATCATCTTTTTTTGAAATTGAGGCTGACCAAAACGCAGAATTCTGGGATCACACTTTTCCATCTGTCAGTTGTTTCACTGGTCCATGGATACCAGAATGGCTATTTCTGCCTGCCAGCCTCCGCCCGTCTGTCAGCCGTATCACATTTGATTACAGTGCTTTGAACAGCCACCAGGTAAATAGAGATGTAACTCAAATGGGTGCACCACCTTAAAACATACCGTTCAGTCAGTGCCCCGGGACCCCATTCCTTGCAGTGTACCTGGCTGGCTGCAGCTGCACAGCCCCCCCGCCCCCATCCCCCATGGAATCTCCCCTGTCCGGCCAGCCCGATTACATAATGCCCAGCTGAGCTTATGTGCTGACCCGTAACACAATAACAGCCCGGCGCAAAAACAGGGCATCGGCATGGTGCGGGGCCCCACTGCGGGGCCCCACGTGCGTACCCGCACCTCTGACCGTGAACCGTGTGAACTCCCAGAGAGAGTGCTGCACAAGCGCACCTCCGACCGTGACCCAGATAAACTCTCAGAGCGCTGGACCGCTGCGCTTCTGACCGTGAACTAGGCAAGCTCGCAGGGAGGGATGACCGCGAACCGCCCAGTACAGAGAGTACTGACCTACCGTGAAGTGTGTGAGCGGTTCTGAATGGTGACCGGCCAGGCTTGTGCCCGCGAAACGCTCAAGCTCATGAAGAGAACGCCGAACAGGTGCTTTTAATGCAGTTACGTTTTATTTGTATAGAGATGCTGTCTTTACAGGAAAACAGGAAATGGGAAAATTGGGAAAGACCAGACCAAAGCCCCCATAAACAGCAAGTGAGGTTAAAAAAAAACAAAAAAAACAATCTCCCCAGTGGAAAGAAAAAAAAAACAAGCTGGCTCTTAGAACAGCATGAAAGACTTTTTTTTTTAAAGTGGCTTTTGTCCAGCAAATCTGGATACTGTGACAGCATGTGTGGTCCGGCGAAGCTGCCACTCTTCCGAAGAGGAGCTTCAAAGGACAGCCCTCACAGGGAAACGAGACATATAGTCCGATCAAAATCGCGGCTCAGATGACGTGGTCTGGATCTCCAGGGCCGCGCGTGGACGGACGGTACCTAGGTTCGTGACGGCGCGCTGCGACGGGACGTGCTATTGGCCATGCCGCGAATAACAGGGTCATTACACTGGAATCCGGTTTGCGTGCACAACTACACTTTGGTGCAAGGTTCACGTTTACTTTTAGCAGATGCTCTGATCGACTTGCACAGCTTAAATTCTTTTTCCATGCAATCTATTTATACAGCTCGATATTTACTGAAGCAATTTGGGTTAAGTGCTTTGTTCAAGGTGGCAACGGCAGAACCCCAGCTGGGAATCAAACCTACAGTCCTCGAGTGCATGGATATAACAGGTGATGCTATCATGACTGGGTATAAAAGGATATCAAAAGACTCTTGATATCTTATTTTCAGGTACTCTTACAAGCGATATTATGACTTTTGAATGCATCTCTATGGGAATTGGGTTGTGGGACTAGATTAAACTGTAAATTACATGAGAATATTATGAAACCCATGGTTGTCTAAATGGCTGTAAGTCATCAAGGGTCTGCGGTATCAAATGGTTTGAGGCTCGTTTGATACCTCAGACAGTTGATGACTTAGTTGGTAAGGTAAAACATTAAATATATTTTCTTTGTACTATTTTCAATTAAATATATGTAAAATAGAATTTACAAATCACTGCTTTTATGTGCATTTTACTTATTGTCCCAAATTTTTTTGGAATTTGGGTTTGTAGAACATTTTGCTAAATCCAGCCCGACCCCTCTATCTCTGTCCATATTTCTCTGAATATCATCTCTCCTTCCCTTTTTCTCTTACATTCCCCCACTCTCTGTCCCATCTTCTCTCCCTCTATCATATTAACGCCCTCTGTGACATACGATTCCTCTCTCTGGTTCTCCGGGTTAACTTTGTGCGTGCTTGGACTTGTCAGGCCGAGGTTGCTGACGTGCTTGTTTGCATGACAGATTTGTTTCGGAATGATTCCCATCATTTGCCACTGTTTTTTTTATCTGCAGTCATTTGGTGGTCCTGATTCCAGTCTGGGAATTGGCAGTCGCTTTGGAAAAGCTTACTCTTTCTCTGTTTACAGAGCATGTGTATAAACATTGATTTGGTTCACACTTTGTTCATAAGATAATCATTTTTATTATAATTTTTCAGGACATTTTCAAATATTTGTACAAGTAGGCTACACCGATTTTCTGAAAGGTGTCAATTTAATCCTACTGTTTTTTTCTGCTGTAGACCACATGCGTCTACGTACATGCCACCCTGGTATTTTTATGGTTTTAGGTTACATTACATAGTTTTATATTTTTCTTCTTAGAGCTTGTTACAGAAGTAGACTATATATTTAGAATTTGTACTTTGGTTCTTGGTTAGCGTAGTTAACTTTCACTAGTGCTTTTGTGACAATGTCTCTTTACTTGCTGGTCTGGGACTGTTGTTAGCCAGGTCTGACACCATGGGTCATACACTGCCCGGCCAAAAAAAAAGTTGCACACTGTAATATTTTGTTGGACTGCCTTTAGCTTTGATTATGGCGCGCATTCATCGTGGCATTGTTTCGACAACCTTATGCAACGTCACAACATTTATTTCCGTCCAGACTTGCATTCATTTTTGGCCGAGATCTTGTACTGACGACGGGAGAGTCGAACCACTCCGTGAAGTCTTCTCCAGCACATCCCAAAGACTTTCAATGGGGTTAAGGTCAGGACTCTGGTGGCCAATTCATGTGTGAAAATGATTCCTCATGCTCCCTGAACCACTCTTTCACAATTTGAGCCCGATGAATCTTGGCATTGTCATCCTGGAATATGCCCATTGATGGGATAACCTGGTCATTCAGAACATTCAGGTACTTTTTTTTATTTTTATTGCTGCATAACGTTGCTGAGCCTAGACCTGACCAATTGAAGCAACCCCAGATCATAACACTGCCTCCAGAGGCTTGTACAGTGGGCACTATGCATGACTGGTGCAACTGCGACTTTTGGCCAGGCAGTGTATTAATCAGTTGAATGCACTTACAGTTTCTCCTACTGTAGGAGTCCCTGTGGATAAGAGCACCTGCTAAATGCATGTAATGTAATCTAATCGTATTTAAAAGTTAAATAATAATGTCTTAGTCAGGATAGTACATTGGGTGCAACGTCTTCCACTGAAGCGGCTACCGAGGCGGCACCCAGCCCAAACCCAGAGGACATGTGTGGGGCTCTCTCCACACTGGCAACCTCACTGCCAACCTCACTCCTCACTGTGCAGGCCCACAAATCCTATTCACTGACACACCTCTGAGACAAAAAGCCTATTTTGATTCCATTAGAGACCTGATCAAAGTTAATAAGGGCCAGTGAGCATTTAATATGGCAGGGTGAGGTGAGATCGGAACAGTCTAATTTTGGGATTTAGTTAGACAAATATATACATTTTGGTGGCAATCTTTTTTTTTCTCTAAAAGAAACATCCACTGGGGGAAAAAAAAAAAGAATTGCAAATGTGTGCAGAGACTGAGAAATAAGAATGATCAATTAAAGCTAGAGTACGCAACTTTTCCCCAACGGTCGCATTTGTTGTCAAAACATTTCATTACATCTCTTGGCCCTGCCCACAGAGAAAGAGACACAAGGTGTGCTGGCTCTTCTCAGTATCCAGGGGCGTGGCTTTTACACTCTCTTATTTGACTTGAAACCAATGCATTCAGTTGAATGCAAATACATGAATGCAAATCATCACTATTAAAATCACGCCCCTGGATATCAACAACAGTCAACGCCCCTTCAAGAAGACAGATGTTGGATCCAGAGAGCCTGCAATCTCATAGCGCATTGCTCCATTATATTTATAAATATAGCCTTTTTTAAAGCGAACAAAAAAGTAAGCCATCTTATCAAGCAAGATATATTCTTAAATTTCCATTAGCATTTTTATTTTTGTCATGGTTTTGACGCCTTTTTCCCATGCGGTCGTTTTCCTCGGTAGCCACGAGAGGGCGCTGCCCTTTTAGTGGATGTTTGCTCCGCCCCGTCTTGATTGCGGAGCTTCTGTCAGCATCCACACCTGTGCGTGGTCACCTGGGAGTTATTTAAGCCCACGTTTTCCTCCGTTCTGGGCTTCGATATTATTTTGTATTGTCTGGCATTATTTGCACTGTTTTGTGTGGTATTATGTTGCCCTTTGATTGCTTAGCCAGTATGATTAGGTCTAGGTTTTTTAGGAGACCGTTTTTGCTCAAGTGTGTTTTATTGGAGTAATGCGGGACTTGCCTTTGTGGATGTAGCTATTAGGACTCTTCCCCCCTGGCTCTTTTCTGTCTCCGCTTCCTGGTCTTTCCTTTCTTCCTTTGCCTAGACCTTTTGCCTTATCTGTCTCTTCCTCCTCTCTCTGTCTGCTTTCTTCCGTGAAAGCGAGAAGAGTCTTTGTTTGTTTGTGGGTGTATTTGTTTAGTCATTTCTTACTAAGAGACAGAGCGTTTTTATCGTACTGACAGACAGGGCTTTATTTATTCTGAGAGGCAGGGCGTGTATTTTCTATTAATCTTGCGTTAGGCTTTTAGCTGGTGTCCGGTGCAGCTGTCCTGTTCGTTCTATTCGGTACCTGTCTCCGTACATGGAGCTTTGGCGATTTTGTTCGGAACTGTAGTTCTGTTTCGTCCTTCGGTACATATCTTCCTATAGGGAGACAGGGCGATGTTGTGGACATGTTTGCGTGTGACTGCGAGTCTCTGAAAGTAGCCTTGGAACGTTAGCTCTCTGTTCCTTTCGCCTCCTCGTTACATTCCCTTTACTGAGAGGCTAGGGCGTGTATTTTCTACTAAGCTTGCGTTAGTCATTTTGCTAGTAAAGGTATGGGACGGCGGTTTACCGTCGGCTCGCCTGTAAAATGTTTCTCTCTCCTGGGAGATCCGGCGTTTACCCCCTTTATGTTTTCTGCATGTGACTGCGAGCTTATGGAAATAGCCATGGAATGTTGGATCTCTGTTCCTGTGGCCTTCTCGTTACATTTATTTTTACTGAGAGGCAGGGCTTTTATTTTCTACTAATCTGCATTAGTCATTTAGCCAGTAAATGTCCGGTGCAGCTGTCCTGTTCATCCTTCGGTACATGTCTTCCTATAGGGAGACTGAGCGATGTTGTGGACATGTTTGTGTGTGACTGCGAGTCTGAGAGTAGCCTTGGAACGTTAGATCTCTGTTCCTTTCTCCTCCTCGTATACTATTTTGTATTATTTTGCAGTGTTTGTTGGCTGTGTGTTTTGTGCCATTACACTACTCGCCTGTTCTGACGCTTTCTCATTACCGAGGCAGGGCGTTTATTATTTCTGGCTCTTTCTTTAGTCACTTAGCTCGTAGAAGAATGGGCCCTCACATCTCTGCGCTATTCGCCTTACTATGGTCGCTCCTTATTGAGAGACCGGGCGTTCACGCTTTTACTTAGTCACTTAGCTCGTAGAAGTATAGGGCAGCAGTGCTTTGTTCCATTCGCCTTGTTTGGTTTTCTTACTGAGAAACCTGCCGTTCGTGCTTCTACACATTGGCGTGTGACAGTGAGCCGGTTACTAGCGTCGGTACGTTTGTTCCCAGTCTTGTCTCCTCCCCTTAATTACAGGGTTTCCCATCTTAGTGGCCTTAATGAATCCCCTTGCTGCGTTTGGTCCCTCCTACCTCACACGTCACGCCACCATTACAATTTTGTTACACTTTTTTCCCTTACACAGACGTACCCAGTACCTTTATCAAAGGAGGTGGCTGCATTTCAGAGTGTGTTCAGGTGCAGGTTTCACACCTCTCTTTCTTTGGTGCGATACCTACCATGGAAATGAAAGATTCACACCTTGCACTTACCTCCACAAATCCAAAGACTGCAAATTGTACCCTACATGCAAACCAAGTCGAGTTTTACCCCTGAATTCCGCCCAAACCATCAACTCTAAAAAATAAAACTCTGAAGGCAAAGTACTATTCAGTCAAAAGCAAAGAAGACAGCGAACGACATCAGGGTATTCCCATCTCATCGCTGAAGCACTGCTCCTCTGGTTGATGGCGTGCCTACGGTCTGCCTTCACCGACTGCCTGCTGTGTGTGTGCGCCAGGGACATGTGGTCAGAGACCAAATGTAAACTAATGCAGCAAAGAAGATGAAACTTGGCATGGCCCTCGCTTCGAAAATATTTTACGAAGGCTGATTCTGACAAAATTTCACATTTCGTAATAAAAAACATAACATATTGCACTTGCGAACTGCGCTCGCTAATTATTTCAGTGCGGTTGCGTGGTTGCTTGATTTGCATTAATTTGTTAGTGAATTGGTCGATAATATGGCACACATAGCATTCACAAATTGCGCAGATTATTTTTTATTAGTGGATCTACTACTGAGTGTTTCAGCCTCAGGCAAGGCATTGATAATGTTCTTTAAAAGTATCAATTTGAATGCACGTTGTCATGGTTTTTAACCATTTTTGCCTATGCGGTCGTTTTCCTTGGCCACACGAGGGCGCTGCCCTTTTGGTGGATGCTTGCTCCGCCCTGCTTGGATTGCAGAGCTTCTGTTAGCGTCCACACCTGTGCGTGGTCACCTTGAGAGACTTATAAGCCTCCCGTTTCCTTTGTTCGGGGCTTCAAGATTGATTGTGTGGTGTTTGTTTATTGTTTTGTACTGTGGTGTATGGTTGGCTGTGAGTTATTCGTACTATTTGGGCTACTCGCCTATTTTTGCGTCTCGTTGCTGAGGCAGGGCTTATTTCTTGCTGGGTCTTTAGTTACTTATCTCGTAGAAGTATGGGACCGCGGATCTCTGCTCTATTTCGCCTGTAATATCTCTCTCCTGGGAGATCAGGCGTTTCGCTTCTACTTAGTTACTTAGCTCGTAGAAGTATAGAGTTGCTTCTCATTTCCGTGTTACAGTGAGCCAGTTGGTAGCTTTGGTACGTTTATTCCCTGTTTTGTCTCCTTCTCGTGGACTACGTTCCCCTTTGTTGTGAGTCAGGGTTTTTGTTTATATTGAGAGGCTGTCCTGCTATTTTCTATTTTTGCGTTGGTCTTTTGTTGCAGCTGTCCTCCGTCCTTTTTACCTACGGGACGATTTTGTTCGGAACTGTTGTTCTGTTCGTTTTCCGGGTATGTTTCTCCTTGTGTGGAGTTTGGGCGAGGTTGTGGACATGTTTGTGTGTGACTGCGCGTAGCATGGGAATGTCTGTTCTCGGTTCCTTCGCCTCGTTACATTTCCCCTTACTGAGAGGCTAGGGTGTGTGTTTTCTATTTTTTGCTTTAGTCATTCTGCTAGTAAATTTATTACATTGTATTACATTACATTACATTCATTTAGCAGATGCTTTTATCCAAAGCGACGTACAGTAAGTGCATACAGAGACATCATCAAGATCACTACAGAACAGACAAGACAAAGCACATCCTTCCCATAATGTAGCAGCTATCCCTAGTATTATGGGAAGTTATGGGACGACGGTGCTCCGTCGGCTCGCCTGTAAAATGTTTCTCCCTCCTGGGAGATCGGGCGTTTACCCCTTTATGTTCTGCATGTGACTGCGAGCTTATGAAAGTAGCCACGGAACGTTATCTCTGTTCCTTCGCCTCCTCCTTACATTCCTCTTTACCAAGAGGCAGGGTTTTTATTCTCTAAACTCGTGTTGGTCTTGTAGCCGGTAATTCCGGTGCTGCTGTTCTGTTTCGTCCTTTGTACTTGCGGGACGATTTTGTTCGGAACTGTAGTTCTGTTCGTTCTCCAGGTATGGCTCCTTACATGGAGCTTGGGCGTTTTTGTTGACAGGTTTGTGTTTGACTGCGAGTCTGAGAGTAGCCTTGGAACGTTAGATCCCCGTTCCTTTCGCCTCCTGGTATACTAATTCGCATTAGTTTTCAGTGTTTGTTGGTTGTGTGTTTTATGTGTACCTTTTATGCTACTTGCCTATTCTTACGCCTCATTTCTGAGGCAGGGCGTTTATTATTGCTGGCCTTTTAATTCTTAGCACATGGAAGTATGGCGTAGCAGTTCTTTGTTCCCTTTCGCCTTGTTTGGATTTCTTGCTGTGAAACCAGGTGTTTGTGCTTCTACTCATTTGCGTGTTACAGTGTGCCGGTTCGTAGCTTCGGTACGTTGGTGTGTATTTGTGCCATTATGCTACTCGCCTGTTCTTATGCGTCTCGTTGCCGATACAGGGCGTTTGTTATTTCCGGGTCGTTTTTTAGTTACTTAGCTCGTAGAAGTATGGGGTAGCAGTTCTTTGTTCCCTTTCGCCTTGTTTGGTTTTCTTGTTGTGAAACCAGGCGTTTGTGCTTCTACTCATTAGTGTGTAACAGTGAGCCGGTCTGTAGCTTTGGTGTGTGTGTTCCTTGTCTTGTCTCCTCCCTTAACTGCGGGGTTTCCCGCCTTAGTGGCCTTAGGGCTTAAAGAATCCCCTTGCTGCGTTTGGCTCCTCCTACCCCTCCTACGCCCCATTACACACGTGAATTACCTTAGTAAAATATTTAGCAGTAGATTTTCATAATATGTAAGGTCTCTCTAGGTACAGGTGTCTTCTAAGCAAACACACAGTGGCAATAATGGTCAAATTCCATGAAACGTGTCCTGTACAGTGTGTTCGTACAAAGACAGAATAAACTTGTTATGAACTCAGAAAATGAACAATGTGTTTAACTTGGGAATGAACAATGTGTATCGGACTTGGAAATTCATGGTCAAAGTTCACGCCTTCAGAGCCACTCAACTGTATTATGCGGCAGTTTGTTTTTAAATTTACTAGGAACTAGGAAATGCGTCACGACTCGGGGGAATGAAAGAGCGAGTGAGTGAAAAGTCCGCAGGAAGCAGAATCGAACCGTCTGCACCGACTCTGCCGATGCGTCCCGCTCCCTCCGCCCCTCTGAGCTGGCTCTGGAGTCTGCGGGGATGTCAATACCCGCTAAGGAGTCGGTCGGTGGCGGTGTGGGATCGGAGAGGCGTTCTTCTGCTTGCCTCAGCCCTTTAGCGATAAACACTTGATAAGTCCTTGTCAGGCGTGGCACATTCTGATGACCCGGTGTTTTTCTCAGACATAACACTGATAGACGGGAAGGCCTGAACTGATTCATTGTGCTTCAGAGCTTGGTGCTAGGCTGCAGCTTCGTTTTGGGATTAGCCAAGCCCTCTGACACATCTGAAACGGTTAGGCGCGTGAGGATATAGGCCGTATGAGCTGAATCACTTCGGTGTGAGGCTTTGTGAACTGAGGCAGAAATACAGCATGTAATGAATGCACAAATATACGCGTGGGCGTGTGTATCCATACGCCGGAATCAAAGTCGGTTTTTGTCCATATGTGTGTACGCATGCCCGTGTGAATTTGCATGCTCTTTCATGCGACAAGAGCGCGCCTGTGCGCACGTGTGTGTTCATGTGTGACGTGAGCGTGCGCGTGTGACGGGACGACTCTTTGCGTGTGCATGCGTGTACTGTACACGTCCGTGTGCATGCACGCAAACGTGGACTTGTATAGGCGTGTGTGTGTGTGCGCATCTGTCTGTACGTGTGAGAAGGTACAGTCTATGTGATTAGAGGGGGGATCTGACCACACTCTTCCCTCCCACACAATTCTGTTATTGCCACATTTCTCTCGCTCACACAGGCCCAGCTTATCTGATAACGACGCAATAACAGAGTGAAGACGTGCTCCGGGAAGTTTGTGTTATTATTCAATGCCGGGGTCTCCGTCAGCTAAAGGCATTCTAACTGTAAACCTAATCAAGTATCTCATTCTCTGCTTTTCCAGTCAATTTTAGCAGATTGACTTTCCTGGTCTAAGGCATGCGTATATACAGTGGGGCACTGTACTACATACACTGTCTGTGTATTGTGCTATAGTAAATAGAGAAAAATGCTTTGCTCGATTGTAAATTAACTTGTGCCATTCACTATAAAAAGAAAATATGGAAAAAACTGGAATAAAACCCAAATTCCAATCTAGAATTGCTACCGGGTTTCTGCTGAACGCATGCGCTGAAAAAGGAGTTTGAGAAAACGTTAGATAAGCCTGCCATCTACTGGCGAGAATGCATGTGCGTCGGAGACTGCTCTCTGCCCTGAACACCGAGGATGATGGACACGGGTGGATCCTCTCTGAGCTGATGCCGGTCACACAGGAGGGTCTTTTTGCAACGTTTAGCAGATGCCAGTTTCCAAGCATAGGGTTCAGATATTACTAATACAAATCACCCATTCTTGAGAATTGGGACAAATCATGTCCTACCAAAAAATCTTGCAATTATTACTTAAAACAACTAATTAAATCAACATTTTTCCAGTGAAAATTTACATTTAAGCATTTTATGTCTGAAATAAATATCATTTATTTTATTTTTTGGACTAGTTATATTTCTTAACTCCTATACCTGCCGACGGCCAGGAAACACCCTGGTCCCAGGCCAGAATTCACAATTTCAAACAATAAAAAAAATGTTTAAAGCCTTCAAAGCCTCACTAACAACTCCTACTGATAACATAGGTGTGAGAATTTACTCTTATAATCTTGTTTTACAATATCATTTTTATATTTTATAAAATTATCAAATTCGGAAATTAGTGTATATTTACAAAAATCAACAAAGTTGATAAGGTAAGACATTAAATATCTTTTCTTTGCACTGTTTTCAATTAAATATATGTAAAAGAGAATTTACAAATCACTGCTTTCTGCTTTTATGTGCATTTTACATACTGTCCCAACTTTTTTGGAATTGGTGTTTGCAATTTATTCATAAAAAGGCTATAAGATAAGGACCCCTGTTCTCACTCCATAGTTTCACAGAAGGCAGCACGATTACTTATCCTCTGGTAAGTTCTCTAATTTTTTTTAAATTTAAGAAATAATACTGCCATCAACAGTGTCTCAAACCTAACAAAGTCAACTCCGTCTCCCTTCTAAATCGAAACAAAAAAAGAATTGTGGTTTAAAAATGTGTATTTTCACTTGCATTAAGAGACCTCTTAGCAACTGTGAAAAATAAAATAGCTACTCACTACGACTATGCCAGGAAATGAGAAAATGTAACATTTTGTAAGACTATTAAACTGACGTCTATGCTGACAGGTCAATTTTCTTTAGTAATTGAATCATGTTATTGAAATTAGCTATTTATTTTCAATGGCGTTATTTAAATACTACTAAAATAATAAATAGTTTTTTCTAGCTGAAGCATCTGATTTGTTTTTAGCAAAACTAGCTTTTTGTAATGGGAGTCCTGTGTGAATGTTGAGAATAGCAAAAAAGGGCTATTTAAAAAATATATATATCACTGGAAAATGGCCCCTTTACAGAGTTTAATAGCCAAGACTTTGATTTATCAAAATATATTTTCCCAGCATAATTGAAGAGTAAAAAACAAAAAACAAAATTTGTCCCAATTCTCAAGAATGGGTGAAATCCTAAAGAATTAAGTCAAAGGTCAATCTTTGACTTGACATAAAAAATAAAAAAATCTCATTCTGATATCAAAAAAGGATTTTGTTGATTTATTCATGGCTTTTAGATTAAAAAAATTATGCAGTCAACAAAATATCCAATGTGCTGTGCCTTGGCACGTTATAAGATTAGAAGTTTCAATGTCCAGTCTGTGCTTAAGGTAGTTAGTTTAGTTTGCCTGTCTGGTGGACTTCCTGGAGTTCATTTCCACATTTCCTTGTTCCTTCTCTTGGGTCTGCGTCTGCTTGCATCTGCTGTAAATGACTCATAAACCATCGGCCCCCATTTCATTAGAGAAAGCCTTCGGCGCTCTGCGAACTCTCCTGGAAAGGTAAAACTTGAGCATTTGGGCTTAATCTCTTTCCCTCAAAGTCGAAACTCCACAGGATTACTTTGGTAAATCCCCCCCTTCAGCTTTGAAAGGGAAACTAATTAGTGCGAGTTCACCGGTGTTTGGGGAAGTTATTTCCATCCTCGTTATGCGCCAGCTTTACGTTACGTGTCCCTTTATCGAAACGGAGGGTTTTGCTTAGCTCACTGGGGGGTGGGGTGCGGCTTCTGAAACAGAAATGGCTCATCGCGTCCGTATCCTCCCCGAGGACGAGCTCGCAGTGCCAGTCCGTGCCACGCCACCATCTCACGTTAATTTCGTATTCCTCACCTGCCGAAGCCCCGAAGCATTAATATCCACCCATTAAAATCCATCTACACCTTTAAAATCCCCCACACTGGGACACCGCGGGTTTAATGCACAGGCTTTGTAAGACTATTAAACATTCTTTTAGACGTGAGGTGAAGTAAATGTTAAAACTTTTAATTTGCTCATTTTCATAATTCAGAGGTCTGCCCATCAGAATATTCAAACTGAATGTGAACAATAGAATGGGTGGCATCTATGGCATCGAATTTATAACATGAGGATTTGCAGATAGGTCCCAGAATTTAATCTGGGCCATAATAATCTTTCCCATGGATGTGAAGGTCCCAGCCGCAGTCCAAACCCTAATATGGGTTTAATTCAAGTAACGAGAAGCGTCGCTCAACCTCTAAATTCCCGAAAATGAAAGGAGGGAAACATTTTGCAGTTAGACATGGGGGCGGATGGCTTGCTGGGACTTTTTTTGTGGGAGAGACCACATATGTCTGTGTGGGCTCCACTCAAGAGCTGTTCTGCACGTCATCAGAACAGTCCAGTTTTGCATGCGTCACTATCAAACCAAGTGTGGCGCATGCAAGATTGCAAATGAATTAATTCATTTTGCCTTTTGTTGTTTGTTCTGCCCACGGCCCAAATCCAAAAAGCCAGTTGGCAGGAAAATATAAACTCATAACCTCATAAAAAATTATGACTTATTAAAACTGGCTTTGTGTGACTAAAACAAGGTTAAACAATGTTGTCTCATTTTTCACTTGCCCAAGCCCCTATCCTAGTGAGATTCTGTGCATTCCAGTTGGAATTTGATCTGAGGTCTTCTCATTTGGACATTCAAGGAAGTAGTCCGACAGATCACATTCGGTTTCTAATTGATCAGTTGTCTTGCATAGTTGACCGTAAAACTGTCTTGCTGGATTGTTAGGGAAGTAAGAAATATAATGGCTGGATGGTGTAGACTGAAGGACCAGGGAATCTTATTAGGAAAGATTCAAAACACACGTGACGTATCTACACGTTGGTGCCAAACCAGAACTAAGCGACTCCATTTGTATGCATGGCCGGCCAGTTTACATCCAGTTACTGCCAGTCTCTCTTAACTGTATTTAAATTTCTCTGGACTTTGGAAGTGTGTTTCTTCGGGGACGACTGTGATGTCACAATACTCCTTGCCAGCATTCCTCTTGACAACCTCCAGTGGTTGTTGTCAAGGCAAACCAGCAGTTAAAGTACAGTCAGACTGGGTTTATTTGTGCTGTTTATTTGTGTCCTCCTCACCAGAAGTACTCCGTAGCAGCGATGTCTTAAAAGTCAGCATATAAAACTTTCAGGAAACTCTGGGAGCTTAAGTGAGTTTCTCAGGCTTTGCAGTCGCCTGCAGCGTGCAGAATGTCTGCTTATATTAATTTCATGGAGTTTAAGAGGTCAGCAAACTCATTTGGAGAGTCTTATTCATTTATGAACTCCAGATCCCCCCCCCCCCCTGTTCTACAGTGCCTCCGGCTAACCGGCTGCAGAATCTTAAATTTACATGGACTGTTACACAGCCAGGTGCGCGGTAAGGTGCAGCGCTCTCGGAAGGGGCCGGAAGCATGCAGGGTCTGTCGAAGAACGCACTCTCAGATGACAGTTACCCGTTTTTAATGAAAAGCAGAATCCATGCCTCGTCCGCACTGCGTTTGGTGGGGGGGGGGGGGGGGGGGCTCTGTCTAATGCTGGTGTGGTTTATAAGGAGACAATGGGATGAGAGAGAGCGGCTTAGCCGCAGAGCAGAGACAGTAGGGCGGTGGGGCGGAGGGGGAAGGAGGAGGTAACGAGCCTAGGGTCAGCTCTAAATCTGAGAGCGTGAATTACGTCTGATTTAGAGAGTGAGACTTTGGCTGCCGTAATCGTAGCACGGCAAGAGGAACCGTCAAAGAAGCAGAGATACCAAACTTTTCGGCCCCGAGACAGTACCAGCGGTTGTGGGTGGGATGGTGGATATGGGTTCTAGCTGGACTCACGAGAAGATGGTTTTGGGTATGAATCCTTGCCTTTGAATGACAACCATAACTAAAGATCCAGGCTGCTACATGGATAATGTGTGAGGTAACATGAAACATTACGTGCTGCATGAATTTTTTCTTGGGCTCTGAATTTGCAATGATTCAGGCACCAGAGTGGTATTTCAAAGCCCAGCTGGATGGGTCGTAACCCCATTTCACTCAGGCAAGTGTCAAGACAGTCGCTGCACAGACTCCGAGCTTCCTCTTCTATTGACTGCTGCTAGGCAAACCTAAAGAGTAAAACGGACTGTGATTGGCTGGAAGTTGCCTGCAAGTCACACCCAGATTGACATTTCCCATCCACTGACTCTGGGTCTGTTGGGCTGACCTGGTCATAGCACATCAAATGATTTTCCAGGCAAGGACAAAAGTACAGGGTGTGGGTCCCTAACAGAATATGCAGAAAGACTCATCTTTCACTGCATTTGGTCTATAGGTCTGCAGGTGGGCAGGACAAATGGGTGGGGCTGTCAGTAGGCCAATGGGTGGAGCCCTGGTGCCTGCAGGCGTAGGAGGGTGTGGGTCTGCCCCACAGGCAAAAACCTTCAACCTATAGTACTATAGTTGCTTCAAATCGCCTGATGGACGTCAGCATCAACAGCAATGGAGCATCAGTTTGGTTCATGGAACGGGGTGTGGTCCAAAAGTTCTCTCTGAGGTGCATACTTACCCATTTATAAAAATGTAATGGGCTGCTCAGCTCAAAGTCCTGCAGTATTTATGAATTAGTATTGACCTACATTATGACTTAATTTTTTTAAAGCCCCGCAGTATGATGAAATATAATAATATGGTCATAAATAAATCAGTGAGGATTTTTTTGAGATTTGATGTTAAAAATTAATGTGTTAGGAATACAGTCCAAGTGCCAATTTAGAATACTCCACGGTA